>JARHVA010006154.1:790000-867500 GCA_037957365.1 Torreya grandis | reverse complement strand
TTAGGTCATAAATTGACTAGAGATAAATTAGAAGGTGATAGTTATGTAAAGGATATTATCCTAATTAAGAACATTTTGATGAAAATAAAGAATTACACATGATGTGTGCAAATAAATTGGAGTGTTTCAATGGTTTCTAGGCTTAATTTTCATTATTTGAAAGAAGTTTCCCTAAAAACCATTTAAACACAAAAGTGGTAAAAATGGGTTGTCTACAATGACCTCCATTATTTGTAGTGGGACTTTCATTATGTCCCAACATCTTGTATTGGATGTAAATATTGCATCAAAATATTGTCTAGTAAATAAATCAAAATAGATAATGCAATTATATAAATCTTATAAATAATGATCCTTGATATTATAATGAAGAAAACAAGCAACTCTGAAGCTAAACATTAACATTATATCACTCAAAAAAGGAGGTCTGATGTACTCCTTTGGGATTCAATTTCTCTACATAATCATCATCCCTAACTTGTCATTTCAGTTGATTATTATAGGTGGAGAGAAGGTCTCTCAACTAGACTTATCCCACATATAAATTAATCATGAATTTTTTATAATCTCTTAATATCATGTTTCACAAATAGAATTCACATAATAGATCATATTATTCTAGGTTAGAATCCTGAAAGATGTGAAAAAACATAGAGGGTCCTTAATATTATAGGGTAGTTCACATGATATTTTGAGAATTTTTCACCTATATAATTATTCATATAGATATAAATAGTAACAAGGGGAAGGATCTCGATAGACTAAAAGATGTTCTTATGTTTGATAGGCATCCTAGAGATTGACTTCAAATTTTTAGGTTTGTTGTTTTTCCTTCTCTAAGTCCTCCCTTAGTATCTTATTTTATTTTTCTAATGTCTTATTTTGTTTCTTTAATTCCTTGAACTCCAAATAAACTTGATTTCATTTATCTAAATAATCAAAATAGGAGATAATGGTTTGGGAAGCTTGGTCAGCTGAAGGTTTGGATGAGGATGAGGCTTTTTTAGAAAGTTGTTGATGGAGGATCAAGGTTTGATATTGAGAGTCTTAAGGTTGATGTTTAAGAAATAAATTTTATTCTTCCAACTCAATGATATATATCTAAGAGTCTAATATATTATCATCAAACTAAGTGACTTTTTTCAAGTATATTAATTTCATCTATATGTTTTAGAGCCTTGTTATAAAAAATATCTAAACCTTGAATTAAGGAAGAATTAAGAAGATCCTTGCATGGAAATTGAGCTAGGAGGCCAGTAACATTTGAAGGTTGTTATCTTATGATGGTCTCAGTGTTGGAAAATGTAAGAGTAAGTTTTATTTTTGGTTATTCTATATAACTAGAACTTTTTTCTTCCTTAGAGACCATAGGAGCCTTTCCTTTATCTAGTATAGGTCTGGTGTCACTAGTTAGAGAGGAAAGAGAGGCTATTGCTTCCTACACTAGAATCTCTTATATTGGCACATTTTCTTCCTCAATGTATTTTTCAACATGAAATTCTTTTATTGTTTCAAGGATTGCTATTATGATTGGCTCTTCCTATAATGTTGATGTGTTCACTATTGCTGGTAGAGGAAAATGAGGGTTTTGATGTAGTCTATCAAGGGTTGAAATAACCTCTTTTTCCTCATCATCACATGATATTATGAAATTTATTCACCTTATTTCTATACTCATAGGATAAATGGGCTCCTCCAAAGGAGTATCATTCTTTGCTTGAATGATAACATGTGATTGTGGATCACTAGATGCTTTAGGTGCATGTGTTACACTTATTGAAAGGATGTCTATAGCCTCATGAGCCAAGTGAGATTATGAAGTTATGGTTATCAATTTTCTCTTAGTTGGAGTCTAATTTTAGACCCAAGGTGTCATCTAAGAGCTTTACTTAGCCATAAGTGTGGCATGTGACTTGGTTTATCTCCTTTTAGTAGATGAAACCCTGAACCTAGAAGAGGAAGCCTCTACTTTTATTTTGGACATGGTTTTTCTTTAGAGAATTTTTAAGGAGGTGATAAAGGTTTTTTGGTTCTATATCCCAAAAAGTTATCTTATACTACTTAGATTTTCTATAGAAAATGATGTTATATGATCAAATGAATAAGTCCATGGTGGAAAATTAGAAATGACCTATTGGTGTCCAAAACTTGAATGTCCCCATACAGGTATAATGCTAGGTTAAATTTGTGTTAGGTCTATTTTATTCCATATTCATTGCTCCATAACCTTTAACACTACATTTTCCTTCACAAGTAAATTATTTTATGACCCAAATCGTAACATACCTCTAGAGTTTTGGTAGGGATTCTTTGCTAATACCTTTGGCCTTCATTAAATAATGTTGTATGATTACCAAATATGATTATTTATTGACATTAAATTGTGTAATAAACTCATTAAAATGGGTTCTTCCTAATAATATCTTACCTTATTCAACAATTCTTGAGATTTTACTAATTACTCTACTGGAAACTAGGATTTTAATTCCCTAAACCTTGGTGGAGTCTTCTTCTAGATGTGTTATGAATTCCTTAACCAAATATTCTTCATATATTTGGAATTTATACAAAAATTGGAGCCATCCAACTCCTTAAAATATAGTTATACATTAACCCTTCTACATAGTCTAGTTCAAACCTATTTTTCTATCCCATGGAGGTTGTACAAATTCTCCAAAGGCAAGGGTTAGTCTTGTAGGTGAGAACAATAGGGGAAAATAAAAAATAAATTATAGTAAAAATGGAAAGATTAAAAATGGTCTATTTATTAGCTTTATCTTAGCAACTACTGATGTAATTTGTAGCAATGATAACACCATATGTGAAAATTTAGTGAAATAGACTTGGGAAAAGATTTAATTTTCTCACACATGGATTAGACAATATAATAATTTAATTATCATGTGCACTAAATTCCATTTAATCATGACTTTGGGTGATATAGACTTCGTAGTAATCAGTTGGTGTATGTGGATTAAATCTAACATGACACCTTTTTCATTTGTCACTAATCATTACTAACATGACCTTTATTTTGACATTATGTAGGATGTTCCTAGTCTAAATTTACTCAAACCACATCCTCATGATGAATGTGTATGAATCAAAGGAAAATATACTAACCTAATATAGAAAAATAAAATACTTAACTTACCTAATCATACTGATAGTCTTTACTCTTTTCCTACTACCAATTTTAAATAGAGAAAAAAATACACGAGTTATTCTTAGAAAATGTATACAAATGAACATAATAGTGAAATTATTACTTCAAACAAATAGATCAAAAACTAATCAAATTATGTTGTTTTCTAGTTTTATATTTTTTTTCCCTTGATCATCCATTGCTAGTTTTTAGTTCGAGGATCTTTATTCAATGAATGATATCCAACAAACTATTTTTCTAATCAACATTGTCAATTGTGTCTGAAAAAAGATTTTTACTATTCAAAATTTTCCTTCTTTTTATTATTATTATTATTATTATTATTAGAGTAAACAAACTAATTAGTGGTCCACTTCTTATTTTGTATATTTAGACTATCAAGAAGTTGTTATCATGGAAGAACTAGGTTCTTCCATGAAAATAACTTCATTTTTGAGGTTTTGAACAAATTCATCCTTATTTATAGGATTCTAGTATATTTTGAATCTATGCCCATTTAACAACAAAGTATTTTGATTCCCATATAATGGAAATAGTTGTACTAATTCATTATCAAATATTTTTTCTATTTGGTAAGGGCCTAGCCATATTGTTCTCAACTTTCCTTTGAATTTTTTAAACTTGGAATCAAATATAAGCTCCCAATTTCCTTCTTGAATTTTTTTCTCTTTGATGTAGAAATCATGCCACAATTTTCTATGGTACTGCATCATTTTTGTATGTTATAAAGCTACCATCCTCATCTCATTAAGCTCATTTAGTTATAGGATCATATCTTGTTGTGAATTATCAAAACAAATTCTTAATTCCATTTTTTTTTCAAGGTTTATAATTCAAACTCAATGGAGAGTAAAAGTTTTTGACCATATACCAATTCGTAAGATGAAAATCTAGTGGTTGTCTTTTGAGTAGTTTTTTAGGCCCATACTACCTCTTGTATTTAAGTTTCCCCATTTTTTTTGTTGCTGACTATCTTGGTTAGAATGGTTTTCAATTCCCTGTTGGTAACCTATACTTGACCATTAGACTATGGATGGTAAAGGGAAGACTTCCTATGGTTAAATTGGTATACTTATATGAAGTACTTGATTGTATTAGACACAACTTGTGGACCCTGATCTAAGACTGTCTCTATAGGTACACCAAACTATTGCATGATTTTAAAATATAGAAAATTTTCTACCACTTATTTTATAGCAAAACAAAAATCTTGGACCTCAACTGACTTAGTGACATAGTCTGTATATACTAGGAGATAATCTATACCTTGGGATGGATGATCTACAGGGCCAAAAAAGTATATCCCCCACTTCTCAAATGGTTCTAACACCACTTAAGGATGAAGAGGCATCTTTGTTGATAGTGTAGGATATCCCATCCTTTGACATGGATGACATTACCTAATGTACTTCTTTACTTACCTATGTAGGGATGGCCAATAACATCTTAATCCTAGGATCTTATGCATAGTTCTCTTTGATAAATAATGACCTACTCTTGGGTCATCATGATAAGATATAATGATTTTATAGGCTTAATTATCTACTACACACCTAAAAAATACATGATCAAATCCATATGTAAATATCATGTCATTAATCCACTTAAAATAATACCTTTCTTTGATTAAATATTTCCTTTCTTTATGATTGAAATGGAAAGTAAATTTACTTATGGAAAAATAGTTTCTGATATCAGCAAACCATGGTGATTCTATTGAAACAACAAACAATTATTCATATGAAAATCTATCTTCAATTGGTTCTTCACACCTATAGTATTTAACCTAGACAAAAAATCTACAACCACATTAAAATTACCTAGTTTATCAATATTAGTTATATCAAATTCTTGCAAAATTAATAACCACCTTATGATTTTTCCTCCTACTATAGTTTTATTCATGTGATATATTATGGTTAAATGGTCTATGCATATAAAGACTTTTTAACCTTTAATATAATGTCTTAATTTATTGATGGTCTAAATCATAACAAGGAATTATTTTTATATTGTTGTATAATTCCTTTTAGTAGGTGTGATATTTTTACCGATGTAATAATTAAAATACATATGGTCATTTTCATCCTTTGGTCCTATAACTATCCCCATTACATAGTTAGAGGCATCAGTGTAGATGCAAAAAGGTTTTTCCCAATAGGTATTCTCAACACTAGAGCAGTTTTTAGTTTATTTTTGATGGTTTCAAAAGTTTTTTGACAATCATCACTCCACACAAATTCATTATCCTTTGTTAGAAAATAAAAAATGGGAGTAACAATTTTTTTGAAGTCTTGTATAAAATTTCTATAATAAACACCATGACTTAAGAAGCTTTTAATATTATCTTGGTTTTGTGGGGCAAATAGGTTATAAATTACTTTGATTTTCTTAGGATCCACTTGGATTCCTTTGGTAAAGATGTGGTATCCTAGTATTATGCCTTGAACCATCATCATTAGGCATTTCTCATGACTTAGTGATAGTTGGTGTTCTTCACACTTGGTTAAGACCTTATTTATATTGTGTCAATCTTCATCAAAGGTGTCTCCATGAGCATTGAATTCATCTATGTAAACTTATACATAGTCATTAGTCAAATAAAATAATATGGCTAAACATTCTCATTGAAAAGTAGTTGGATCATTACAAATGCCAAATAGTAAGACTCTATAAGCAAACATTCCCCATGGATATGTTAAAGTAGTTATGTCTTGATCCTCAATTACCACTGTTATCTAAATGTACCCACTAAATCCATCTAGAAAGGAAAAATATTTTTTTCTAATAGATTATCAAGCACCTATTCAATATAAAGAAAAGGGAAATAATCCCTCATGGTTGATTTATTTATCTCTAGGTAGTCTACACACACACACTCCATTTCCTATTTTTATTTGGTAAAAATACAAGTGGAGACACCCATTGGCTATCTAATATGGGATAAATTAATCCCACATCCAACAATTTATATATCTTAGTCTTTACTATATTTGTTAATGCTAGGTTTATCCATCTATGTGGTTGTATAACTGGTTTAACCCAATTTATGTAAATGTGGTGGGTACATATACTAGGGTTAATTAATCTCATATACTCTTAGTCCAAAGAAAAATATTTGGTATATTTTTCTAGGGAATCAAAAACATTTACTTCATGGTCTAGGGTTAACCAACTATTTATGTTTGATGTTTTTTCTTGGTAATAAAATAAATCATTTGGTGTGAAGATGGATAGACTTTGATTTTTTTAATTAAATCATTAGGGAGTTAAGAGGACATGTATGGGACAATAACATATGAAATTAAATTAAATCTTATACAAATCCATATCTTAGAGGAATGGTTGTACCTAATGGATAATGGAATGTAGTTAGAAAATTAGTTGGTTTTTCCTCTACCCAATTCCAAATACTTAGTTGGTTAGAAAGGTCTATATTTATATGTTCAATAGTAAAGATGAGAGTTATGTCCAATGAATGATTCTATAATATCTAGTCTAGTTAAATCAATCACTGAGGGACTAATAGAGTTTATATCTAATAGACTGGTAGAGTCCGCAGCTAGGCTCATAAGGCTAGTGGATCCTTCCATGTCCTGTACTAACTCATTAGTTAATTATTCCATGTCTCCTTATACTATTATCATGGATAGGGATGAAAGATTTTTTTAATTTATATCTCATCCACCTATATTTTTTTAGCTTATCCCATGAAGGGTTTTGTAGGGAGTATAAATATATTCATTTTACTTTTAGAACATTTGAAATGGTCATATCCCTGAACCTAAAATCTATTAAATATATTAAAATATCCAACCAAGGTAATCTTAAAATGAGGGGATAACCTAATTTCTTGGTTTTGGGTTAAAATGCCATAAACTATACTAGATACTCCTATGAATTAATTGTTCTTCAATATATTCTATAGTGCCTTCTAGTTTAGCAATTGACTGATTAACCATTTGTAGAATGGTAGAGGTAAGTTGTATCCTTATAAAGGATAGTGTTTATAGAGTATCATTTATCATTACATTAATTATTGCAACAAAATCTACCAAAACATTGGGTATCTCTTTTCTTCCTATGGTTACTATTATGAATAGACTACTTAGATCTACATATTTGGGTAGAAGCAATTTTCCTACTAAAATATCATCTAATTTACCATCTACGTGTATGGTCTTTAGGTATTGTTTATTTCTCCTGGATGGCTTAACACACATACCTTTAATGAATCTATTCAATTATAGAATATCTTTGATAGCATGTAATAAGGGTATCTCAATGTTTAATTTTCTCAGTTCTTGAATCAAATCATACTTTTCCTTACTCTCAAATGTTTTTAGTCTATCAAGAAAATGAATAGGTAGAGGAGAAAGAACATGTTCCTATATATTTTTTTTTTATTTTTATCAAATTCATCTTTTATGAATGTGGGTTGAGGTGGATCTATTTTTAGTTTTTCATTGGCCATTTCAGAGATGGTGATCTTTAATCATTCTATCTAATCTAGGCTAAATGTATGCAAACTCAATATCTCCTACATTCATATTTTCTCCTTATTCATTTACATAAATAGTGGATAATGGTTTATTATTTGGGTTATACACTATATTAGAAGGCAATTTTGTAAGATTAACCTCTTATATAGGTTGAATGATAGGGCTGCCATAAAAGATGGTTGTGGTGAAAACCTTTTTTATGGGTTAAAGTGTGGAATAAAATTCCACCATATATTTACCCATGGTTTTTAAGGCTCATCCAAGGTTAAGGCATCAACCATTCTTTACTAGTCCATGGTGGATGTGCTTATCCCCACATAGGTTAAGTTACATGAGTAGTCCAAGGTGTCATCTATGGATTAATTAGATTGCTTAGACCAAACTAGCCTTGGGTCTAGTTTTGTGGAAATGGATTCTATCCTTGAATGTAATTCAAGTATTATATTTGTTTTGTATTCTATTTCAAATGAATTCTTAAAATAGGGAGATGAATTAAATGGATGTCATTTTCTTTACCATTGCATATCCCACATATATCTAGTTTATCTAGAGGATATTCTCTGAGAGCATATTTAAACCTACATTTTTTGAAATAGATAGCTAAGTGTTAGATGGCATAATTAGATTTAAATTTAAGGCCATATAACGTAGTGTTTAACCAGACCAAAATGTTAATTTTAAAATTAGTAAACACATCAATCAATTTACTAACTTCATTTGCCTTACCTAGTTTGCCTTTTTTAATGATTGGTTTTATCCTAGAGTAGTTAGTGCACAAGTCTAAATCTAGTGAATTGTTAACTTTACAATGTATGCTCTACCCACCAAGTTCAAATCATATCTAGATTCATCTTAAAGTACTTTAAATAATAACATCTTAACTACTTTTTCAAATGGGTAACCACAACATTTTTGAGAAAATGTGAACCTATCTAGATAATCCTCTAAAGTTTCATCCTAATTTTGTTTAATATTAAAGTAGTCATCTTTCATGTCCCTTAATCTACAATAGTCTTAATATTTATCAATAAATGTGATTTCCATGTATCCCAATGTACTAATAAAGTCACCTGCAAGCCCCATTAATCACCTCATGGATGCCTCCTTAAGTGTAGAAGGGAATAGTTTGTGTTATTAATTATCAATTGTATAATCATAGGTCAAGCATAACACCTTGAATTCAAATAAGAATTGATCTAGATGTTCTAAGGATTTTACCTTAAAAGTGGGTAAATTTTAAGGTGAATTTTTCTTCATAGAGATTTGATCTATTGGATTTATGACTATGGGAAAGGAAAAGGTTCTATCCTATTGAGTCATCCCATTCCCTTACATATTTTCCATATTTCCCTAATTATTATACATGTTTTCTTATTCTTATTATTCCCAACTTTGTTATAGATATAATTTATTTCTTCCCTTGGTCTTGTATATATTGTGGTCCAAAACCTATTGTTTCAGATAGAGGTTCCTTAGGGTCAATTCTACTTATAGGAGAATATCTCCCAAATGTTATTCTTTCTATATGATCTATTTGTGAGGATGACCCTAATTCTAGATAAAAATCAAAAGGATTCTCTAAGTGTGACTCAAGTGTTCTTATCACACTTTTAGATCTATTAGTAAAATATTTTATTCTTTCATCCTTTGTTCCTAACTTATGATTTTTGGAGATGAACCATCGTTTGGAATCTCTAAGTTAGTTCGTAGATCTAAGGAATCTATTTTTTGTTTGTTTATTTGTTTATAGTTTTTTCAAATGTTTTTTTATTTTACTATAGAATAATAAGGGTTACCTTTTTAACATCTAATTATCCCTAGAAATGGCACCAAAAAATATGGGTGTCATCTATCCATTAATTTAACCAACTTTTTTGTTGACGTCATTCAAACCAAAGATAGCGTCTAAATCTGTGTGAACTAAGGTTTATGGTTTTAGGCTTACAATAATGGCTTGGGTAGTGTTGATCTTCTGAGTATCTTATCCTAATCTAATCTAATATCTAAAAGACTAGATTATGAAATAAGTAAGCACACATACATAATTTAAACACTCTATGCTAAAAATGATACTAATCTAACTTGATAAAATAAAACACACTACACAAAGGTAAGCACATTGATGAAAGGAAAACACAGTATTAAAAGCTAAACACACTACTTGAAAAAATTAATTTAATCTAAAAATTAAAAGTAATTACGTGCATGTTTTAATACTAAACACACTTATAATTGTTAAAACTATAAATACACTAAAAACATAAAATAATGTACAAACATGTTCCTAATTTATAAGGAGAGTCATCCCTTGCTCACCTTGGGAATATGAATGTAAATAAACTCAGTACTTACAAAATTTAGGAGTTTTTATTAATTGATCAAATTAAAATACATGAATATGGATTGAAATGTTGTAACTTTTATTACTGTATCAAACTATCAACTAAACAATTCAACAACTCAACAACTACATTCTAAGACACAAAGAACTACTTATCTAGAATGCTGTAACCATAGATACCTAGATATCAGTAACTAATCCTCTTCTAATAATAATAATCTTCCTAATTATAGTGGATATTAAGATAGGCAATTGATGGTTACTATATAAAGAACCACACATTGATGAAGAAAGGTGTAAATCCCAATATCCATTAAGAATCTACTAAGAATACAATCTTAGATATATTGGATCGATTGTCTATAAAATAATACTAATATATATACAATAACTAAAATATAAAAACTCTATTTATATATTTATATTAATACTATAAATATAAAGTTACCAAAATGTTCTTCAAGGATTTTGACAAAAGAGGAAAGTATCTAGCTTTAATGTTGTAGGTTATGAATCTAGATTGGGGGGAGTCTGTAGTAACTATATAAAAGTCTATAAAAATGTCATCATGATGGTAGAGATGATAGAATGCTTTAATGGAAGTTGAAAGGTTATTTGAACAAGTTTTTAGCTATATCTGAGTGAGTCTGTAGCTTGCTAGAGAAGTCTATATCTCATGAGATATATCAAAATCCTCCATGTGGGTTACATCATGAGAAGTGAAAGATCATCCAAAAGGTATTTATTCTCTATGTACTAATATATTGTTTGTATGTACACAAAATTAGGAAACTAAACATGCAAAGAATTAGAATAAAGTGACATAATTAATAAATTAGACTTTAGTTGCACTAAGAAAGATAAAACATATATTTACTACATTAATATTAAATATAAGCCTAAGATCCTTGAAATGTTTAGTCCAAAGGAGAGGTAATTAAGGAAATATGAAGGAAATTGCTGGTAAAAATGAGTCATATTTTAGACTTATCTTCAAGTTTTTATTTTTAAGGCATACATGCATATTCTAAATAATAAAAGTAAGAAATTAGATAATAAAACCCCAAAATGCATTTTTAGGGGATATAATAACAAATTAAAATCATATTGGCTCATTCATCCAAATACTATGAAGATACTTATCAGTAAGGATGTAAGGTTTGATGAGAAAGGTGAAATCAGTTCATCTTCTACATAAACATCTGATATAGGAATTAGACATGTAAACTTTCTAGATGAAAATAGTGGTGATGGTTAGTAAAAATCTCTATCACCACCAAATAATACTCAATGAATACCTAAATTTCATATGATTACAATCCAAGATGCAAAATTGGATAGACCTCCAAACACTTAATTTATAATAGTGAGGACTCATAGTGTGGCTCATGTAGAGGTAGAATTGGACACTAATGAGCATTATTATAGAAAAAATTGAGATATCTATAGTCCATGAATCCTTATATTCCAAACCCTGGGAGGATTCCATGGATGTTGAATATCAATCTCTCATTAATAATGACACATAGAAACTTATTAATCTTCCATCATGGAAGAAATTTATCAGATTCAAATGGGTCTTTGAAACCAAATACAAAGTAGATAGTAGTAAATATAAGTAAAAGGTAAGACTTATATAAAAGGGATATGTATATAAAGAAGGTACATATTATGAAGATAATTTTGGGTTTATAGCTAAGATAAAGATAATCAGAATGATATTTTCAATGATTTAATATTTTGGATAGAGCATTCATCAAATGGATGTTAAAATATCCTTCTCAAATGGATATCTATAGGAAGAGGTCTAAATTACTCAACTAGAATGTTATGTCACACCAAGGTAAGAGTAGAAGGTGTGTAGACTCATAGAATGTTTATATGGTCTCAAATAGGCTCTTAGAGCCTAGTATATAGAAATTGATGAGCATATTGTGAAGCATTTATTTGAGAGGAATCTATATGATCCCAATATCTACCTCAACAAGAAAGGGGGAGAGATTATTATTATTATTATTATTATTATTATTATTATTATTATTATTATTTATGGTGATGATCTAGTCATCATTGGAAGATCAGTTAAGATGATTGATGCATCAAAGAAAGATTCAACTGATCATTTTACATGATAAATATGAGGCTAATACATTATTGTCTTAGATTGGAAATATGAGAAAAAGAGCACCAATTATTCATGTCTCAGATGAAGTATACCAAGACATTTCTCAAAAGGTTTTAGATGATGGATTTCAAACCAATAGCTACACCTATGGAAATAAGTATTAAATTGTCTCACTCATAGCCATCACCACCAATATATGCCGCTCTTTATTCTTAGTTGATTGGGAGTCTTATCTACCTTACATACACTAGGCTCAACTATGTTTATCTATTCATGTAGGAGCCAAAGATAAGCCACTAAAAATAAAATAATGGGGTATTGTGATATATTCAAGGAGCAATGGATTATGGCCTAGCATAAATAATAATGATAAGTTTTTTCTTGATATGATACATGGATGTAGATCATGCAAGTTTAATTGATGATAGAAAATCTACTTCCAGCTTTGTATTCTTTAAGGGATTTGGTCCAATCTCATGGGGGAGAAATAATAATAATTTTTTTCTGTCATTCTTATAATAAGGTAGAATATAATGCTTTAGGAGGAGATATGTATGAGGTGATATGGATACATAGAATACTAACAATATTGGTAGTTCCATAAACTTAGCCAATAATTTTGAATTGTGATAATCAAGGTGTTGCTAAACTTGTTCACAATCCAAGTTTTCATCAAATAACTAAGAAAATTGAATTTTAAGTCCATTTCATATGAGAACATGTTCAAAAACACAATATATAGCTCTGGTATTACCCCACTCAAGATTAGTGTGTATATGTCTTCATGAAGTCACTTGCATAAGATAAGTTTAGGGCATTCAAAATCTCTCTCATATACTCTCGAAGCTATGATAAATTAAGGGGGGAATGCTATAATAAATTTACCATAGTAATATTGTTATGTAAAATTGAAGTTGTTTTCAATAAAAAAAATTCACATAGTTTTTATATTAGTTTGTTAGTTGTTAAACTATGTTAGTCAAATACATCTATTATGGACATATTTTGTGATATAAAATATTACATATTATTTATATTTTATTTGATCATCCTATTTTGTAGGAATATTATGAGAATATATAGGGTTATTAATATGGATTTAGAATTTGAATTTTTTATTCTCAATAAATCATATTGGATTTATGTTTAAATGAATATGTTTCTCTCTGCATGCATTAGGATTACCTCTACATTAATTTGAGTAGAGTTATTCTTTGCATGTTTAATTTTATTTTTATTATCCCCATTAGCTCTACATGATTTGGTGAGCACTAGATTAGATTTACTTTAATATTTTATTTACTTTTATAAAAAAACATAGGACCTAGCTAGGGTTATTGTGTGGTATTACTTTACTAGGGGATTTAGAGCCATATCTATTAGTATTGTTTTGTATGATACCCTTTAGTTAGGTCTAACAAATAGATATTAGTCATGACCTTGATTGTCTAAATGTACTAATAAGTGGAAGGGCTAGTGTGATTTATCTTCTCTGAACTAGGATTGATTTGCAGATCATCTTCAATTTCCCTTGTATACATTATGGTGAACATGAAGTGAACTAACCCTTGTAGGTTTTCTTTGACACCTTTATTTTTTTATCATTTATTATTAATTTCATTTTTACATTACTAAATAAAATCTATCAACTCAATCTAACATTTTATGTTAAGTTTTAACACATAATCACTCTAATCAAATATCTACTAATTTATGCATGTCATCTTCAACCACAAGTAATTGGATCAACCAACTTGACTCAGTTAATTGATTTATATATAGGTTTTCAAACTTAGTCAACTCATTCTAATCTGTTAGCCAGCTAAAAATATTCATCTAGATGAGAAAATATAAAAACAAAATTTTTAGCACCTTCAAAACTATTAGGTTCATTCTCACCATCTTAGTCATATATTTTCTTCATTACAGTTTTGCTTTTCATAGTTTTAAGTCTATATAATTGTAACTCTACAACAAACTAGATCAACTAGATTGACATTGTTTGGTATCTTTATTTATTACCCAAGAGACTCAGTTGAATCATTTAATTGTGTTTTTATAGCTCTTGATTAAATAAAAAAATTAACATAGTCAATTCTATTTTGTACTATTTACATATTTGGTCATCTAAACTAACCCTGCACTCTTCAACAAAAGGAATTAACTCATCTTATTAGTAAATAATTCACTTTTCATTTTGTTGATTATTTTATTAGAGTAGTACACATAGTCTAATTAGGAAGATTAATTTATCAAATTAGTCACACTTATTTTCTTTTCTTTTTAATAAATACCAAATCAAAATATATAAAAAAGTATTGAAACAATTATACCTAAGTTCTACCTACTTGGATTTTATCACCAAGTGGTAAGATGACTTGGTTTCATAGCTAAGTATAAATACATGGTTGTTGGTATATATTTTCAAATCACTTGACACCATTATCTCTACATGATTATAAGGTAAGGGGATAGGTCCTATATACAATCAAAATTACATCAAATCCACAAATGAATCCTAGCTCAGAGAAGATAGATCATACTTACACTTTCAATTAAGGATACATTAGATAATTGGGAACATGAACAATATGGATTTGCTAGACTAAATTAGGGTATTTATTACCACAATAATATCAATAAGAAGGGTTAAAAGCCTCTAATCAAGCAAAACTATTCAATAACCCTAAATAAGTCCTATGTTTTCATATTCACTATATTAATAACAAGTAAAGTAACAGTCTAATCTAGTGCTCACCAAAGACCATGTCACAATGTTGGGGTTATTAAACAAATGAAAAAAAACATGCATAAGAGAATCCTAATTAAGCTATGTATAGGTAAGACCCTAATGCATGGAGAGGAAGAGTAATATTATTTAAAATCCATGGGTTAGTAAACAAATGAAAGCAAACATGAATAAGATAATCCTAATTAAACTATGTATAGGTAAGATTCTACATGGAGAGGAAGAGTAATATTATTCAAAATCCACTACTTATATTACTTTTATCTACTAAAGATGAGCAAAGTTAGAGATACTTACTTGGAAGATGAACCTGTTGAGACTCAATATCTCCCTTAGCTAAATGTACTTTATAAGAGATTTTTTTGGTTTGTAAGGATCACTAAGAAAGGCTAAAGCATCCAAGACTTCTCCATAATATAGTTTCTTCTCTAAGTAGAAACCCTAAACTAAGACTTCTCAAGTAGAATGTTAGAAGAGGAGATTTTAAAGAAGCATAAATGAATAATAACTCTTGTCTAATTTTAAATAATGGTGAAATGGATGTGTTTATATAAGAGGATCTAACCCTAAACCCTTCGTAAAGTTTTGATTCATAGGGTCAACCCAATCGACCTAGTATCATTATTGGCAAAAAATGACTAGGTCATAGACTAGGTCAGCCAAGAGCTGACCTAAACCCTAAATAAGTTTTGTCAATAAGAATACAAGGTTGACACAGCTAACATAGTCATGTATACTATGAAAAATAGGTTTAGGTTCGAAAAAGGGATAATGAAGGTGGTAAAATATTGGAGTGTACAAAAGAGGAGGCCAAGCTTAGGGGAATTCTTTTAGGAATTATTTGGAATTGTAAAAAGTGGCAATAAGTGATAAAAATCCTATAAATAATGAATGATATGCCCACCCCTTTCCTGTTTTACCCCATAGGGCATGTAATTAGAGAGATTGAGACGTAATGCGTTCTTGAAAGATAGAAAACATCAATAATTGATAAATTTTGAAAATATTATGTGTATACATATTCCCCACTCAAAGCTCATCATGTGTCACTTAGGTATAATAGGGGATGATGATTTAATAAAAAATCATATTAACACACAATGTTGAGGCTACAAAAAACTTGTAGTATTTTAAAGCATAAAATAACTAAAAGTAAATGATGCAAATAGAAATAACTAAAAAATTAAATGTAATGCAGACCTTGACTTACATTTATTGCTGGATGGTTATCTGCTATGTTTGTAGTTTTAATTGTGTAGGTCACAAAGACTACTTTTGACAAACCCAATAATACAAAACAAAAGAGCAAAAATAAACAAATGCAAGAAATCCAAGATATTTGGTGATATGTAGATGGGACATACTTATAAATTTAGCAATATAGGGTGATAAGTGTTATGTTATACCAAATGACCAAGTCAAAATTTAGTGTAAATTAGGTAACCAAAAATTTTAAGGAAACTAAAGATTGAGAAACTCAAACAAGTAAACCTTAAGTAATAAAGGAAAACTCACCAAGTCAAAACAAGGATACATGTCAAAAATATGGTAATCAAACATCAATGTAAAATTAGTAATAATCCTTACTTAAACATAGATGTGAAAGTAAAAATGGTAAACTAACTTTGATGAGTGAGAAGTAATAATCTTTACTCATTCGTCAATGGAAAACGGTGCATAAAAGGGGAAAACCACATTGGTGAGTGAGAAGTAACAAACTAACCTCATTCAAAAATAGAAAAAGTACATGAAAGTAGAAATAGATTGAGGTGTCCACAAACATAGTGGTAAAAAAATGATAAATGGTAGGAAAAAAATAAAGTATGTCTAGAAATGTAGAGCCATGGTGCAAAGAAAGTAATCCATAGTTACTCAAACATGTTATTTTGATCTAAGAATAGATAAAAATAAAAAAAATTAGTACCATTAGGTTTTTAAGATGAGAAGAACAAGGAAATATAGAAGAGGTAAAATAGATTTGGAATTACACTTTGTTTGTCAAGGGAGAAATGAAGTGGGTAGAGGGGAGAATGAATAAAAAACCAAGGCAGAGGAAATATTTATCAAATTCAAGATACTCAAGTTAATTTTATCAAATAAAGAGGATTGTTGGCATTAAGGACTCTAAATAACTTATCCTAGACACTCAAGTCTTATGTCAACAAATTAAGTATGTAGATTATTCCATGAAGGCTATGTGCATGAAAAGTAAAATTGACCTAACTTCCCATAATGTGATACCCATTTCTTATGATCCCTTATAGAGTTATCAGTCTACTATGAATATTAGGTACTTGCATAAGAAAGTAGCTAGCACCATAGTGTTTGTTGAATTCTCCTATTCCAATCTACTAGCCTGCCACACCCTAATGGAACTCAATTTTTTTTTGTATCCAACATTAGAGTTTGATCTTAAATTGGATATAGGATATGTGCTTGTAATCATATCTTTTAGTATGATTTTGACTTTTGATATTTGTATGTTGCCTTTTGTATATCATTGTCTTTTGTTTCAATTGTTTTGGCTTTTAACTTTTTCGATGGAATTTTCTATTCCTCCTCCTTATGGATTTGGAAAACCAAACATGGGTGCTAAATATGACTTTCATTTAAATGCTTAGGACTTGGTTACTAAGAGAGATAAATATAGAAATCATGGTGTCTAAGAGTCTCATAAATCTAGGTGAAATAAGAGTGTTATCTTGACTTCAATATTTTTTATGTAATGTGAAGTGAAAGGAAAGGAAATCAAGAGGAATGAAACATGAAACAATTTTAATTAATTAAAATCACAAAAAATGTGATAAATAGTAAAAAAGTGATACAATGAAATTAAAGTATGATTATTTATCATAAGAATGAGGGAAATGTAGGAAAACATGCTAGCATATATTGTTGTGTAAATTTGATCTACAAGAGAAGCAAAAGCTAAAGTTGATAATAAAGATCAAGAACTTGTAACCATTGTAAACATATTATAAATATGAATGACAAGATGGTGATTTTATGAGGAAGTCCATGTCATATCCATGGTCTTACACTACAACTCATAAAATAAAAACCCATGAGGGTGCCAAAAAGTACTGAAAAAAATAAATGAGGTAATAAAAAAATGGTATTTGTGAAGAAATCCAAGTCCTATCCATGGTCTTACATTGTAACTCATAAATCAAACACCTAAGGGGTGCCAAAAAGTGATGTGTAAAAAGTATGACAACAAAGAGGATAAAAGTACATCATGAGGAAGATCGGTCTTATCCACAATTTTATAATGCAACTCATGATAAAAAGGGAAACCAAAAGACTAAAATTAAGGATTAAGGTTTGTGATAAGAGATAACTACTGTGGAGAGTGAAACCTATACAAGTATCCTAAAAATTGTTAGATAAATAGCATAGATAAATAACAAAAAGAAGGGAGGGATTAGGCAAAATACTACTTGAATAATTACACGTTGGTCAGCTCTTTGAAAATATGACCTTCATTTGTTTAAAGGTGATAAGTACTTGGACCAAGAATATCTTTGACTAAATAAGGGCCCCACTATTTTTTGAAATATATACCCTATTTTTCATGAGTGTAGTTTAATTTAAGGACAAGATCACCAACATTAAATGTGTGAACTTTAACTCATGTTTATGTTATTTTTTAATGTGGGCATTATATTGGTGATTTTATTTCAAATTAGAAAGATGTTCATTAAGAAGATTGAGAGCATGAAGGAAAGCTTCAATTAATTATTCATCAGGTATGATACCATGAAGAGATATATAGAGAGAGAAAAGCTCAACTTATAATGGAAGGACTAATTCCAAACCATAGACCAAAGAGAATGATGTTGCCTTAGTGGTAGTACATATGCTAGTGTGAAAGGCTCATATAGTAGGATAGAGATGTAGGTACCAATCTATGAAGGTTTTATAAATTGTCTTTTGGAGAATTTTATTGGTGGCCTCAACCTTTACATTACATTATGGATCATAGGGTGTGGAAAATTTGTGATTGATTTTAAACTTAGCACAAATTTTTTTGATATATAAATTTTTGAAATTACCACCATTGTTTAAAGTGATAGTATGAGGGACACCAAAGTGGAAAATGATTTTATTAAGGAAAAATTTGGATATGGTAGTACTAGTGAGGTTAACAATGGGAATAGCCTCAACCCACTTAGTGAAATATTATGTGGTTTTGATTATAAATACATGACCATATTGAGATCAAGGTGTTTTTCCCATGAGATCTAATCCCTACATGGAAAATGGCCAAGGAGATTTTACAGTTTGAAGCTCAAATGGAGGTGAATGAATTAAATCATCGTGTAGCTGTAAAGGAGTATAATTTATATCAAATTCAATTCCATAATTTTCAAGAGTAGGCCAAAATTATCCCATACATAAGCATTTGTAGGCTATAGCATGTCCCTACAGAGGCCACCATAAATGCCCCATGTGCTTGTTCAAGAAGAGGAGGCACCTAATCTTGCATAACATAGTGTATAAAGGTAAATTCAACATTATGATAATAGAGGATATTATAATGAAATACATATTTAAATGATTTTTTTACAAATATGAGTATTTTCACATAAATCTACATTTGGAGGATAGGTTTGATGTTCCATAAGTTGAATGATGTCTTTATACCATGGGCTTTATCGAATGGTGACAACCTCAATATTGAATATTTATGAAGCACATGGTTGAATAGAGGATGGATATTTTATTATTTGGATAATAAAAGTGGGATGAGTAAGAACTTGTTGTGGATGAAAAATATATGCTAAAGAAGCAAGGCAATCAATAATAGAATTTTGATCTCAAGGGATAGGCTTGATGGTGAAAGATATGCAATATTTGGTAAGAGTAATTGAAGTTTGATGATAAGAAATGAGATTATATATTTATCATTGGCAATCACCATTTAATTAGTAGAAAACAATCTAGGAATCACCTAAATCATGCAACCATTGGATATCTAAATCAAGAGCAACTCTCATGCCTAGGATTAAGGCTTCATACTCAACCATGTTGTTAGTGATGTCAAATGTTAAGAGATAAGGTAAAGGGATGATTTTTACAAGAGGTATTGTTATAATATAACCCACCCCAACTCCTTGAATGCATTTATCACTATCAAAATAAAGGGTGCAAGTATCTTCATGTAAACCAACATTAATTTCAGGAAGTTCTTTGATAACTACTTTTGGTTTAGTAGTATCAGTGAGAATAAAAGTTTTGTCAATATTACTTGCTTCAAGATAAGAATTAAAGTTATGGAAGTAATTTTTAAGAGATATGTCTTAGTTGAGACCTTAAATATAGAGGATATTATCATTAGAAAGAGTATTTTGAAGGTGGTTAGTAATAGGCACATGAGATATGGTAAGTTGATCAGTGATGATTTATCCTTTGACAACTTTTTGAGTGATAATTCAGAGATCAAATTCCATGAGAAAGACCATACAGTTTCCAATTTTGTCTCTAGGAATAAATAATTTAGAGAATAAATGGTGAAGGAGATTGAAATGGATGATAACATAAGTGGTCTGATAAATCATATAATGTCTATGTTTTATAGCTACAAAATATATGGCAAGGCAATCACATTCAAATTTTTTATAAAATTTATTTATATCAATGAGGATTCAGCTAATATAGTATATGTCATACTCTCTTCTAGTATCATCTTGTTGGGAAAACATTACCAAAACTGATATGGGTGTGGAAGAAGTGTATAAGATTAGAGGTTGATTGTTAGAAGGAGGATGTAGAGTAGGTAGGTAAAGAAATGATTCTTTAATGTTATCAAATGATTTTTGACATGGACCCATCCATTATAAATCATTACATTTCTTAATATGAGAATTGATGGAGTGGATATGGTAAGCCATTTTGGGGATGAATCATATAATTACCCCAAGTTTACTAAGATAAGTACAAATATCTAGGATGGATCAAGGGATGGGCATGTTGATGATAGCATTAATCTTATTTAATTAAATCATTAGTATTTCCATAGTCCATTAATTATAGTAGAGACCTTCTAGATTAAACTACGTTTGATTTTTTGACTAGCATTAATCTTGGCAGGGTCAACATTGATGCTATGAAGAGAGACTAAGAATCCTTATAGTTTTTTAGATGTGACACAAAAGACATATTTATAAAGATAAAATCTAACTTTGTATTTAATAATATGGTTGAAGATGATGGCAAGATCATAAAGATGAACCTTATGAAATTAAGATTTATCAATGAGGTCATTCACATAGGTTTCTAAAATTTTGTGAATAAGATCATGAAAGATATGTGTCAGTACTCATTGATAAGTAGTTATGGCATTTTTTAGTCTAAAGGGGATTTTAACATAGCAATAGGTTCCCCATTCTATGGTGAAAGTTATCTTATGTTGGTCCTTAGGGGCAATGTGAATTTGATTATAGCTTAAGTAGCCATCCATAGGAGATAACATTTTATAACCAATGGTGGAATAGACAATGACATCTATTGAAAGTAGAGGTAAATTTTCCTTGGGACAAACAATATTAATATTATAGAAATCAGTACAAATGTGAATGACCATGGTGACCTTTTTATGAATAGTGACTATTTTAAAAACCCATTAAGAATAATCCATTGGTATGATAAATATAGCATCGAGAAGTTTGATAATTTCTTTGTGACATAAAGTGTAAACTTTGGTTGGAAATTTTTGTTGTTTTTGATGCTTAGGTTTGACATCAGGATAAGTGATGATATTGTGAACCACAATGTAGAGTCACTACCAGGCATGTCATCATAGGACTAGGTGAATATATCATGATATTTATCAAAAAACAAACTAAATTTATCATGTTCAAAAGGTGAAAGTTCATGAGAAACTGTAATAGGTTGAGGGCATAAAGGAGTACCATATTCAATGTGAGTAGTTTATTCAATAATCATGGCATTACCATCTTTGAAATGGTATGGTGCATTAGGTAAAGAGGAAATTGGATTATCTTTAGGATAGATGCTAGAGATGAAGTTTTTGAAACAAAAGGTTTTGTTTTCAAAATTCCCAAGTTTTTGAGGAAGTTGGGGCTTCCAGACATGAAGTAATTCAAGAATAGTTTCATCACTAATAAAAGTAGTAAGAGGACAATAATACTCAACATCTACTTTGATATCAATAATTTTATTATCATGATGATCATATTTAGAATGTATCTGATGGACATATATGGCCTTGGCATCTAATGTAATCTTAAGAGTGGGAGGAGTAGATTGATCAAATGGGACTGGTGTGCAAGTAGTATCTTTGATGGAGGAAGAATCAGGGGTATTGATGATGGGATCTATAGGTATTAGGGAAGATGAAATTATTTCCAAAGGTTTGGAAGATAGAATTTATTCTACCACCAAAAGAGTATTAATAAATGGAGAATTAATAGGAGGTATATGACCTTCAAGAGATAATTTAGAATATATGGAAATGGTGTGAACATCTAAATTGAAATCTTGTATTTGAGATAAATTTTTTTGATAATGTTTAACATCCAAGTTTCAATATTGAGCTTTGGCCATGATGTAGTTATTATAATAGTTTGGAGAAATGGTGCATGCCTAAGATTTAGGGGGAGTTTTAGAATGTGAAATTATAATGTTACTAAACTTACATGGAGACATGATTACATGCTCTTGGAATAATTTTTCCACTCCATAGTCATTGTAAGTGAAATCATATTCTGGGTAAGAAGGTTCCTGAGCATTACATTGAGGGGGAAATAAATGATCTCATCAATGAGAGGAATAGTGAAATCATGAGGTAATAAAGAAGGAGGAAGCCACTCTAATATATAAGGAGGTAGATGTTGTCATCAAAATTTTCACCTTAGGATACTCTATCAAGATCCTATAATTTTATGCAACATGGAAATATCTCTCAAGTTGTGGGGAACTTGTAAGAGAGATGAATCTCTAGTTTGAAAGGGTTAGCTCCCTAGATTCTTCTTTAAATGCTTATCACCTAATCTAATACTTATTTATGAAAAGATTTATAAGGAAATAAAATGAATTTAACTACTATGGTGATGCACCAAACTAGTTGATCACTCACACACACATTGACTAGTGAACTAAAGACAAAAGACAATATGACCATACACTAATCTCATAAAAGTTTATTGCATCAATGTTTCATAGAAGGGTAAATCATATTGATATTGAAGAAGAAGACTAGTTCACTTTCCAACTCATCAAATTCTATCAATGATACTAACTAAAACCTATAATAGTGAACAAAACTACATGAGGCAAGACAAGAAGGACAATGAGTCAAGGTGATACACATCTAGACTTGAATAGATCAATTAATTGAAAATTAGCATTGCATGAAGCCATGAAATGAGGTAAAAAATAGTCATATTATTTATCAAAGGTAGTACAAAGTGGTAGGGCTTCACCATACTAGGTGGAGAATGCCATACAATCCCAAAAAGGCCAAATCTTATACAGTTTGAGAGAGGGAGTGAGAAAGGGAGGCTAAATAGTCACTTGGACAAGTGTCCGAAGAAAAAAAACAGTTACAATGCATAGAATTGAGTTAGAAAAAGGAGTTATGAAATGGATTTGCACATGATCACATCCCAAATAAGCATCTTCTCCAAATATGGCATAGCATCTTCTTCAATCATTCTCTCTTAAAAATTGCCTCCATCATGGGCTTCCTTGAGCATTTCAAAATAGATTAGGGACAAGTGTATCATGTGAAATAAGAAGAGGAAGGTAAAAATATGCCTCCACTTGCATTTAAACTTTTTCTAATCATTGATATTATCTTACACAAACTCCATGATCATCTGCAGCCATGATCATTCTCTAATATGATTTTCTTAACAATTGGCACTAGCATCTTCTTATCTTCCCTTACTTATCCATAATAGGTGTCTCATGACACATGGTAGGACACTTCACACACTTGAATTCATCAGACACATCTTAAAATTACTCCAAACTAAATTTTTCATTCTCTTCACTATGTCATTTTGGAGACTAGTTGAACTAAAAGGCCTAGGAGGGACACTTGTTAGCATTTACAAGCTTTTGAAATGGAATAGGTAGTTGTTTCAAGTCCCAAGATACCATCCCAAGTGATTGGTATCCCATGATCATCTTCAAGACTTGTAAAACACAATAAAATGTCAAAGAAACTTTATTTTTTCTTGACCTATATGGATTATGTATAATATAATTCCAAGGTTCTGATATTCATACAGTTTTAAACAACTTATCTTTATCTATCAGGGTCAAATTTGTCCATTTGGATGCACTTTGAGCCTCATTTCTCCCACTGGGTCACAAGATAGGGTTTCTAAGGGTTTTGAAGTGATGTTGGGTCTTAACATTTGTTCATAAAGAATAGACATTGGACCTTTGATCAAATTACATTGAGGGATTCTTATGAACCCTCTCAAACTTATCCAATCACTTCCAAGTCCCATGCAAATGTTCATGAAAGTTTCAAGAATCTAAAGTTGGCTTTTGAACTCCTTCCTTGCTTTTGTGGGGGTCTTAACACATTCTCGGCCAAAAAAATGGTTTCCTAGTGGATATCCTACAAACCAAAGGTTTATAATTCTCTATATTTTTTCCACAAACATTCCTCAATAATTTTAATATTTCATCAAGAGCTAGGAATGAAGATGACCCCTATTTTGAAACTGGGCCTAGACCTTGCCAATAGGTCTGCCTATACCTTTGACTCAATATGACTCTCAAATGGTTTATCATATAATATTATGGATTAAAAACCTCCAATATAACTTTTTAAGCATTAATTATTCAAGTGGAAATCATGTACAAGGTTAAAAATGCATATGACCTTCAACTTGGCTTCTAGGCCTAAGGGTTTCTCTCACACATGACTGTAACCTTTGCATTATAGGGTACCCTATTTGACCTAAAAATTTATATAAAGGTTTTTAATTTATTTTTATGTGTTACTAAACTTATCAAACCTTCACTTTATCTCTGATTTCCTTATCACCCATGCCTTATCACTTTTCCCTTAAAACTATCTCTTTATTTATAAGAAAACTGCCCCTCGTTTGAGACAAAATACAGAGGGTTTAAATTTTTATCTCATAAAATTAAAATATATTTTAGTGTATCATGGGTCCCAAGTATTATTTTTACCAAAAAATTTCTTCCAACTCCAAGGATAGACATTCCAACTCTTAACATTTTCTAGGTAAACTTTTGAATAAGGCAAACTATGAGGGCAGGTAGGATATAGGTTGTGTTTAGAGGTTTTATGGATTGTTTTGAGATTTTTATTACATTTAGGGATCATTAGTTACTCCCATAACATATTAAAACCAATTTATGTTTTATTGGTCTCTTAAACACCTCTATGATTTTTGAAACATGAACTAGGTCTATGACTCCTTAGAAGGAGATCACTATTTAGTCTTACTTGTAGGCTATTTGAGCTTGGTTTAAGATTTAAGATCATAATAAAAACCTAATATGATATTTAAAAGATAATATAGGTGGTCCTTCATCTTTTTCAAGTCTAATTTCATTTATTTTCAATAATTTATGTCTCATTCTAAAGACTAGGCCATCTACTTATTGAGGACTGAGACACCCATAAGACCATGCTTGTAGGTCTAGTCTGAGCTTTAAATATGGGTGTGGAACTTATTTCGATGTTTATTAGGTCATGATAATATCCTATTTATTTTAATTCACTTATAAAACCTCAATACATATCAATTCTATGCTTAGGTCCTTAATTACGACACCCCTCCCTTGACTATAATAGTCATTGTTCTACTCATGTAGGTGTATCCTTGGAAAGATTTAGGAATTATAGATGTTGCATATAGATTAATCATGCTATCAAAGATTATTGGTATTTGTTTTAGATCTATTTTTTTCTTTTTAAAAACTTAAACCTCCACCTAATCCTTATTTTCATCTCATTATTTCTCTTAGTAGTAGGTGGCATTTCTTAGGCCTATAGGTGCATATATGGAGTCTCTCCCTTTTGGTTTTTATGTGAAAAACATATTTAATTATATTTAGGGTCACCCAAAATGATTTTAACCAACACTATTACCTTCTAACCTTTAAAACAACATGTAACTATCAAATTGGGTCACTGTCTAGTGTGTTGGTTGTAGGTGTTTGTTTGTGCTTGTTGTATAAATAGGGAGTGTTTAGGAGGTCATCATCATAAAAAACTAATATTATCATGAGATTAATGGTTTAAAATTGTCTTATCATGATATAATCACAAATCCATGCTTGGAGTTCCCTTCAATATGTTTCTCAAAATGTCAAAAGAGGTCATTCTTTCCATTGTTCCTGTAGATAGCACTGAAAGCTTTTAGTGTGTTCATTGGGAAATTTGAGGGTCTCAATAACTATCTCCCTCTTAACATTTTGAACTCAAAATTGTCATATGTGTTGTATGTGGTAATTAATCCAAGGTGATCACGTGAGGATCCTTCAAAATAACCATAATCTCATTTTATGAAAACAAAAAAAAAACTTAGGGGCTCTATTTTGTGCATTTAGGGAATGTGAATACAATCTAGTCTGATCATATTTTGAATAAAATAAATGTGATTTGCATATAATTTTAACCTCTATGACATGTAATACATGACCCTTTGGGTATGTTAGATCCTCAAACTGAATTCCATCATATGTTTCACCATTCATACCTCCATAGAAACCTCTTGAAGCTCTTGTATAAGGTAACTATGAGTGTATTCTATTGACAAGGTAGTGAAAAATAAAAATGGACAATTTTATTTAAAGGTGGATTGACCTAATCTCACAACATCATTCAATGAAAACATTTTTCAAACATGAATTCAAGCACACTAAAGAAACAAGCATAATTTGGGAAATCTCCTTCAAGGACATTGAGAGAGGAAGTGTTGGGTGATGAGAACATCATGGAGAGGGCCTATTCCAACTTGAAAAGACTCCTTAAAAATCATACATCTCCATGGATCTATGAAAACAAGAAACATATACAAACCTATACCCCTCTTGAATGCAAGTGAATAAAAAGCTACATGGAGTGTTAGCAATTATTCAAGAAGGAGGAGCCACTAAAATGAGAGTTATTATTATGCACTATCTACAAACCAAATGTGGAAATATATGTGGGCAGGTGAAGATTCATAATTCCCATGTTTTTAGCTACAAGTGAGCTCAAGAAGTCTATACAAGTGCTAAAAATGGCCTATTTTTAAGGAAAAACTACCATTTCTTGCATATAAATAAATTTTTAACTTCCATCTAACTGATATCAACATAAATTTGAACCCTTCCACATTTATAATCACTTTCATGAAAAATATTTTAACTCCACCATTTGTACAAGTCATTAATTGAGCTAGATAAGTGGCCAAATGACCCTTTTTACACATAAAACCTTGCAAGTGACCAATCCTTCAAGGACATTGAGAGAGTAAGTGTTGGGTGATGATAACATCATGTAGAGGGCCTATTTCAACTTGAAAATACTCCTTCAAAATCATATAGCTCCATGGATCTATGAAAACAAGAAACATATGCAAACCTATACCCCTATTGAATGCAAGTGAATAAAAAGCTACCTGGAGTGTTAGCAATTGTTAAATAAGGAGGAGCCACCAAAATGAGATTTATTATTATTTATTTGAAATAAATTTAGATTAATATCCACCCTATAAACCCTTCTTCCCAACTCCACTTGTATGGACCATACCAAGTTCTTGAACTTTAACTTCCTTGGCTTACAAAGAGAAAATGAAGGAAAAGAAGTTGGAGATGGAATTCTTATGCACTATGTACAAAAAAAATGTTTAAATGGGTGTGGGTAGGTTAATATTCATAATTCCCATGTTTTTAGCTATAAGTGAACTCAAGAAGTCCATACAAGTGCTACAAATGGCTTATTTTTAAGGAGAAACTACAATTTCTTGCATATATCTAACTTTTTAACTTCCATCTGATTGATCTCAACATAAATTTGAACGCCTTCACATTGATATTCACTTTGGTGACAAATATTTTAACTCCACCATCTGTACAAGTCATTAATTGAGCTAGAGAAGTGGCCAAATGACCCTTTTTACACAAAACCTAGCAAGTGACTAATTTATGACTTGTAGACACCTTCAAACATATCAAAGACCCTATTAAGACATTTTAAACACAATTTTTCACTTTGAATAACTTTTACCATGGTTGAACAACTTTGAATTTTGTTGACTAAGCTAGTACAAGGGAGGTGAGCTTCAATAAGAACCAGGGAAAGGATAAGTGAGGCATATAGGGCAACAAGAGACCCGACACATGAAACGTTCTTAAAAAATTTAAAATAGTATGGGTTGACCCAATTTAAATATAGTTCAAATTTGGTCAACATTCTTGGTGTTTTCTAGGGGTGGCTTGCCACTTATACCTAAGACTAGTTGCCTAGTCCTTCCATTGGGCATGGAGTCATGCATATGGGCACTCAAATTGACATGAAGATACCTTTGAATCAAGTAAAATAGTTTGGTTGACACACACACATAAAATTAAATATACACACCAAACAAAAGGAATGAAACACACTTGTGTAATGAAGTGCTTAAGAAACATAAGACAAACTGAAACAAACACACTCTAATGTGTACAAAATAAATAGAAAGAATTGATCCTCCTAGATCAAAAGGAAATATTTTCATAAAATCTTATTGAATTGGAATAAAATAATGTTCAAGCTATCACTTAGAACATGTTCTTTATTTTTTAGTACCTTGTTCACTTCCCATGGTGTTTGCATTGACTTCATCTAGTTCTATAGCTAAGAATATGTGTTCAATGGAGACATACTCTTATTGATTGGTTTGAATGGAAACTATATCCTTTGGTTCAAGTGAGTTTTTATTAATTTTGGACTCATTTTGATCCTCACACTCAACCTCAACTTCTACTGCAAGTGGCTTTCCATCATCAAGACTATGCTCATTTTGGAAGGTAAGATCTCCATCAAACTTTGGTGGTCCTAGCAGTTGGATGCATGGGAGAGGTTCTTAAAAAAATTCTACCTTTCTTAGTAGTTTGTATTCTTGTTGAGGTTATTCATGAATTTAAATAGGTTCAACTACAACATCTTCTTCAAAACTTTTCTCAAGATATTCATGAAGTGAAGAGTATCATTCAAGATCAAGAAAATTTTCTCAAGGTCATCCCAACATGCCAACTCTTCATTATCAATAGAAAAGACTTGAATTTCATCAACATTCTTACCAATTTATCATGGGCATAATGTGAGATATTGAGTGCTTCTTCTTCATATTATTTTTCAAGTTGATTATCATCATCTTCTATGAGACATGGTAATTCATCAATCCACTCAAAATCTACTTCTTCTTGTCTTACAGCTGAAGTGTCTTCTTCTACCAAAAACTTTGTTTGTTGCTCCATGTCATCAGCTCCTTCCTCAAGGTCAAAAATTGATTCAGTAGGGTAAAGATGTGTGCCAATGACAATATCTTCATCATAGCTACTTGAGGTATCATCTTCAATATATTCAAGGAACTCATTGATGGTAGCATCATCTTCTAACTCTTGAAGGATCTTAGGAACAATCAACTAATTCTCAAGTTGTGAATGAAATAGAGAAGTACTAAGTAGAAATCCTTCAAGTGCTTTGTTAACCTTGTTCACACTCTAACTTTGATGAGGACTATAACTAGTAGGGGGTATTACACTAGGATTCACACTTTGTGACCTTAGAGAGGCATTACTTGGAGTCACATGTGATTTTGGAACATCTACCAAATCTCTCTTTTTGGCTATTGTGTTGGATACAATAGATGTACTTAGTTCAACATATAGTTATTTTCCTTTTGAAATTTCATAAGACCTATAATTTAGCTGCTACCCTCTCCATGAGTACCCTTTACATGATATTTTCTTCTTCTGATGTAAGGAAAAAAGTAGCTCCTTATTATGCCACTAAGACTTGACAACCTCCTCCACCATCATACATAAACTGACCTTGAGATTTTCCACAATGATCCAAATGTTCCTCTCCTTGAACTAGGTTAGTATGGACTACAATAACAACCCTTATAGATGGAATGGAATTAGGATTATATATATTTGGCTTCCTATTGAAAACTTGTTGACCTTTTCCTCTTCCTTGGTAATTGTATTTGGGTAGTGGTCTATAATTTTGTGAAGGATAATATTGGGCATTAGGTGGAGCACTTGCATGTAATTGAGCTTGGTTGATTTAAGCATGTAATGACTGAATAATTTCATCTTTATCTATAGAATTATCCACCTTCTTGGGAGTGAATCTAGACTTGGCATTGACATTATGAACTTGTGTTACACTTGGGGTTTCAACTGAAATATAAGATAACAAAGGCATAAAAACTCTTGGGGATAATTTTCTAGCTTGTATCAAACTATTCTCAGCTTCAATAGCTATCCCATATGCATTTGGTAGATTAAATCCTCCCATTTACTACAACATTACTACCACATTAGTGTTAATGGCCTTGAGATAAGGGGGGAATACAAAGCTTGGAGGAGGCCTCATGATAGTGGCAATCTATACAATGTCCTTTGAAACCTTTCATTGAAATCTCCAATAGATTCATTAGTTACTCTTTTTATCACATTCAACTAGTGAATTACTGAAGTATGGTCACTCTTATTCTCAAACCTATTCACCAACAACTCTCCAAAGTCATCCCAATTAGTAATGCAACCACCTTCCAATGTCATATACCAATCAAGTGCCTTGCCCTTTAGAGACATGACAAGTAGTCTAATATCTATGTTAACTTGAGTGATATTCTGGAAGTTGCAAAAATTTAAAATGTCCCTAATGTGCTTAGATGGGGTAATAGGGCCCTCTCCATTAAAGCTAGGGAAAATTTTGGTATCATTGGGAGGAATAGGATCATAAGCAAGAATATTAATTGGATTTTGGGTGTTTAAGGATGGGAAATCATATTGCCTAGCCATCTCCTCTTCCTCCTCTTGATATCTTATCTCCTCAACCTCTTATTCTTATTCTTCAAAACCTTCTTGTTCAAGATCTCTAAATGTTAAGAATGGTTAAGGATGTTGCTCTTTAAGAGGAGTCTCAAGTAGAGGGACTTGATATAATGCTCTACTAGAAGATGATATAGTGAATACCATGAGGTATAATTTGAAGAACTTGATCTACAACTAGAAATTCTAACTTTTTGGAACCACCAAATATTGGATTATAAATACTTATAAAACCTTGGGCTTGTCAAGACCAACATTCACCTTGACATCAAAACAATTAGGACCAGTTGTCCCATTAGGCATGCTAAAACTATTGTAATCAAATTGTGCACCCTAGTATACTATATCAAGTTCCTACAATTTGATGCAACATTAAATCATATCTCAAGTTGTGGGGAACTTGTAAGAGAGATGAATCTCTAGTTTGAAAGGGATAGCTCCCTAAATTATTCTTTAAATGCTTATCACCTAATCTAATGCTTGTTCATGAAAAGAGTTAGAAGTAATTTAAATGAATATAACTACTATGGTGATGCACCAAACTAGTTGATCACTCACAGACACATTGACTAGTGAACTAAAGACAAAAAAACAATATGATCATACACTAATCTCATAAAAGTTTATTGCATAAATGTTTTATAGAAGGGTAAATCATAGTGATATTGAAGAATAAGACTAGTTCACTTTCCAACTCATCAAATTCTATCAATGATACTCACTATAACCTATAATAGTGAACAAAACTACATGAGGCAAGACAAGAAGGACAAGTCAAAGTGATACACATCTACACTTGACTAGATACACTAATTGAAACTTAGCACTACATGAAGCCATGAAATAAGGTACAAATCAATCATATAATTTATCAAAGATATTAAAAAGTGGTAGGGATTCACTATACCAGGTGGAGAATGCCATAAAATGCCAATAAGGCCAACTCTTATAGAGTTTGAGAGAGGGAGAGAGAAAAGGAAGTTCAAGAGTCATTTGTACAAGTATCCAAAGATGAAAATTAGTTACAATACATAATTTTTATGTGGATAAGGAGTTATGAAACTGATTTTTACATGATCACATCCCAAATAAGCCTCTTATCCAAATGTGGCATAGCATCTTCTTCAAACATTCTCTCTTAAAAACTACCTTCATCATGGCTTCCTTAGCATTCCAAAGAAAATTAGTGACAAGTATCTCATGTGTACTAAGAAGAGGAAGTTACAAAGAGACCTCCACTTGGATTGGAACTTTTTCTAATCATTGATATTATCCTACACAAACTCCATCATCATCTAGAACCATGATCACTTGACAATAGGCTTTTCTTGACAATTGGCACTAGCATATTCTTATCTTTGCTAACTGATCCATACTAGGGGTCTCATGACACATGGTAGGACACTTCATATACTTGAATTCATCAGACACATCTTAAAAGGCCTCCAAACTAAAGTTTCCATTCTCTTCACTATGTAATTTAGGAGACTGGCTAAAGTGAAAGGCCTAATAGGGACACCTTTTGGAAATTAAAATATTTATATATGGCATATGGAGTTGGTTCAAGTCCCAAGATACCTTCCCAAGTGATTTTTATCCAATGATCATCTTCATGGCCTACAAAATATAATAAAATGTTAAATAAACCTACTTTATCCTTGACCTTTATGGATTCTATACAATCTATTTCCATGGATGTGATCCTCATGAAGTTTTCAACAACATCTCTTTATCTTTTATGGTAAAATGTGTCCATTTGGATTCACTTTGAGCCTCATTTATCCCATCAAGTCACAAGACAAGGTTTCCAAGGGTTTCAATGTGATTTTGGGTCTTAAAATTTGTTCATAAAGTAAAGGCATTGGAACTATAATCAAATGACATTGAGGGCTCTTAGGTACCCTATCAAACTTCTCTAATCACCTCTAGGTCCCATGCAAATGGTCATGAAAGTTTCAAGCATCTAAAGTTGGCTTTCAAATTCCTTTCTTGCATTTTGTTAGTATCTTAGCACATTCTAGGCCAAAAATAGGTTTATTTGAGGATATCCTATAAAATAAATGTTCATAATCCTATATATGTGTTCCAAAAACATTCCTAAATCATTTTAATAGCTTCTCAAGAGCTAGGAATGAAGATGAACCCTATTTTGAAATAGGGCCTAGACTTTGCCAATAGGTTTGCCTACACCTTTAACTCAATATGACTCTCAAATGGGTTCTAATATAATGTGATTGATTAAAAACATCCAATATATCTCTTTAATAATTAATTGGTCAATTTTAAATATTTAATAAGGTTCAAAATGCATGTGACCTTCAACTTGGCTTGTAGTCCTAAGGGTTTCCCTCACACATGATTGTAACCTTTGCAGTTTAGGGTACCTTGTTTGACCTCAAACATTATAGTAAGGTTTTTTTTATGTTTTTAAGGTATAATTAAACTTATACAACCTTAAATTAATCTCTAATTTCCTTTTGGTCCATGCCTTATCACTTTTCCCTTAAAACTATCTCTTCATGCATGAGAAAACTACCCCTCCTCTAAGATAAAATAGAGAGTGTTTTCCTTGATATATAATTAAATTAAACTATTTTTTAGTATCAAATTGGTCCCGATTATTATTTATTCCAAATTTTATCTTCCAAATCCAAGGATATACCTTGAAACTCTTGACATTTCTAGACAAACTTATGAATAAGGCAAACTGTGAGGGCAAGTAGGATATAGGTTGTGTTTAGAGGTTTTATGGATAGTTTTGAGCTTATTATTGAATATAAGGATAATTAATTCCTCCCATAACCTATTAAAATCACTGTATATTCTATTTTTCTCTTAAACACCTCTATGCTTTTGGAAACATGAACTAGGTCTATGACTGCTTAGAAGGAGATCACTATTTAGGCTTAGTTGTAGGCTATTTGAGATTGGTTTAGGATTTAAGAGAATAATAAAAACATTATATGATATTTAAAAGATAATATAGGTGGTCATAAATCATTATCAAAAGTATAATATTAGTCTTTTTCACCAATTTATCTCTCATTCTAAAGACTAGGCCATTTGCTTGCTGAGGATAGAGACACCCTTAAGACCCTACCTATAGGTCTAATCTGATCTTTGACTATGGGTATGGACCTTATTCCCATGTTTATTAGTTAATTATAATATCCTAATTATTTTACTTCACTTATAATCCCTCAATCCATATAAATTCTATGCTTAGGTCCTTAACTAAGACACCCCTACCTTGACTGTAATAGTCATTGTTCTACCCCTCTAAGTGTATCCTTGGCAAGAAGTAGGCCTTATAGATGTTTAATATGGATTAATAATGGTATATAATATCATGATTATGTGTTTTATATAAATTTTTTTATTTTTAAAACTTTAGATATCTACCTAAGCCTTCTTTTCATCTCACTATTTGTCTTAGTTGTAGGTGGCATTTGTCAGGCCTGTAGGTGCATGTGTGGAGTCTCTCCCCTTTGGTTTTGATGTGAAAAACCTAATTAATTATACTTAAGGTCCAAAAACCTGATTTTAACAAAAAAATTACCTTTTAACCTTTAAAACAACATGTAACTATCAAATTGGGTCACTGACTAGTGTGTTGGCTATAGGTGTTTGTTTAGGCCTATTTTACAGATAACGAGGAGTGTTTAGGAGGTCATCACAAAAAAAAAATATTAATCTCATGAGATGAATGGTTTAAAATTGTATTATAATAATATAATTTCTAATACATTCTTCTATTTCCCTTCAATATGTTTCTCAAAATGGCAAAAGAGGTCATTCTTTCCATTGTGCCTATAGACAAAACTGAAATCTTTTAGTGTGTTCATTAAAAACTTTGAGGGTCTCAATGACTATCTACCTCTTAAAATTTTTACCTAAAAATTGGTATAGGTGTTTTATTTGATAATTAATATAATTTTATCACATTATTATCCTTAAATACCACCAAAATCTCATTGTATACAAACAACAAAAACATTCAGGGGCTCTATTTTATCCATTTAAGGACTATGAGTACAATCCAGTCTGATCATATTTTGAAGAAAAAACTTTTATTTGCATACAATTTTAACCTATATGATATTTATAACATGACCCTTTGGATATTTTATAGCCTAAAACTTAATTCCATCATATGTTTCACTATTCATACCTCCGTATAAACCTCCTAAAGCTCTTGTATAAGGCAACTGTGAGTGTATTCTGCTGACAAGATAGTGAACAAGAAAAATGGACAATTTGATTTGAAGGGGGTTTACCTAATCTCAAAAGATAATTTGATGAATTTTTTTTGAAAACATGAATCCAAGCAAAATAAATATCCCATGGATCCTCATTCACATTGAAATAACATAGGTTACACACCTATGACTACAAACATGAGAAAAAAACATAATTTGGGAAGTCTCATTCAAGGACATTGAGAGAGGAAGTGTTTGATGATGATAAAATCATGGAAAGGTAATATTATAACTTGAAAACATTACATAAAAGTCATACATCTCCATGGATCTCTAAAAACAAGAAACAAATGCAAACCTATACCCCTCTTGAATGCAAGTGCATAAAAATCTTCCTAGAGTGTTAACAATTGTTCATGAAGGATGATCCACCAAAATAAGAGATCTTGTTATGGATTTGAATTAAATTCATATTAATATCCACCCCCAAAACCATTATTCCAAACTCCACCTATACGACCCATACCAAGTGCTTGAACTTGACCTTCCTTAGCTTCCAAAGAGAAAATAAAGGAAAAGAAGTTGTAGATGGATTTTTTTATGCACTCTCTACAAACCAAATGTGTAAATGGGTTTGGGGAAGTGAAGAGTCACAACACCCATGTTTTTATCTACAAGTGAACTCAAGAAGTCTGTACAAGTGCTACAAATGGCCTATTTTTAAGGAGAAACTATCATTTCCTACATATAACTAACTTTTCAACTGCCATCTAATTGATCCTAAAATAATTTGACCTCCTCCACATTGATATTCACTTTGGTGAAACATATTTTAACTCCATCTTTAAAAGTCATTAATTGAGCTAGATAAGTGGCCAAATGACCCTTTTTACACATAAAATATAAAAAGTGTCCAATTTATGACTTGTATACACCTTAAAACATATAAAATACCATCTTAAGACATTTTCAACACAATTTGGCACTTTAACCAAGTTTGACCATAGTTTACCAACTTTGAATTTAGTTGACTAAGCTAGTACAAGGGAGGTGAGCTTTAATAATGATAAGGGGAAAGATAAGTGAGGAATATTGGATAATAAGAGACCCCATATGACACATGAAACCTTATTAAGAAGTTTAAAATAGTAGGAGTTGACCTAATTTGATTAGAAGTCAAATTTGGTCAATAATAGCTTAGTAGTGTTAAAAGTATGTTTCAATTCATTTCATTCATCATCATCTGAATCAACAAGAGTGTCTTGTAAGTCTGGATTGTTGTTGATGGACTCAAGTAATAGAGCATTATTGATGGTAGGAATGTGATATTGAGATTTTGGATTAGGAAGTTGAATACTCAAGGGATTGCGATCATCCTCATGCTTATATAGTTTGCCATTATGTAGGAATTTGATGCATTACCTACCTAAAGAGGTGATGGCCCTCATTCTATGAGTCTAAAGGCAATCGACGAGTATGTTATAAGATAGAGTTAAATCAAGGGCCATAAGTTTAGTTCAAATGGTGTTATGTCTAATTGTTAGAGAAATCCAAATATAACCAAGTGGATTTTGATTAGTTTTATCAAATACACAATAGGTAAGGTAGGTTTGCTTGAGATGATCCTTATTATAGCCAAATTTGTGGATGAACCACAAAGATGTCACATTAATACTGAACCCTTCATCAACTAAATATTTATAAATGAGGGTAGTATTAATGAATATTTTAATGAATAGTGGTGGATCATTGGTGTGAAAAAGGATATCATTATTAATCATGTCATCTTCAATAAATACAATGGATAGTCTAGAAGAAGGAGAAATAGTTTCAATGGTATGCATGTTGGTAGGTTGAGGCTCAATAGAGGGTGGTTCTTCATCTAGAGAAGATGTATCTTTAATTTATTGTAATTGTTTCATAAGTAAATTGTGATGATAAGGGGATGTATCAACTAACTCCATAAGTATAATCTTGTAAGGCATGGAGTTAATTTATTCCAAAAGTTTCCAATGGGATTTAGAAGAAGAACCAGTGTGAGTTTTGAAAGGTAAGGTAGATTTTAAAATAATTGAAGTTATTTGGGGTTCAAAAGAAGGAAGTGGTTCTTCATGGGATTTTGAAGGTAAATGAGTGATTTTAGTATATTTAAGAATTTTTTCTTCTAATTATGGTTTCTTAGGTTTTGTGATAAGATCTTTGTGAGTTGGTTTGTGATGATAGTTGACCTTAGATATGTTAATGTATTAAGAACTATTATAATATTAGTCATAATTGGAATCAATGGCACAAACATCCTTGGTATTCTATTGAGGATTAGATGTTTGATTATTTTTTGTTATTAGAAGAATATTTGGAAGCTTGTCATTTTTGAGAATGGTGTTATACTCTTGATGAGAAAGTTGTATCATGGCTTCATGATTGAAGGAATCAAAAAGCATGTAGGAGATGACAAATTTAGTAATCCCTCAAAAATTTTCATGGGAATGACCAATGTCATCATGGAACCAACAAAATTTATTAGGGTCATACCACTTAGGAGTATTATTAAGATAAGTAAAGGGTTTAGAGGGTGGTAAGAATTGTTTCATTTATTGCATAGTTTGTGGTATGTGAGAAGATGGGTGATTGTTAGCTTTGGCAACTCCTAGTTTGGTTTGAGGAGTATTGATGGTGATGGAATTAGTATAATTTTGAAAATATCCTTTAATAAATTTGGTATTAGGTTTGAATTGCTTCATGAGGAAGTATTGACATTTAGCTTGGTTAAGAGCTTTGTTAAGTGTTTGGGGAGAAAAAGTTTGAACCATATATTGAAGAGGAGTTAAAGTAGTTATAAAGATTTTAAAAAAAAATTAAATGTCACGTTATGGTTAGCATTATGGGCTATAGATTTACATCATTTTATAAAATCATGAGCTAATTTAGTGGGAGATTGGTTAGCATTGATTAAATGGCTAAGCCAATTTTTAGGAAGGTCATTATGTTGAAACTCTTTAACTAGAGGATTGACTAAATCTTTAAGTTACCAAATGGAATGTTGGGGAAGCTAGCTATACCATTTCAATACATCACAAATGAAGGTTTTAACTAGAAGTTTAGTTGTGGTGAAAGTATTACTTTGGATCCACTCTTTATAAAGATTACCAAAGGATTTGAGAAAGGAAGCATGGTGTTTAGTCCCATCATACTTGATAGATTTATATATATATATATATATATATATATATATATATATATATATATATATATATATATATATATGATGATGATGATGATGATGATGATGATGATGATGATGAAAGGAGATAAAGGCTCATTTTGGATATTTTGAAGTAATTATTTATTCATAATATGTTGAGGAATAACATTTCCTCAATCATCTCTAAGAGGTGGAGGAATAAAAGCTGGATTGGCTTGAGGATTTATATTGGGAGGTTGATTAGCTATATTGATCAAATGACATTGTAATTGCATCATTTGAGAGGTGTTATGAAGTTTCATTAGATTCATTTATTATATAACTTATTGAAGAATTTGAGTCATTTCAATTATTGGGTTGGTGTTGTAGGATAACTCCCTAAATTAGTATTAGGGGGAAGGTTATTGGAAGGTGGATTACTAATGGGATTATTGGATAGACTTGTGTCAATTATTCCCACATTATGTTTAAAATTTTTGAATATGAGAATTATCTTGATAAGTACAAAAAGGGTTGAATCCACCTACTTCATCTTGAGGTATGATTTGAACCATGTTAAAAGCCATAGATGAAGTAGGGGAAGAATTGCTCTAAGAGTGAGTAGTATCTTAGGAGGAAAAGAGAGGGAGAAATAAATATCCCATATAGTGTCTAAATGGATTCAATTTGTCCAACAAGATTCTAATAGGGGACTTCATGATGATTTGGGGAATGAATAGAATGCTAAGGAAAGAGAAATAGATAACCAAGTTGTTTAGATAAGAGAGCACATGAAACAATAAGAGTATAGAGTCGACCAAGTTGACTTAGTTATATAAACTAGAAAAAACATAGTCTGATAAAGATGTAGGGTCAACCAAGTCAACTTAGTACTATAACCTGATTGGTAAAATGGATACAAAATCAACCAGATCAACTGAGTATAATAGTTAGGGAAAAATATTGTTTGTAAGAGACTATGTCAAATAGAATGATAGTGTACTAAAATAGGGGTAAGATTTTTCCATGTAATTTGAAGCAAAAAATGAAATCAAATACACAAATAATGGGATCAATGAAAATGATCCAATTATCACACACCATAAAACTTGCACTAATGTTGGTTAATGGAAGTTTTTTCAATACAACATATAATGAGAAGAGAGAAAGTAGTCAATTGAAAAGAAAATTCTAGATAAGTGGTCATCTTGAATGTTTTGGATTATTATAAAGTTTTATTTAAAGTATGATATGGAAGTTGGCTGAAATTAAGGAACTAAAAAGTAATCTATGGATGGTTTAGGATGTTTAGGATTAAAGGGATCTATGTTGTCAATGGTACTAGCTTAGTATTGGGGCTTACCCCCTCACTTCATAATTCTACAATGATAAGGGTGTCATATGCTTACATAATGTATACCATTAACCATGTGTTTATATTTGTCCATAAAACCAAGCCAGCCTCCCCATTAGTGATGAAATCCAATTAGGTAGGACCTAGGTAGTCAAATGTTTAAAATAATTTTGATATTATCCAATTTGGTAGTGTGTGCAAGACAGAGAAAAATAGTGCAATTAAATAGTATATTGAAAAAACACCTAATTAGACTATTTGAGCTAATCTAATGTTAGCAATAATTTAGTGTTAATAATGATAACTAATAAATTTTTCACATAAAACATTAAATGATAGGAAATAATAAAGAAAAATAAATGAGACCCAAATCATATATTTTTCATTCACTCAAATTGGTCTGATCTTCACTTTCATGTATAATTGTTTATAAAATGTTTGATGTGAATCTTCACTTTCCTCAAATGACTCTTCCTTTTCAAAGACTATTTGAATTATTTTTGACACCTATTTTCTCCTTTTTAATACAAATAATGGAAAATAATATTAAAATATATTATTCTTTATCTCTACTAATACTAACCTCAAATTAAAATGTGTCTCATCTTAAGACACAAAACCCCTACTAACACTCCCCCAAATTAAAATGTGTCTCGTATCAAGACAAAAAGGGCTTAAACATTCAATTTTTTATAATTTAAATCCATTACAAATACATTTAAGCAAATTTAATTAACTAATCCTACTCTACTCTTTTCCTCATCCTCTTTCATCTCTTCATCATCTCACTCTCTTTCTCTATCTTTTCTCCATCGACACTCTTATTCCTCTCATACATCATCTCTTTCCACTTCTTTATTATTTATTAACTCTTATATCTTATTTTCTAGTTTAAATATCTATTAAAACCTCATAATGAATTTAAAATATTACAAAATTTAAAAAAAAAACTTCACTTTGTTTCAGATCTCTTCCCATCTCAAACTTTGCCAAAATATAATTGAATCACCAAATTTATTGAAATGAGATTTCAATGAGTAAGTTTGGTTAGCATGTTTTCCATATGGTTGGCCTTCTTATCAAACACCAAACCCTTTAACATCTTTGTATCATCAACTATCTTTCCCACAACCCACATGGCATAACATCCTTGAAAAGATAGCCAATTTTATGCTTGCATGACTATATGCTCTTTGTCTTCCCACAATGCAAGTGTAATAGTATTCTACAATTCCATGTATGATCAACTAGTGTTTGATAATTCCCTTCCTATCAGCATATTATTTATTTCATAAGGTGATGTGGAGATAAGTGAAAATAAATACAACATTTAAATTCCATTTGGAAAGCTCCACACACTTGGTACTAGCCAATTTACAATACCAACCACACCTCCCATGTTGTCAATATAGGTAGTAAGCATTCTAAAAATAGTAAAATACCTTTAAAAACCCATAATTCACTAAAATACCTTCTATATAGGTTTGAATACTCAGTCAAATTATCACAATGGCTCCCTCTTGGGTTCAGAATGCCTTGGAATATACTGATACACCTTGAAAATATGTGCTCTTCTCTAAAAGACTCTTAGATATTCAAACACATAATCCTTAGAGAAGACCCTTGCCAACTATCATATGTGGAAATATGTATCTTGTAGACTTTCCATTGATAAATCCTTCAGACTTGCCATTTCTACCTCCATCAATTCATAATAATAAAAGGAAATATAATATATCAAAACTAATATCCTCTATTCGTATCCCCTATCGATACATGAAAATCATCATAGTCTACAGTATTAAACTCTTCTCTATTGCCTACTGACTAGACCTCATGCTAAATACAAGATGGGGACTATTTTCAAAAAGTGAGAAACAACTCAAGAGACCCAAATGGCCCAAAAATAATATCAGAAGGTTTTTGAAGACCCAGTATCAAGAAAAATTCATGGAAAAAAAAATAGAATCTTGCATGACCTATGAAAAAAATGTTCCAAGGATTCAAAACCTCAGCCTCCATCTACCATATCCACTAGATCATAAATTACTCCTAGGCTCAAATCTTGAGCAACGACCACACCATTGTTAGTAGTATTTTAGTAGAAATAATGATAAATAAGCAATTTTGGACATAAAAAATTAAATGATGGGAAATAATAATGAAAAATAAATGAGACCCAAATCATATATTTTTCATTCACTCAAAATGGTCTAATCTTCACTTTATTATACAATTGCTTATAAAAGCTTCCACATGACTCTTCACTTTCCTCAAATGAATCTTCCTTTCCAAAGACTATTTGACTTATTTTTTACACCTATTTTATCCTTTTTAATACAAATAATGGAAAAAAATATTAAATTGTATTTCCCTTTATCTCTACTAACATATAAGAATGCAAACAACTAAAAATGAAAGTGTGAATTAATAACTAGCATATAGTTGTTAATTCCCAATTTAACCATGGTGTAGAGTCAGTTCAGATGACACTATATGAAAACATTATAGAATAGAGTTGATAAGGTCACTACTATATTGTATAAGTAATAGTCCTTAAGAACTAAATTGACTAGCTTGACTAGTCTTTCAGACAAAAGATAGACTATAGAACTACATCGACTAGGTCGACCTAGTTTGTTGTAGGATTGTAGTTTTAAAGATTAAAAACTTGTGAAAAAAACTATAATGAATAAATAAATTGAAAGAGAGATAAAGAAAGGAACCTTGGTGGGTTGGAATATGCTGAGGACTATGAAATTTCTATTGAAGTGCCTTGAGTTTTGCTTATAAGTTATGCCAATTGTGTCAACTAGATCAACCTAGTTCTATGATTACCTATTTGTTGAAACTTATTTAAGATGACCAAGTCGGCCTAGTTGAGCTATTTTGTTATTTAGAAGCTATCCATAATACTAAATCCACCTACATAGCTTATTTTATTATTTTAGAGTTGAATAAGAGACTAAGTTAACCTGTTTAACATAGTCTATTGTATGGATCTGAATAAGATTACTATCTTGAATAACCTGTATCTAATGAATACCTACACAAAAAGAACATAGTCTTTTTTATGTGACTGTGTGTTAAACCTATGCATAGAATTTATAAATCATACTAGCCTTATTGACATAACATCACAAATATAGAAAATTAATAAAATGATAGAAAGAAAAAAGAGTGAAATAAAACCCACAAGAGTTAGATTCATGTTGGATTCACTAGAATGTATGTAATAAAAAATTCATCATATCGACAAATCAATCCTATCTCAAAGAAGATAGATCCTAATTACATGATCAATTGGGGATACATTAGATAATTATGAACATGACCAATATGGATCTATTAGATTGACTTATGGGATCTCTTACCACAGTAATATCACTAGGGAGGGTTCTAAAGCCTCCAATCAAGAAAAACTAGGCAATAATCCTAACTACATCTTATGTTTTCATATTCACTATACTAATAACAAATAAATAAAAAGTCTAATCTATTGCTCACTAAAGTTTATGGCATAAAGAGGGGGTTAGTAAACATTCATAAATGAATCATAATTAAGATATGTATAGGTAAGACCGTAATACATGGGGAGGAAGAGTAATATTATTCAAAATCCATTACTTATTCTACTTCTATCTATTAAAAAGGATCAAAGCTAGAGATACTTACCTAGAAGATGAACTTGTCAAGACTCAATCTCTCCCTTAGGCAAAGTTGTTCATAAGAGGTTGTTGTGGTTTGTAAGGATCACTAAGAAAGGCCAAATAATTCAAGACTTCTCCACAATATTAATTATTCTCTAAGTAGAAACCCTAAGCTAAGACTCCTCAAGTAGAATGGTGAAAGGGAAGATTATAAATAAACACAAATGAATAATAACTCTTATCTATTTTTAAATAATGGTGAAATGGATATGTTTATATAGGCAGATCTAACCCTAAACCCTTGACAAAAATTTGGTTTACAAGGTCGACCTAGTCTACCTAGTATCATTATTATAAAAAACTCACTAGGTCATGGACTAGGTCGGCCAAGATCTGACCTAGACTATAGATAAGTTTTGTCAATAATAATACAAGGTTGACACAATCAACATAGTCATGTAAAATATCAAAAATGGGCTAGTTTATAAAAAGGGCTAATGAAAGTGGTAAAAGGCTAGAGGAGTGTGAAAAAGAGGACGTCAAGCTTAGTGGAATGTTTTAAAGAGATGGTTGGATTGATAACACGTGGAAAAAGGGATAACAATCCTATGAAGCACCAATGGTTTGCCCACCCTTTTCTTGGTGCACCCCTTAGGTTGTGCACTTATAGAGATTGAAACTCAATGGGTTCTTACAAGATATAAATCATTAGTAATTGATAAATTTTGAAATATTATGTGTATGAAGGCCCCAATACCATCACTAATATAGATCCTTTTCATCCTTAACTTCCTGAAACCATCATTATATTAAGTTTATAGCTATTTTTTATAGCCAACTATATATCACATTTATTTATAAAAGTTATATTTTAAAACATTCAAGAATGACCACATTTATTAGCATTTATATTTTTTCTACTTGCACTCTGATAATTGTATCTTGTATTTTAAAACTTATATCAACCAACATTGGTACAAGTTTTTTGTTGTGTGTCATAATTGGATTAATTATATCAACATAGTTACATGTGTGTTTATTTTAAATATTCTAAATAATAACACTACATTATCTAGTGTCATAAGTTTGAAAACATGTCTTTACCTTTAGAGCACAATCAATTGACTCGACTGTGTCTCTTATAATCTTTATTTTCCTATAGAACATAGTATTTTTATTTAACCCAATATCTTATAGACTCCTTTTACTATTTGAATTCAACACATAGTTGACCTAGCTATCTATGTGTATTTAAAACTCCCTTAGTCTCACCATATGCATAATATAGTCGGCCAGCTTGACTATGTCTTTTGTAGCATGTCTAATTTACTATCCTACAAGACAATGACAATTAGTTCAACCTAATATCATACTAGTCGATCCTCACTTTTAAAAAGTTTTTAGTTTCGTTCCTTTATCATAAATTTATTGTTTGATGATAATATATATTTTAATCAAACAAGAATGATGATTTTTACCAATCCCAATAGAGTTTCTAAGACACATCTTGTGGTACCTACTAGAGATCATAGTAATGTCCATATGGCCACCCACACTTCCAACTATGGGACTCTTCCTCATTATTATTTGACACTTAACCCTTTTTTTCATTAGAATATGAGCATGATCTTGAATACATAACTAAAATTCTCTTTTTCTTCAATGAAAAACCTCAACATAGAGAAAAATATCCTATAACCATATATAATCTGGTGATGGGACCTCATATAGAATAACCCCATTTCCCTTCCCCAAAATTTTCCCAAGGATTTGGAGCAAGCCCTTTATTTTAATCTTAACATTTTCCATCTATAATGTTTCCTTCATACACCATGACATCATCCTCTATGACTTATTCTACCTCCATGCTAATTATTTCTACAAACATGGTAGATTTAACTTCTATTTATGCTCTTCAAAATACCCACATCCCTAACCATGCTACCAATGCTTATTTTGCTACTAATTCTTCCTTTTATACCATTTATACTCTTGAAACTAGTGTGTCACATGATACTACCTCATGCCTTTTGTTTCTTATTAATTCTAAATTATTTGAATAAGGAATCCATAGAGGGGAGCTTAGTATTGTGTTAGTCTCATAAAAAAATTGAAATAAGCACATTGAATCCTAACACCTCTAGCCTAGATACTAGGGAGAGCTTAGGTAAAAAAAACTCAATTAAATCACAATAAAAACATAAAAAACACAAATCATTTACCTTCCTTGAGAGATCTAAATGTTCTGTTGAGTGACTTACTCAGATTGTGCATCAAGAAGTCTGTAGCAAATGAAGCTTGTTGACTCCTTCACTCCATGGCACCATTAGCTTTGATGTGGCTTGTAATTACTTTGGCTCAATATTTTGGCATTATAAAACTATTGCATTGATTCTATCTCTCCAAATTAGCATTATATCTTTGGCTTATGAGAGCTTCAAAATGAATGGGCATGGCTTAGTATTTATAGCGTTAGGAATTAACTCTCACCCAACGTGAGTTAAAGTTGAGTTGATACTAACTCCAGTTGAGTTAAAAGTTGTCATTAAATTATGAATTTTAGTTACTAGTCATAGTACTCAAATTAGAAGGTTGAGTTGAAACTAAATCTAGTTGAGTTAAAAGTTGTCATATAATTATGACTTTTAGTTACTAGTGATAGTTCTCAAATTAGAAGGTTGATTTGAGACTAACTCTAGTTGAGTTAAAATTTGTCAAGAAATTATGACTTTTAGTTACTAGTCATAGTTATCAATTTAGACATTTTGGGATATTTTGACAACTCATAAAGATAATAATGAAAGGATAGGATAAATTGATTTTTGGAATTTCCTTTTTTAGATATTCATTAATTTCAAATGGATATTTCAACTAGAAATTTAATATTATTTAATTTATTTAATTGATTTTAATTAACCTTTTAACTCTTTCAAGATTTAATTAAGTGTGAAATTGCCCCACTTAATACGCCCATAGGTCAAAATGATAGTTGTTATGTCACAAGGTGACTAGGGATAAATTCATGAGAGGTTATTGTTGTATACGGGATAATACCCAAAATAGGGATGCCTCAACATGATTATGAGCTTTGATGAATAATTTATGACCAAATTTGGTATTTTCAATGATTTTTAAGCTTAATTTTCAATGTTTTATAGGAATAAATATGAATTTCAATATGATTTTTATGAGACTAACACAATACTAAGCTCCCCTCTATGGCTGATTTTAGGTGTCTATAATTTTCCCATGTTTGGGAAGATGTTTCAAGATATATGAATAGTAATGTATTCTAAAACAATAAAATAGGTCAATAAGAAGGAATTAAAGTAATTATTTAAGAATGAGATCAAAATAATGTTTGAAAAGCCTATAACGATTTCCCATGGAAGGAATGGATGACACATATGATGGATGGATAGTCCCTCAAAAATAAACAAGAAAAGTAATGAAATTAAACCATGGGTGATATTAATTAAATAAATATAGTGTTTGAATGTATTTATTTAATAATAACTAATTTAACAAAAGGTTTTTATAATTAGTAAAACAAGCACATGCCCTAGTTAGGGCAGATGATTCAAAATAATAATTTTCTCACAAGCGGTTAGAATCATTAAGATGACCTAGATTGAAAAAATGATATTTCATTATGCCCTTGTAGAGTAGAATGGCAAGTATAAATCAAGGATATAACCTATTTCATATATTAAAGATGAGCAAGTGTAAATTTAGATACAATGGTCTAATGACTAAATAAGCCACAAATAGCCAGACACATGATGATGCACAAAGTGATGAAAGATATGATTTAAATAATAATAAATTGATCAATGTTAGTGATTTGGTCATACCTACCAATGAAGAGATGATCTTATTTATTAGCATTGATATCACTATAATGGTCAAAGGGCTTGATTTTATAAAGAGGTGGGAATATTTTCCAATGTTATAGAGGAGAAGTTTCTATGGCTCCATTACTTGTAAGATTTCCCAAGTTAATTTTTGATGTAGCACATGATGGCATGCAAAATGATATAGAGCACCATGATAACATAATCAAAATGTGCATATGGACTTACTCTCAATCCAATAAATAATTGAAAATAATACACTAATGATAAAAACCATGATGATAATGTTGACGAATGAATATGGATAGACTCAATAATAATGATAAGGATTCAAGTAATTAATGCATAGAGAATAAGTCAAGGCACAATAATTAAATTAAAAAAATATAAAAACAAACAAACAAAAAACCACAAAGAAAATAAACATGAAAAAAAATTGAAAGTAAAAGCAACAAAAAACATCCTATCATCATCCAAGTCAATACATATGCATGAAGGCTCAATAGAAATAAGTGGTATACCCAATAAAGTATATATAAAAAGGGAAAGGTCATACACCCAATGGTAGTGAAATGGAATGAAACCAACAATGGATTTACCCCAATATGATAGATAAAGCATGGTTGACTAGGTTTAAATAGGACACTATTTTTGGATCTTGAAGTGATTTGAATGTTTTTAAAAATTTCAGGGTATTTTAACTCATTAGATATTGAAAATATACCACTCATAAAATGGAAATATCACTGGCTTAAGTTTATTTTAAAATGGAGAGAGCATATGGAAAAGAAGGAATGAGCTGACCTCAACATAAATTGAGCATGATCTACATAGTCCCATTAGGACCTCAAGTCACAATAGTTATACTAGCAAAAAAGACAAGGAGATCAAACCAAGTCACAAAAAGTGCTAAAATTTAGGAAAATGGTAAGGAAAATTATAATATTAATGGTGAGCTGATGGAAAAATACATGGTAAAGGTGTTATTCCTAATTTTCCCATAGGTATTTATAATTAAAAAACAATAACATAGGTATGTGATACTAATATACCCATAAGAGGTTATAATTATTAACACAAGGTGAAATAATGATTTTACCAAAGGTGGTTATAATTAGTGGCACCAATCAAACATAAATGAAAGATAAATTGTTAGATCCATTGTCATACTACATTCATAAAATATCATTTAAACACAAAAATTTGAAACTATTAAAAATGGATTGGAATCCCCTCATGGAAGGTGTGGGAAGAACCAAAGTAACAATATCAAAAGGTTTGGGTAAGGTGGATAAAAATAGGCTTTGGTTAATAGTAAAGATATATCAGAATGATATATGGTATGGCACAAGGAAGATGATTAGATGGAAATTAGATATAGTGGTAAGAGGGTTTCCCCCAAGTGATAAGGTGAGGTAAATGGTATGGTATGAAAAAAAAATAAGGTGGTTGGCAAATGGAAATGGAAAGGTAAATATTTATGGCAAGGTAAATTTTTATGTTTTTATTATTGATGTTGATATGCACATCCTAATCAACAAATGATACAACCAAAATAATCAATCATGTAAATTGCTAGCCCACACCTCTTAATAATAATAATAATAATAATAATAATAATAATAATACATTCTTAAATATTCTTAAAATATTAAAAATTAACTACTTCATCAACTTGTTTTTCTTATTTTTACTTTTTCCTATAGAGTCAACATTTTTTATACTAAAGCATCCCTATCACCTCTTTGCCATAATAAGTCATCCATCTTCTACATAATTATCCCATTTTTGTAGAGATAATAAACCTTTTTGATACTAAATCATCTGTTTCCTATCATTTACATACTATATTGGCCCTTTACCACATAGTTAACCTATTTTAATAGACTGTATCACCCACCTACTACATACTACATTGGCCAAAATGTACTATGTCAGCCATATCTATTTTTCTAACTAGGTCAGCCCTCTGCTACACAATTAGCATCTTTAGAAATACTAAGTTGTCCCTCTACTACATATTCATCCACCTTAACTTCTCTCATAAACTACAACCGAGTCAGTAGGGCCAACTATGTTCTTAATTTATAACGACTATTCAACCATTTACCATAAATGCCTTAGGTATTTATTGGCCCAAATCTTTCCTACCTAGTATCAAATTTTACCCCTAGTTTACCTAAAAATTACATAGGGTAATTTTCATAAACTAAATACCCTGTAATATATATATATATCTTAATTTAAATTAAAATTACCAAAAAATAGAAATTAATGCATTACTTACCTTAGTTGCACTAGCTATGGCTGCTAGGCATCTTCCATGTCAAATCTATCATCTCCTCACCATGATCGCTATCAGGGCTCAACTAGGTTTCTTAAATAAATATTTTATTAGATTAGTATAAATAAAAAATTAATTAATTTTCACCCTATTTATATTTACTATTCAAAATTATTTACCTACCATTTATTTACCACCAGATTCTAGTTTTTACCCATAAGTTTGTTTCTACTAACTCTTTTTCTGAATTAAAATATGTTCTAGAATCCTAATATTATAGATAAATTTTCCACATATTACATGTATATTTTTATAAAAAATTTCTTATTTTAGAGGTTTTCCTAATGCTCCCTATATTGGACACTTTCACATTTCTCTCGCTTCCTTCCTATTCTACATCACTAAGGTAAGAAAATGTATGTATTTTTCCATTTTGTCTTTTCATTTATCTTATTCACTTATTAATGTAATTTAATTAGCTCAACATTATGTGGTGCTATGCCATTTTCATAAAGCACCATCCCATGTTGCAACTATATGACACGTGATGACCTTCAAATGGGGCATATGTATACATAATATTTTTAAACTTTATCAATTACTAAAGCTTTATCTCTTATATGAAATCATCAAATCTCAATCTCTTTGAGTTCATGTTGTGCATCAAGAAAGGGTTGGGCATACCATTTATGTTTTTCAATATTTTTGTCCCTGATACCACCACTTGAAACCAACACAACCCTCTCCTATACATTTTCCTAATCTTTGACACATCCCTTACACACTCTTCAAAAAAATTCGCAACCTCAAATAGCTCCTAACTAATCCAAACCTCATTTTATCATTTACTAAACAAAGTCAAAATAAGTCAACCATGTTATTAATAATAAAGTATGTTATAGGATTAGGTTAGATGTAACCAACCTAGTCCTAGACCTAACTACTTTAGTTATTAAAGAACAGGGTCAATTGGGCTGACTTTGTTGGCTAAAATTTCAAAAGAGTTTAGGGTTATTTATGACTATATAAACACATCCTTTTCACCATTTTTATTAAAGAAAGATAGAGATAATAATTTATTTTTGCATCTACTTATCCACCATTATACTTGAGGAGCCATTACAAAGGGTTTCATACTTTGGAGAGAATAATCTTGTATTGTGGGTGAAGTATTTTGGATGCATAGGAGAAGTTGTATAGCCTAGAGCTAACATATATTTATTATGTTTATAAAACACAAAAACCTATTACAAAGAACCATTGGCTAAGGGAGATATTAATGCTCCATCAATTTGCCTTCAAAGGTAATTATTCCTATCTCTTGTACTTCTTTATTAAGTAGATATATTTTCATGTGTTAGCTTATGAATATGTTTCTCTCTCCATGCATTAGGATTACCTTTACATTGACTTGAGTAAAGTTGTTCTCTACATGTTTAATTTTATGTTTATTATCCCCCATTTATTCCAAATAGTTTGTTGAGCACTAGATTAGATTTAAATTACTTTATCATTTACTTTGATAAGAAACCATAAGACCTATATAGGGTTATTGCATTATATTGCTTGAATAGAGGCTTTGGAACCCACTCTAATAATATTGTGTGGTAAAAGACCCTTAGTTAGGTCTATCAGATCCATATTGGTCATGACCCTAATTTTCTAAAGGTACCAACAAAAAGAAAGGCTAGTGTGATTTATCTTCTTCAAGCTAGGATTGATTTGTGTATTAGCTTCACTTTCCCTTGTATATACTTTTACTATGTATTTTATTTCTTTACTGATAACCATGTAAATTGGCCAATGTTGTAGGTGTGTGTTTTCTATATGGTTCTCACATTGATCCCTATAAAGGAGATTGATTTCTTCTCTCAAAATATTTTATTTTGTCATATAGCACTAAAATCTTTGTATCTCATACTTGTATCTTGACTCACATGCCAAATAAGGGTTAAAATGTTATAATGTATCCCTACATGAACTAGTAATATTATATATTTCAAAAGGGCCTTATAAGTATTATTAGTGAGAGGAAAGAGTGTGAAAATTATGTATCTCAAAAAATATTGTAATAGCTAACAATGCCTAGACCACACAAAATACACACCCCACATGTCAAGCAAGTTTAAAGTTTTAAAGGATATCTATATTTAAGAAAATTAAGAAAGAAGGAGATGAATTATGGTAAAATCATGATGGTATCCCTCCCATCATTTGGATCCTCCTCATTATTATCATCCTCCTCATAATACTCCTTGTCACCCTCCTCAATATCCTTCTATCCATAAATTTATCCTACCAAAACTACATATGGACCACTTACTTCCCTAGGGTCTAGCTAAAAATACCTCTATCAAGGTTTTTTCGATTGATATTGTACCCTTAACTCATTGATTGTTACCCTTATTACCAATTATTTTCATCCAAGGTGTCTTTTTTATCCACCTACATTTCTTAGTCTCCTCTTTATACCACTTTCATAGGCAACAATGCTTCTCTATATAATAATATAAATTTTTGGGGAAATCTATCCATGAGTTACACCTATGGATGAACTCATTTGTCCACTACCTATAAGACACTAAAAAAAGTATCTAATATAATACCCTTATTCCCCTAGAGTCCTATCATACCCTAAAACAACTTTGAAATTATGTATAGCATAGTAAGAGTGGCCACTTATTGTGGACTACCCACCTATCCACCTATGACTATCCATTTATCAACATTGAGAATTATGGAATCTTATATCATGATTCCCCCTTGATAGGGGATTAACATATTTTCATCCTAAACCATTACCAAATTTTAGAATATTAAAGAGAGAAATTTATCCTCAAATCACTTTATAGTTTGTGGTGTTTACAGGAGAGCATGTTATGCCCCAATTCAAAGAAATAGTAAAGGAGTGTTATTTTCCCCTTATCCCCAACTAGATGTGATTAAAAAACTCCAATAATAACCTTACGGATGTTGGATATTATAACTAACTTTGCTTCTATTAGTTAGGCACCATTGTTGGCACCCATATTAGTTTTTTGCATCATCACCAAATTTTGTATCCCATATATGGGATATTTAATTATATTATAATATGTTATATCAAGTATTTTTCCTATCATTAATATCCTATTTATCATATCTAAATACTAAAGAGTGGTATACCACTCTCCTTATAGGTGTGGGAACACAAAAGTGTTTTGATCTACATCCTAGTATGTGTGGATAACACATAGTAGGTTACTCAAAATTGAAATCAATAGTACCTATGATATCCTCCATATCCCAACTCTTTTAATCTAAGAAATATCAAATAGAGTAAATAATCTAAACACCTTAGGCAACAATTCATGATCTCCATGTCTACTATAGAAAACTTACTAACCCCAACATACATGCACAAGATATTATGGTTAATTTTAGCTATAGAAATTTAAATTTTTCTTAACCTTTGGAAAATAATTATGTCCTTGTAGATTAAATTTTTTTTAACTATCATCTTAGTTTCAACTACATCTAGTGGGTTCATTATAATTTAGTGGCTTTACCCATAACAAATAGTTTTTATTTCCGAGACCATAAAAAGTGAAAATTCATAAAATTTGAAAAGCAAAATAAAAGTTGAATTTTAACTTTCCTTTCCTCATCATGATCATTTTTATTCTTCCCATTTTCATTAACCTAAATAAATATCAAATAGAATCAATAATCCAAACACCTTAGGAAATAGGTCATGATCTCCATGTCTACTATAGAAAACATACTAACCCCAACATACATGCACAATATTGAATTTTTTTTAACTATCATGTTAGTTTAAAATACATCTAGTGGGTTAATTAGAATTTAGTGGCTTTACCCATAACAAATATTTTTTATTTCCATGACCATAAGAAGTGAAAATTCATAAAATTTGAAGAAAAAAATAAAAATTGCATTTTATCTTTCCATTTCTCATCATGATCATTTTTATTCTTCCCATTTTCATTAAACTAAGGAGAAGTTTGATGTGAATCAAGGAGACCTAAGTTTATAGATTAAACTAGATAGATATTTCCTATCCATGTAGCCCATATATTTCCACTACTAATATTTTCATCCTCTCATTACACTCTACCCATTGACTATATCTGCTCTAGAAATAGTTAACATTGATCTATAGCTCAGTTTTCTCCTCTAGTAAAAGTTAAAATAAATCTAGTTGGAATATTAAAAATATATATTTATCTTTTTCTTTTCACATTTCCTTCTCCCCTTTTTATTTATTTTTTATTTCCTTTTAATTTTCATTATTACCTTTGCTTTATCACCCTTAATGATAGTTGGGATGTTTTATGTAGTTTTGTTTTGCTATTTACTACCCATTTGATTTATTATAGGTTTTAGAAAACATGGTCATAACATGTAGTATAATTTTACTAAAATTAAATGTAATCCCTCTTTCACCAATTTTTAAAATAATATTGGAATCACATCATACTCTTTTTATTGATTTCCATTTTCCCATTGTTTAGGTAGACATGCTGCAGTAATATAAAATAGGAATTTCAAGTGATTTTAACTATGTTGACCTAAGTTGTATCTATATACACACAATATTTTAGAAATTTATTAATTATTTATGCTTTCTCTCTTATGGGAACCCATCGAATCTCGATCTCTCTAAGTGCATTACTAAAAGGGTGTACCAAGAAAGGGGTAAGTTGACCATCGGTGCTTCACAAGATTTTTGTTCCTTATACCACCACTTAAAACCAACACAAGTCCCTCCTATATGTTTTCCTAAGTATTGACACCTCTATTAAATGCTCGTATAATCAATTCACCACCTTAATTATTCCATACCTAAGATAAAACCTCTTTTACTATCCTCTAAACATAGTCAAATGGACCAAACCTATTCTAGGAATTGAGCATATTATGGGATTAATTCAGCCCATCTGACTTAGCTTAGGACCTAACTATATTTTTTTCTAAACAACTAGGGTGACTAGGTGAATTATGTTAGATAAAACTTTGAGAAGGGTTTAGGGTTAGATATAGATATATAAACACATATTTCACCCCATTTTTATCAAGATATAGATAGAATCATTCATTTACACATTTACTTATCCACCATTATACTAGAGGAGTCATTGATTAAGGTTTCATACTTCCTTTGGAGAGAAAGATCTTGTCTTGTGGGGAAAGTCTTTTGATGCATAGGAGAATTATTTTAGCCTATATGACATATGCTTATTATACTTATGAAACAAAAAAACCCTCTTTAAAATAACCATTAGCTAAGGGTGATATTAAAACTCAATTGGTTCATCTTCAAGGTAAGTATTCCTAACTCTTACTCCCCTTTTATTAGTATATATATTTTCATGTATACTAGATTTTGAATGTATTTATCTCTCCATGAATAAGGATTACAACTACATTGAATTCAGTAGAGTTATTCTTTTCATGATTACTTTTATGTTTATTATCCCCCATCTATGCCACAAGCTTTGGTGAACACCAGATTAGGTTTTGCTTTGCTTTAATAGAAACTATAGGACCTATCTAGGGCTATTATGTGGTATTGTTTGAATATAGGCTTTGTTACACTATCTAATGATATTTTGTGGTAATATACCCCTTATTTAGGTCTATAAGATCCATATTTTACATGACATTGAATGTCTAATTTTACCAAAAAGTGGAAAGGATGGTTTGATTTATCTTCTCTGAGCTAGGATTAATTTATAGATAAAATTCACTTCCCCTCATAGACATTTTGGTAAACCTGGCATGAACTACACATTAAAATTTTCATTTCATACTCTCATTTATTTTCATTTATTATATATATTTCATTTTTACATCACTAGATCAAATCTATCGACTTGGGCTAACATTTTGTACACAAGTTTAACACATTGTTTATCTGATCGACTCTATTTGGATTTGTGCAAGTTATATTCAACTAAAAATAACTAGATTGATTTGATCAACTTGGTTTACTTCTTTTCATTTAGGTATATAGACTCAATCAACCCAATTGACTCTATTAATAGGTTAAAAACTTCATCTATATGATATAGTATAAAAACAACAAATTCAACATCATTAAAATCATTAGGTTCATTCTCACCAATTAAACAATTTATTTTCCATCATTTTAGTCCTATTTTTTACAATTTTGTAGTCTATAAAATTGTAACCCTAAAGTAAACTAAATCAATTGGATTGACATATCTCTATATTTGATTATTACCTAGGAGACTCAGTCGACTTATTCAATTGTGTTTTTTGTCCCCTTATTTTAATAGATAGAATTGACCTAGTCAATTCTATTTTATATTGTTTACATACTTGGTTGACCTAATTGACCCTGTACTCTTCAAGTAAAGGAATTAAATCACATTGTTAGTAATTAATTCATCTTTTATTTTACTACTTATTTTCTTAAAGTAACACACAGACTAAATAAGATATTTCAATTTATCAATTTAGTCACATTGATTTTATTTTATTCACACACTTTGAAACCATAAAATATAAAAAAATGTTAAACACTTCTACCCAATGTCTACCTATTAGGATTTCATCAAAAATGAGGAAGCTATATTAGATTTATAGCTGAGTATAAATATGTGGTTGATGGTATTTATTTGCAAATAACCTGACACCTTTATCATTGTGGTATTATGAAGTGAGGGGTAGGTGAGAATACCAAGCTAGTACAATCACCAATAAATATCGCTTTTAGCTTTAACAAATTGAAACCATCCTTAGATTACTTTTTAGTTCCTTTATAAAGACAATGTCATATCACATTTATCTGTAAAATTATAATTTGAAACATTTAGGAATGACCACATAGATTATCATTTCTATTTTCAACATTATTGCTTTCAAAATTGATAATTGTATGTTGTATTACAAAACTTATATTGGCTAGTGTAGGTACAAGGTTTATGTTGTGTGTCATAACTAAATCGACTAGTTTGACCTAGTTACATGTGTGTTTATTTCAATTTTTATACTAAATAACACTAGATTGTATAGATTCATAATTGTCCAAACTTATCTTTACCCTCAAAAAATAGTCAACCCACTTGACTATGTCTCTCATAATTTTATCTTCCAAAGAACATAGTCATTTTGTTCAACCTAGTTTCTCATAAGATGGTTTGTTTTCTTTTCCATAGAATACAAGGATTATATTTGACCTAATCTCTCATAGGATAGTCTTTAGTGATTCCCCATAGAACATAATCAACCCACTCAATTGTTTCACTTCATAAATATTATATTGGTATCCTTTTTCAAACTCAGGCAACCTAGTTGAATCCATACCACCTGGTTTATTTAGTTATTTATCCAAAAATCTTGCTTAGTCAATCTAGTTCTATATATGGCTAACTTTGATCCTATTTTTCACCTTTTCTCTTCAATATTAGATCCTTATTCTAAACATCATGAAATAACCTATTATAATATTTTTGGACAACCTTAATCCATATAGATGATATATGGGTATTCTTTCCTTTCTACCTTCCTTACCCAAGAAGATACTCACTCTTGGTGCCCCTTTTCTCTCCCTTCATCTTTGGACTCCAATATGATTCAAATTACCTAAAATGATGATATAAATGGATCAAATCCATTTCACACTTCTAAAGACAATTATCTCTCCAAATAACCTTATTACACTATAGGGGAAATTGACACAAGCTTAATGAACAACTCTAAATGAAACGTTTTAAACACCAATAACTCACCACCTAAAAATATTCCACCCAAAAACACATCCATTAATACCAATTTAAGGAATGTTCCTCCTACCAACCCAAAAAATCCACCTTTAAACACTAATAATCCCAATCCACTAATTAACACCACTCAAAGTATTACACAAATAGTTTAACAAATGAATATTATGCAAACATATAATACATCTTAAATGATGAAAATGCAACATCATTTATTATACATGTATAACTTACCTCAAAATAACCAATAAATTATCTATCCACCTCTTATATATGCCATGATAAATATCATTCCCAAACCCTTTATAAATAACAAGATGCTTGAAAATATTCAAAATGAACCTTTAGATTACTTCATTATTTCTATTGATATTAGATATATCTCCCCAACTATTAAATATGATGAGAATAAAGACCATGCATTTTTTATTATAGCATTTAGTAATCTCTAAAAAGAGTGGATTCAAACAAATAGCTTTACTACCACCAAAATTCTAGTCAAAACATTCACAAGAAATGTATTACAATGGTATAATCAACTCTTTAGTAGATGTATTAGAATAATATTTGTGAAAAAAGGTAATGCTTTAGAATGGATAGATTCGTGCCAAAAATATTTTGATAGCATGAAATAATATTTAATTGATCATCCCACTCTTCAACCACCTTAAAAAGACCATCACTTAATATTAATACCTCCTCTCCTACCATATCATTTGGGGAAATTCTTATCTAATAATATCATACTAGTATAGAGTATGTTATTTATTACATCAATCAAGGGCTCATTGATTACAAAAATTGTTATACCAAAGTAGAATGTGATTGCTTTGTTATATATTTATAGTTGAAAAGCTCCATCACTATATGATCTATTAGACCACTTATTTCATTATTCATTTTTATCCAATTCATCATTTTTTCTCCAAATCATTCTTACCTAGAGATAAAATTGTAAAATGGACGGTCCTCTTGATGGAATTTGAGCTTATAATTATTACATAAAATTTTGTCAAAGGACAATTCATAGCTGACCAACTTGTAGTGGCACATTTACCAACCAATAATCACCTTCAAGATAATATCCTTGGTGATAACATTCTTTAAATTGAAGGTCTTAACCAAGATATATCTCTTAAATATTATTTTATTAATTTTACTTCTGATTTAAGAGTAAATAATCAAGAAAATACCAACATCTCTCCTGATACTAGTAAATCCAAAGTAGTTATCAAATAACTCCCTAAAATTACCATTGATTTACATGAAGAAACCTAGGCCCTCCACTTTGATGGTGCCAAATACCTCCAAGGATTTTGGAAAAGATGTATTCTAATAAACCCACATGGTAAGATCATACATTTGGTATTTCAAATAAATTTTGATGTCAGCAACAACATGGTCTAATATGAATCTCTAATATTAGGCATGAAAGTAAAAATCAACTTAGATATCCAATATCTACATGCATTTGGTGACTCAAAAATTATCTTTAGATAGGTTCATTGTGATTATCACTGTAAAAGTGAAAATCTGATTGCATATCATCAAATGGATACCACACTTGCCAAATAATTTACTTCTTTTACCATTGAACCAATTTTAAGAGATCAAAATTCCATAGTTTATTCTCTTACTTCATTATCATCTCTATTTCACCTTCATCAAGTACTTAATGATTCAAAATTTATTATCCAAATAATAAAATCATATTTTTCTATCAAACCAAATGATTCATTCATTTGTCACATTGAGGTTGTCACTATTCGACAAAGCCCATGGTATAAAACCATAATCCAATTTATTAAACATCAAACATACCCTCCAGACACAAATTCTCATGAAAATACTATAATATTTAAACAATCCTTCAAGTATGTATTTCAATACAACACCCTTTACTACTATAATATAGAAGGTACCCTAATCTTTTGTGTAATGGAAGAAGAGATCCCCCTTTTTAAAAATAAACATGTGGGGGAACTTACAAAAGTCATTTATAGTAGACATGATACATCCCATAAATGTTAATTTATGGGTTAATTTTGGCATACTTTATAAAAATACACTATTACATTTTATTAAAAGTGTAATCCTTGATAACTCCATGATGATCTAATCCACTCACCACTGGTTGAGCTCCAAATAGTGGAGTCTCCTTGGCCATTATATATGTGGGGATTAGATCTTATTGATAAATTACCTCAGTCATAATATGGCCATGTCTTTATCATTACTTCTACTAAATATTTTACCAAATGGTTAAAATCTATGAATCTTATCAATGTCATGAGAACCACTATTTCTAAATTTATCCTTAACCAAATGATTTATCACTTTGGAGTTCCCCATACTATCATATGAGTTAATGGTATAAATTTCAAAAATAATGACATGAAACAAGTATGGATAAATTTAAAATTTCCTATAAATTTTCCACACCTTACCATCCTCAATGTAATGGCCAAATATAGGCTACTAACAAAATATTATAAAAAATTATTCTAGAAACTCGTATTGATTAACACCTTCATTTATATCCTACACTTTAGGCCTACCATACTAATATATGTACTACCACTAGAGCAATACCATTCTCACTAGTATATGGTTCCAAATAAATTTTACCATTAGAATTTGAACTCCCATATTTATGTATATCTATTCATGGTATCATTCATAATTATTAATTATGTTAATCTCATCTTCATGGCTTATACTTTCTTAATGAACATCATCTAGTTGGCTTATAACATAACCATCAATACAAGGCATGCATTTCTAAACAAAATAACAAAAGGGTCTAAATTTGGACATTTAATGTTGGTGACTTAGTCCTCAAATTATATTACACACATGACAAAGAAATAAAATATACCCAAAAATGGTGGGGCCCTTACTTAGTAAAAGATATTGCTAGTCTTAATACTTATCCTATATAAACTAATGAAGTCCATGTTTTTAAAAAAACCCATAAATGCTTAATTTTTGAATAAATATTTTTCTTAAATATCTCCCTTATTTTAATAACTCTATATATTGTCCTACTAACACTTCTTTCAGGACTTCTCCACTGATCTCTCCTTCTCAGTAGTCTATTCTATACACAAACCTTAGTACCCTCCTTTCATCCTTTGGTTTCTACCTTTCATTTCATTCATGAGTTGCATTGTAATAATGTGGATAGGACCCAATTTTACTCATCAATACCTTTTTCATTCATACAAATGCATCCTAAGTTTTTCATTTTACAAACCTATTTCATTTTCTTTTCTTTTTTGAGTTTTAATGTAAGACCATGGATAGGACCAAATATTCCTCATAAATACCATTTTTCACATTTTACAACCACTTGGATTTTTATTTTTTTTATTTAAAGTGTGATAAAATGGATAGGACCAAGATCTCCTCATAAAATCTACATATTCCTTCAAATATTCTAAAAAATAAGTGTTATTTTTAGAATGTTCATAAATGGTTAAATTTTTTTGAATCCACATTCTTAGCCTCAAATTTTATTTCTTTTTCAGATAAAAATTTAAAAGAAAACTATGTTAACATGTTTCCCTACACTTACACACATCCTTATATTTAGGAATCACACCTACCTATCACTGTATACCTTTTCACATTGTCACATTTTTTGAAATTTGAGTTAATTCAAATTGTTTCATATTCATTTACCCTTGATTTCCCTTCCTTTCATTCCACTTTAGATAAAACAAGGTTGAATTCAAGATATCACTTTTACTTCACATGAATAAACAATACTCTTAGGCACCATGCTCTCTAAGTCCCCTTTCTTAGCCACCAAATTCAAAGTTTTCAAATGATAAGCATTTTTAGCACCCATGTTTGGTTCTTCAAATCCATATGGAGGAGGAATATAAAAAACAATCAAAATTTATATTTCAAATCATTTATAAAAGGCAATGATCAAAAGGAAATACAAAAATAAAAAATTCAACATCACACCAAAATACATGATTCATAACACATCTCCTATCTCTAATTAGATATCAAACACCACAATTGGACTCATAATAGAATCAAGCTCCATTGGGGTGTTATAGTCTAGTATATTAGGATAGTAGAATATATATATATATATATATATATATATATATATATATATATATATATATATATATATATATATATATATATATATATATATATATATATATATATATATATATATATATATATATATATATATATATAGTGCTACCTAATTTATCACACAATTACCTAATCTTCATAGTATATTGATGAATCCGTAAGGGATCATAAGGAATGGGTAATATGTTGTGGTAAGGTAGGTCTATTTTAATTCTCATGCATACAACATTCATGGGGTGATATTCAAACTTAATTCAATAACCTAATATTTTGGTGGTTATAAAAAGTTCTTCAGAGTCCTTAATGTCCAAAGTCCCCTTGTTTTGACAAACTTAATTTTAATTTATTGACTTCAATAAAGAGTTTATATACCTTGATTTTTTCATACATATCCTACACCACTCATTTCATTCCCCCCTTGATAGGCAAGTTTGATTCTAAATCTATTTACCCACTTCTATATTCCATCTTTTTCAAATATTAGAACATGTTAGCACTACTTTATTTTGGTTTTATTTATCTTTAAATAAAATAATATGCTTAAATGACTATGGATTATTTTATTTACACCATTTCTTTACATTTATAAAATTTCTTTGGTTTCATTTACCAAATTTTAAACATTTTTTATCCTTCTTTTTTTTAGACAACTGCATTTATTTCTATATTTATGTACTTTTTCCATTGTTAAGTAAGTTTGGATTGCTACTTCTCACTCACCAATGATATTTTAAAATTATGTACTTTTTCCAATTTTGATTGATTTTTGGATTGTTACTTATCACTCAATTTTTTTTTATCCATTTCATGTATTTTTTCCAGTGATTCTTGAGTTTGGATTGTTATTTCTCACTCATCAATGTTATTTTACCCTATGTGTCTTGTCCATCTTTATTTAAGTAAGGATTGTTACTGATTTCACATTGATGTTAGATTTTCATTTTTCATATTCTTAGTTTGATTTGGTTTTTTACACTTCTTACCTAAGGTACATTTGTTTGAGTCTTTTAATCATTTAGTAGCCTTGGCTTTTTAGTTACTTGATTTACTCTAGGTTTTGACTTGGTCATTTGGTCCTAACTTAGAATTTATCACCCTAGCTTACCAAATTTACAAATACATCATGCTTACACATTTTAGTTATATTTACTTTCCTAAATTTATTTATTTTTTCTCTTTAAGTTTTGTATCCTTTGGGTTTGTCCAAAATAGTCTCTCCACCCTCCATGATCAAAACCACAAACATAGTAGACAATCATTAAGCAATAAAGGTAAGTCAAGGTATGCATATATTACTTGTTTATAAAATTTATTTCCTTTTAGGTCATTTAATTTTATTTGTTTTATGATTTACAATACTAGAGATTACTTAGCTCAACATTATGTGTTTCCATGTTCTTTTCCTAGAAGCATCATCCCATGTTACAATTGTGTGACATGTGATGAGCTTATAATGGGGGAATATGTATATACATAATGTTTTTAAACTTTATCACTTACAGATGCTTGATCTCTTGTGAGAACAATCAAGTCTAAATCTCTTTGAGTGTACTCCTTAAAAGGTGCACTAGGAAAGGGGTGGGCATACCATTGGTGCTTTGCAAGATTTTTATTCCCTATACCACCACTTAAAATCAACACAAGTCCTTCATAAATAATTACCTAAGTTGTAATGCCTCCCTTACACACTTCTCTAAGTAATTCACAACCTCAATTATCCCCTACATAATCTAAAACCTCTTTTACTATCCTATAAATAAATTTGAATGGGTTGACCCTGTCATGATAAATGATCACATTATGGTACTAAGTTGGCCCAGTTGACTTAGTTAGAGACATAACTACTCTATTTTCTAAATAAATAGGTTGCCTAGGCTGATCCTGTTAGCTATAAATTTAGAATGGTTTAGGGTTATATATTGCTATACAAACACATCTGTCACCCATTTTTTTATAGAAATATAGATAAAATATCTCATTTTTGCATCTGCTTATCCACCATTCTAATTGAAGAGTTATTTCTTAAGGTTCCATACTTCCTTTACATAAAATAATATTATCTTATGAGAAAAGTATTTAATATGCATAGGAGAAGTCTTGAAGCCTAGATTTAACCTATATGTGTTATCTTTATGAACTACAAAAACCTCTTTAAAAACACCATTAGTCAAGGGAGAGATTGAGGCTTGATGGGTTTGTCTTCAAGGTACGTATTCCTAACTCTTACTCTTATTTTATTAGCATATATATTTGCATGTGGATTATCTTTTGAATGTATTTATATATACATGAATTAGTATTACATCTAAATTTAATTTAGTAGAGTTATTATTTACATATTTAATTCTATGTTTATTATCCCCCATTTGTGCCAAAATCTTTTGTGAGCACTTGATTAGGTTTTTTTTTCCTTTGTTATAACCACAAGACTTAACTAGGGTTATTATGTGGTATTTTTCAATTAGAGGATTTGTAACCCTCTCTAGTGATATTTTGGGGTAAGATACCCATTAGTTAGGTATAGTGGATCCATATTGGTCATGACTCTGAGTTAGGATTGATTTATAGATCAAATTCAATTCCAATTATATATAGTATCTTTATTCCCTTTTTAAAATGGTAAATAATTACAATTTCATCATTATTTTATTACTCTACTCATTTCATTTTTTACTTTAGGATCTCTTTATTTTTTAGGAATAAATATACCTCAACTAGACTCAAAGTGTTATATAAGTATGTGAAGGCAAATCTCTTAAACCAATCTTCCCAACACTTATCTTAGGTAAAGTCACCTCCTCAATTCATGACAAGGTGCCATTCTTAAATGAGAAATATGTAACACCCAAATTTTACATGGTGTGACATTAACATTTTCTAATGAAATTACATCATCAAATCTTAAGATGTGGTGTCCTTTCCTTATTTTTGATCTATATTTAAATTTCTTGAGCCTTCCCATATAATTCTTATTAGCCTACATTTCCTAGCAAGTGTGCATGTTTTTTCCTCTTATTTTTGACCCATGGTTAGGATTATTATGAAACTACATTGAATTTTTTTAAACAACCAATCTACATGAAGTAGTGGTTTTTATATGGAAATTTGTGTGTGTCTATATATATAATGATTCAGGCTTAGAATATAAAATATTCTTCATAAATTTCCATTCAATTCCTTTTATCAAACTCTTAATGTTTCAATATATCCTTAACCTATCCTTATTTAACCGATATATGGATCCTCCTTTTTTATTTTTTTGGTTGTAAAATTATATCCTTTCCACCTTGTCTTTACATAATTAACATGAAACCTCTGGTCAATTATCATTCCACCATAATTTAGTCTCTAATTTTTTGAGGTGAGAAATAGTATCCTTTAAGTTTATTTTCCCATGAAAAAATCCCTTAAAAATATAGATATATATGTTATTATGACATATAACATCACCTCATTCCATTTGGTTTGTCACATTAGTGGATTCTTTTTTTGTCATTAGAATATAAATAGAGTATGTTTTCATAGCTTCAATACATTAGTAGGTTAGAGTAGGGTAGTAAATTCAATTTTTGTTATTGTTGCAAGTGTTTTTTTACACCCAACTATGATATATATATTATTATTCCCCATTCCAAGACTATCCAAGGTTTGGGTGAGGAAGTATTATTAATTTTACCTTAAACTTGATTAAATTATTACATCATTTTTTCTATATGTCTGGAGTTACTATCCATTTTTTCTATGCTGTGTTTTCTCAATTGGTGTATGTAGAAATGTGTATAAATTATTTTTCCTTGGTATGTTCATCTCATTTTAAAATATGTTTTTATTATCTATATTTATATTTTATTTCAGCCAATATCTTTTATTTTATCAATCTAATATTGTGGCATAATTAGTGTGGTAATTTTTTCTTGATATTCATTGCTCCTCTCATATCCAAATTCTAGTTTATATCTTGTTGTTTTTCATGTTTATAAGATATTTATAGATGATCATTTCCCCCTCTAAGTTATATAATATCAGTTTTTAGCTAGTTTTTTGTGGTGTTAAGTGTGTATCATCCCTTAAATAAAACTAGCTATCATCCTTTAAAATGTGTATCATCCCTTAAATAAAATTTGTGGTGTTAAGTGTGGTGTTATGTGTATCAATCATAGTTTTTTACTTGTTTCATTTTTTAATCCATTTTATAAATTATTAACATTATAGTCTCTTATTATTGGAAAACAATAAAAAAACAACATAATAAAATTGTTCATTTACTTAAGTATAGTAAACCACATTTTAATTTTAAAAGATTAATTTGTATAAACATATTTTACTTAAATATTGATAAATTATCATGTAAGTGGTTTCATTAAAAATATTTCATTATTAGTAATTTAATTTTAATATTCATAACATTGTTAATCTATTCATAGCCTTCCATTCTTTTCTTATTATTTTAAAATTTGATGACTCTCTTAGGGCACATTCAAACATGAAAAGTAAGTTCCATTCTTAGAGTGGACATGTGCAAACATGATATATCCATCTAATTTGATATTGAAAAATAGTTTAGATACTTAATATTTGTTACTACCTATTACCTCATGAAATCATTCCTCAATTAGATTCCCTAAGATACCATCTAGAAGTGGGTGAATATTATTAGGATCATATGTTTTAGGTCCACTTTCCCACTCCACTTAGGTCCATATTTGGTAAACCTTTTATCATTTAATTCACATATGTCTAAATAAAATATTTTAAATTACTAATTAATCCCAACTACATACAACTTAACCCATTATTTCTCCCTCTCCGTTCCTCTCTTTTTGACTATCTCAACCCAACCTCAAAAAATTGCATGCATAAGGATTATGTTTTATTTTTCATATGTGTAAGGTAAAAATAAACAAAAATTGTTACATCATAACATATCCTTAACAATAATTTTTTATTGTAACTAGTAATTATTATCATTGATTTAGTTGTTGGTTTGTAAAATTGAGTACATATAATATTGGGGTTAAATTATTATATTATATTTTATATCTTAAATTATATAATTAGTGTTCATCTAATAATATATGATTATTATTTGATTTAGATCATATTATCAGGAGAGTGTAAAGTTCTTTAAAAACATGATTAAACATGATTTCAAGATAAACATAATATTTGACCAAGAATTCCTACATGTGATCCCTAAATTGGTGAAGCAAGAGGACAATGAAACACTTATAGCTACCACTTCTAATGAATATCTCAAATTTGTTCTTTCTAAAATAAATCTAGACAAAGTCCATAGCCTAGATGTATTTCTATTTTCTTTCCAAAAATTATTAGATATCATAGGGGATGATGTCATTGTAGCTATTAATTAATTCTTTACATCATCCCAATTGTTAAAAGAATTTAATCATAATTTTATGGTGTTAATCCCGAAGAAGGAAGGGGTGGTTAATTTTTTATATTTTCAAAATATCAACTTATGTAATTCCATTTATGAAATCATCCCAAATTTGATATCTATAAGGTTGAATCCAATCATGGAAACTATTATTCAATCTTAACAAGGAGGTTTTGTACCTGGTAGATAAATTCAAGATGGTGTTATTGTTATTCAAAAATCTATCCAATCTATTTTAAAACGGATATGGCTAAGGCATATGATAGATTAGATTTTATTTTTTTATATAAATTTTTGACTTAATTTGGATTTTAGTATAAATTTTTAAAAATCATCAGATCTTGCATTTCTACTTGTATGTTTTTGGTGCTTGTGAATGTCATTGCTTGAGGTTTTTTAAAAAGTGATAAAGTAGTGAGATAAGGGTATCTCCTATCCCCTTTATTATTGATCATGATTATTTAGTATATTATTAGATTCATCTCAAAATTGGTGGAATTAGTAAACTTTAAAGGATTTTGATGCAGATTTAACAAGACAATCTCACACTCTTGAATTTATTCTTAATGTCAAGTCTCCTAAAGTTCTTATATTCACTTGGTCAATCAATGAAAATAGGTTGTAAAAATGTTTTATGGTTCTTTTAACCTTAATCACGACCATTTTATCCCTATTTGACTCATCATTCAAATTATACACTTATCAAATCAATAATTTATCTCATACAAAACTCTAGCTCCTTAATACTTAATTTTTATAGCCTTTTTAGGCTATTTTTGATAGTAAAGATAAGTACAGAGGGAATTAGAGAGTATAAACCTAGTTTATAGTACCCTATATCATGTAATTACCTTCTAAAAATTTTAATCACTAGTTTCTTTCTTTAAGTCACTTCTCTTTCCTTCTATAGCTTATTGTTTAAGCCTAACTAGGCCTATTTGACCCTTGGTCACTCACAAGTGATAATAAACATAATTTATCATAAAAAACCAAGATGAAACCTTAAAAATATTTTTAGACACATGAATATATATAAAAATACAAAAAAAATACTACTTGAATCTTGTTATAAATGCATTTTCCTTCTAAACCTTAATTTAGAGTTAACAAGTGATTGTTATAGCCTGAGAGGAATAAAATTGATATATTTTCATTATAAACTAATTTCATGCTAATTTAATGATTTATATTAATCTATGGAACCTCAATACACTTTTATCCAACCACTAGTCTTTCTTCTTGAAGTCTCTGTTCAACCCAAATCTTGTGTTCTTATTCAATTCTATGTGTAGACACAGTCTGTAGGACCCATGGGAATAGATTTTGTTGTTTTTTTTATGGAAAAAATGGTTTTAAATACTTTTGAGAGTTTAATATGATATATTATACCTTCACACACTAGTTCTAAGAATTAAATTTATTCTTCAAGACCTTTGTTCCACTTTTTCACAATGATCTTTGTCCCACTGTAAACACACAATCATAATTATAGGGTATGTGGAGATTATCTTATGGGTTTTAGATCTATAAATGGGTTTAAAACGTTTATATAAAGGTGATAAGTGCTAATACACCTTGTTACACCTTTTTAAATCATTCTCAACTCCTTGTATGCCTTGATTATCCTCTTTCACTACACTTTGTATGCTCACTGCCTATGTGTGCATTACTCTATAGGCATGTATAATATTCAAATCAAAGGTAAAAAGAAAATAAGTGATAAAAAATAATCAAACACGTTCAAACAATTTATAATAAACTCACCAATTCATTTCAATCACCAGAGACAACACATTATTTAATCATATTTCCTTGAACATTTTGATCATAGTCAACATATATGGAAATATGTAGGAAAATAGAGGGTTTTGTCATTTCTTCTAAACTTGTAAGATTTAATTCATCCTTTCTTATGGTAATATATCTGTACATTCAAATTTATATGACATAACTAAATTAGAAACCAAAATTTACATGTTTTATACATAACATAGCTCCCCTAACTACTTGCCAATAGTTACTTGCAAGAGTGTTTGTTCCTTGACACAAACATCAAGGTTGATATTCCATAAAATGTGACCTTTATCCCATTTTAAAATCCATGTTTAATTTATTCATGTTTCCTAATCACTTGACACTTTCAATACTTCTTAACAATCCTCCTACAAAACCCATTATATGCTAAACTATTCAAATTTTCAAATTTGACAAAATGGCAAGAAAATCTTAATTTAAAATTGAGACTATCATATTTCATATAAATTTTTTGAAATCATTAAAAGGCGTATTAAATGTCTTATAACACTTTTATAAACATACAAAATACACTTATCGACTACATAACACTAACCATTCCAAAATTTCTTGAATAAACATCAAAATGAGTCATCTATATAAGATGCTCCTACTAATGGGGTGTGGAAGAAATATTACATGAAAGTTTACTATATTATATTAATATACTCATTAGTTATCTCTTTGGTTATCTACTTCTATGCAATGGTACATCCTCCTAGATCCCAAGGTCTATTAATAACACATAAACCTCTTTTTGCTTTGACCAACTCCACTTTGATTACTAATTTGAGGTTGATTTCTTACATAGTGATCTCCCACCTAATAATATTCAACACCTATTTATTCTCATATAACTAACCTACACATGGAACACACAAGTCAATGAAAACAATTTCTTACATTTCCTCTTTGAAACCAAACTCTTGCTTTGGCATACTTCTCTTGACCATGCTTGGGTCTGATACTTGTAAGAGTGATACTATTTATTTTCTATTTTATCCTTGAATTCATTCAACCTCTTCAACCTCATGATCCTCATAATTTTTTAATTCACCATTCACCTGATTATTTCCTTATCTTTCCATAACCAAATCTCTCAACATTCTCACCTTCTCAACAAAGCCTTCTAGATACTCATTATTTTTTATGAAAGAAAAATGATAAAACAAATTATAAACAACCTTTCTAAGTGCTCATTAGACAAAAACTCACCTTGATGGTCTATGTGTAATATCTCCTTATTGTATGCTTTCAACTCCTCAAAATGCCCTTCAACTATTGCATTCTCTTCTTCCTTTGGCTTGGAAACTTGTACTAGTTTGTCTCCTTCTTGAAAATTTCTTTCCATTATCATGATTTTGTCCTTACTTCTATAATTTACTTCCTTGGGTAGGTTCTCCTTTTCTCCAAACATCATGACACTACCTAGTGTCTCTCTCCATGAATGTCCTTTAATGGTTTTAATGTATGATTTTAGCCATCTTTCTCAATAGTATAGGTGTTATCTCTCCCATCATACAAATCTCTCCTATCATACTACCATGGTATACCAAGAATGATATGACACACATCAATAGAAATGACATCACATAGTATTATATCCTTATATCCACATATCTGCAAGTCTACATAACTTTGTTCACTCATTAGGACTTGGTGATTATTTTGGATCTAAGAGACCATGTATGGGCTTGGTTACTTTCTTATTTATAAACCTATTTTAGATACCATCAATGAATAAACTATGTTATCCATACTAATATTTTCATCTATAACTTTACATCACTTAACTTTAATCTTGCACATGGTTCTAAACAATATTTTTCTTTGTGGTGGTTCTGTCTCTTCTTGGCTGGTCTTCAAGAGAACTCTCTTCATGAAAAATATCTCCCTTATTTTAGGCTCCTCCACATAGTTATGCAAGGCATCTACACTCTCATATTATTGTTTCACCACTTGGTTTCTACTCTCACTCCAAGAGCTACCATTTTGAACATCTTTAGGACACTCATATGACCTATGCCTTGCAAATTTATTGAACTTGAAGCACTTTATTACAAACCAACTATTGAATCTTCCTATACCATATGATCTACCACCTCTATTGTAATAACCACCTTTATCTAATGTACTTAAAACTTCTAAACTACTATCCACTTCTTTACTTTGCCCTTGCCATTGACTTATATTAATTTTTTTCCCTTTACCCTTTTGTTGGCCTCTAACTTTGTAGTTTATTCCACCTCTACCTCTATTTAGCTAACTTGACCTCCTTGAAAACTTATCTTTTACCCTCAATGTTGCTTGATTAGCCTCCTCAATTATCCTAGGTGCAAAATTACTCAACTTATCTTGAATGCTAAATTTCAAGCCATTCATGTACCTAAAAACCTTCTCAACATCCTCTTCTATGTGTCCTACTCAAATGGTAAACTTATAGAAGTCATCCCTGAACTATTTCAATATCATATATTTTTACCTCAAGTTTTTCATCCTCCTAAACAAGTGGGTCTAATAGTCCTTAGGCATGAACTTATCTTGGCCACCATTCTATCCCATGACCTTATCTTGTAATTTATTCTTCTCTCTTCTTGTATTCTATCTCACCACAAGGATGAATTATCCTTCAAAATTTTTACTAAAAAATTTACCTTCTTATTCTCCTTAAAATCTTCATAATCAAAGTATTTATCAATCAATATGATCCAATCCACTAACTCTTCCATATTAAGACTGCCCCCATACATGGGCACTTACATCTTGGGATTTGAAGTCACCCTAAGAAATTATCTTATGAATATTTATTCAAATCTTCCTTCATATCATTCCTCTATTTCTTCTTCATGAGTAATCTCATCCTCACCATCACTAACATCATCTTTGTTCATCTCTCTTCGTTGAGCCAACTCTATGGATTACAACCTTGCCTGCAAGTTTCTCATTCCACTACCAAAACATCCACTACTTAAAACCTCCTTTTTTATACTATTTATCCTTATCCTCCACCTTAAATCATGTATTTATATCTTTCTAAGATATATTAGGCTCTGATACAAAATGATGTAGAGTTAACAAGATAATCTCTCACTCTTGACTTTATTCTTGATGTCAACTCTCCCAAAGTTCCTATATTTACTTGGTTAATCAATGAATGTAGATTATAAAAAAATGTAATGGTTATTTATACCCTAATCATTCTTATTTCATCCCTATTATACTCTTGAGTCAACTTATACACTTCTCAAAACAACAATTTATCTCATACACAACTTTGCCTCCTTAATATTGAATTCTGGTAGACATTTTTTAGGCTATTTATAATAGTATGGATAAGTACACAGGGACTTGCAGAATATAATCCTAGTTTATAGTAACCTTTATAATTTAATTACCTTATAAAAAATTTATTTACCAATTTTATCATTAAGTCACTTTTCTAGTCTTCTATAGCTTAATGTTTAGGCTTAATTAGGCATGTTTGCCCCTAGTCACTCACAATTGCTAATAATCATACATTCCCATACATAAATGAGCCCAAAACTTCAAAAATATTTTCAAACACATGAAAACATACAAAAATACAAAAAAAATTACAAATTTTACCAGTGGAATCTTGTTATAGATGTATTTTCCTTCCAAACCCTAATTCAGGGTTAACAAGGGACTATTGTAGCCTGAGAGGAATAAAATTGATATATTTTCCTTATCAAAAAATTTCATGATACTATAATTATTTATATTAACCTATTGAACCTAATTACACATTTTCCAACCATTATTATTTCTTCTTGAAGTCTCTATTCAACCTAAATCTTGTGTTCTTTTTCAATTCTATGTGTAAACATAGTCTATAGGACTTGTGGGAATAGATTTTGTTGTTATTTATGGCCAAAATGGTTTTCAAGACTTGTGAGAGTCTAATAGGCTCTTTTATACCTTTAAACACTAGATATAATCATTAAATTTATTCCTCGAGACCTTTGTTCCAATTTTTCACAATTATCTTTATCCCACTATAAACACACAATCATAATTATAGGGTTTGTGGAGACTATCTTAATGGTTTTGGATATCTGAAGGGGTTTAAAACCTCCATCTAAAGTTTATAAGTTATAATACACCTTGTGATACCTTTTTGAATCATTCTCAATTCTTCTAATGCCTCTGTTATCCTCATTCACTACACTTAGTATGCTCGTTACCTGTGTGTGCATTACTATATGGGCATGTATAGTATTCAAAGAAAAGGTAACAAGAAAATAAGTAATATAAAATACTCAAACACATTAAACAAATATATAAAAAACTCACCAATTCATTCCAAATACTAGATAAAACACATTGTTGAATCTCCTTTCCTTAAGCATTTTGATCACAATCAACATATATGGAAATATGTAGGCAAAGATAGGGTTTGTCATTTCTTCCAAAATTTTGAGATTTCATTCATATTTTCTTATGGGATTATATGCCCTCCTTATAATACACATGAAATAACTAAATTATAAACCAAACTTTACATGTTTTATACCTAACATAACTTCCCTAACTACTTACTAACAATTACTTGTAAGAGTGTTTGTTCCTTGAAATAAACATGAAGGTTGATCTTCTGTATAAGTCAAAATTTGGCCCATGTTATGATCCATGGTGTATTTATTCATGTTTCCTAGTTACTTTACACTTTCAAGACTTCTTGACAATCCTCCTACAACACCCATTCTATGCTAAACTATTTAAATTTTCAAATTTGACAAAATGGTAAGAAAATATTAAGTCATCCATATAGGATGTTCTTGCATCAGATTCAGACCAGCACACCATATTGAACCCATATCCCATCAAAAATTCAAGGATGATACCATTATTCTATCTTAGTATTTTATTCAAGAATCTAAAGTGTTAGAAAAATCTGGTTATGTATGAACAAGCCTCAAATCAAAAGGTTAATTTTGATAAAAGCTCTATTTAGTTTTTTAATACTCATGTTGTCAGATAAGCCAAAATTGTGTATTTATTAGGCTAAAAAATAATTTTTTTTCCTTATTATTACCTTGTAATACCTCTCTTCAGTAATCATCTTTCAATTTCTATGTTTGATCCATTAATTGAGAGATTCCAAAGAAAGCTAGTAGGCTGGAAAGGTAAGCTGCTATCCTACGTAGGCAAACTTTTGATAATTAAGAGCATTTTCCAAAGCCTTCCTATGTATCTCATTTCTCTTTTTATTCTACTAAAGAGAATCAAAGATAAGATGATTATAATTTAATATAATTTCCTTTGGACTAGAGTTAAAGAGAGAAATATACTCCATCTTGTCACTTGGAACAAAGTTTATGATCTAAAAAGGCATGGAGGACTTAGTTTAAGGAACTTCTAGATGATTAACAAAGAGCTTATCTCAATTTTTTTTTTATTTTTTTTAGTTTTGTTAATAAGAATAAAATTTGGGATAAAATATGGGTTTCAAATATTTAGAGGGCTGAGATTTGATGTACATTTTTTTAGAAGACCAATTTATCAAGGGTTCACATTTATGGAATTACTTGATTTTGATTAAAGATCTTATACCCATAGGTTATAAATAGAAGATTGTTAATGGTCTAAATATTTAATTTTTAAAATATTCTTGGGTCTTATATTATCCTCTTAGTTAAATTGATACTATGCAACACTTGTAAGAGCATATCCAGAATAAGTATGGATGCAAGGTCCATGAATACTAGTAGTTGGTTAAAGGAGTGAAAATATGGAAAAATTTGATCTTAGACAACATTAATAAGGAAGATACAATTATGACATCTAACTTGAACAATATGTTAATAAATTTTCACTTTCTTCTCAGTAATAGAGATGGCTAGCTTGTTTGGAAGGAGTCATTTAATGGCCAATACCAAGTAAAATCAGGATACTTTCTATTGTAGCAAAATATTGGATTCATCATTAATTAAGAGAAAATATGGGATAAATTTTTAATTCCTAAAACCAACTTCTTTCTATGGGTTTTAGTTCAAAATATAATTCTAACAATGGATAATCTAAGAAAAAGAGGCTACATTTTTACTAATAGATGCATCCTATGTGAAAATGACAATGAATTTTTTTTTCCATTTGTTAGTTTATTTCCCTTATACTCAAGAAATTTGGATCTTTTTCTTCTTGAATTCAATGTTAATTGGGTGTATGTAGGTTATTTTTTGGATGTATGACATTCATGGGAGTGCCCCTTTCAAAATGTTCTTCTCAAAAAGTTATGGAAGATCTCTTTACCTCATATCATTTGGGGCATTTGAGAAGATTATAATAATAATAATATTTTTAGAGAAAATAAATGTGTCAGTAAAATTTTATCCAAAAGGATATTTGACTCTAATTTTGAAAACTACAATATAGAGCCTAATAAGAAAGGTAAAAGTTTGGTTTCATTTGAGTAACATCTAGCTATTAACTAGCAAATTGATCCTTTTCATCTTGGTAAGAATGATATTAAAGATAAGATTATAAAAAGACTAAATGAACCCACTTTGGGCTAGTAAAATCACAAATTTGATGCAACTTCCAAAGGGAATCAGGCCTAATTAGAGGAAGTGTTATTTTATGAAACCATCAAATAAATTTTATGGTAGCTTATGCTAGAGATATGGGTATTAATTTTAATAATTAGGATGAAGCCCTTCCTGTTATGTGGGGACTAAAATTGGCTCAATAAATGGGATCTTAATTACTCATTATAAAGGGAGATTTTCTAAATATCTTAAATGATTTGTCGAGTAAAAATGCTATTAACTAGACTATTAGCAAGTTGTAGAGGAAGTTATCTCTGTTATAGAATCTAGGCAACAGGTACTCATCTATCATGTTTATCATGAAGGAAACATGATAGTTGATTGATTTTCCAATAGGGGCATGGCCTCTTTGGGTTGATATAATTGGATGGACATTTAATATCTTCCTAGGGACATCATCCAGAGGATTAAGGGTGAAGGTATTTCTATTGAACAAATCAATTAAGCAAATGGGGCACTTCCTGATGTATAATTAGATAATATATTAGTACTTTAGACTTTTATATAGTCTTAGTATTTTATATTTAATTTCCCCCTTTTAGTCTCTTTGAGAATATTCTTGATTCGGATAACATTCTTCAATAATTTATTTATAAAATCAATGGCAGCAAGAAGACAACTATGGAGATTGTCTATTTTTTAGTATATTTGATTTGGGAAAGACTTATTCTCCCTTGTTATAGAGTTACTATGAACACAATGTGGATGGTGAACAAGATTGAACCTAAATTGCCTAAAGAAGTCAAGAATAACAAGGTAATTTTTGCGTATTTGTAATTTTGGGTTTCATAAGGTTCATGGAAAAAATTTAAGGGCATGACACACATTTTGACTCCCTTTTTTAATGCCTAGGAAGATAGAAACCTTAACATCAATAGGACCACACTAGAAATCATGAAGGAGATGATTGCTCACATTATAGGCTTGGAAATAGAGGAAACCAAATTCTTCAAAATTTGTAGGGATTATAAAAGAGAGAAGGAGATTTTTCTAGAGGAAGGAGAAACCATGGAGACTCTGCACAATGGATTTGGCTATGAATCTCTACCAAGGCCACTTGGAGAATATACTTTTAATATGATGTAATTCATCACAATTAAAGGTAGGTACAATGTTGTCAAATGGTCGCTATTCATTTTTCTAAATTATTTTAGGCAAGTTGCCTCTTTGAGCCTCCCCTTCTACATTCTTCTCTCTTTATAAGCCTCCATTTTAAAATATAAAAATGGAAATTACCTTGTTTCTAGACATGAAGGGATTATTTTCTTAATTCATAAGTACTTCAAGGGCATGAATTAGATCAATCCTAAAATTTCTCATCCTTATAATAAAATTGTGGACATTAGTAATATTAATAAAGTTTGGATCAAGTAACTTAAAAATGTTTACAAAATTCCTAAGGTTAAAGCTTCCAAGAGCCCAACTATTAAAGTTACTAAAGGTTCAGAGGTCAAATACACTAAGATTCAATATACTATCAAAAATAATTTTAGGATTTTGGCTAAGGTTACCACTATTCCCATCAATTATTTAGATAAGAATGGTAAAACATGTCATGTAGCAAGTGACTCTATCTTAGTTGAAGAAGATATGTCTGGGATGGAGGATATTAATAAATAAAAGGACCTAGGTAAAACAAGTAATAATTCTCAACCTAATATTCTTGAGTCAGGGAAAAGGAAGACTAGATAAGTCTCTAAGGATAAAGGAAAAACTTCTTTTGATAAGCAACATCAAGCATTAAATGAAAATTTCAATAATTTAGTGATTTTTTTAAAAGGTAAACAAAAGGCTGACAAGATAGTAGAAGAAATGGACATTCAAAAGTACACGATTCATTGGTTCATGAGGGAACTAATAGGCCTTAAAGGGAAGGTTAATTATTTACAACAAGATAATGATAGAATGGTTCAAACCAATACTACCAAGGATGTAAACCAATAAATGTAAACTCATTAATTTAGGGTTAATATGCTGGAAAATGAGAATGATGAGCTTAAAAATAATATTACCTTTCTAGTGAATTGTATCAAGGCTACCATGAATGAGGGAATTCAAAATATTGAGAATATTAGAGCTCATTTGGAAGAGCTATTTGACACAAATACCTCTGGCAAAGGTAAAGGCAAATAGGTTCAATGCAATAGTTTCCATAAATATCTCAACAAAGAAAAGTTGTTACAAATTGAATAAAATCTCAAAATAATGAAAACTTTATAGGATGGCATCTCTACAAAGATAGACATGGATTAGGCTCATATTTCTTCTTCTGTGGTGTTTTTGGTTACTTATTTGATGTTTTTGGGCTATGTTTTGGTTATGTTTTGGCCCTATTTTGTTATTATCTCTCTTGTAGACTTTTCTAGTCAATTGGTTCTTTTTCATTCATACTTCTCCTAGGATTTGGGGACCCT
>JARHVA010006154.1:755000-785000 GCA_037957365.1 Torreya grandis | reverse complement strand
TTAGGGAATAAAATGTTTTTTTATTAATTAATTTATTAGTAGATTATTGTATATTTTTCAAATGTTGTATTTAGTTATCTTTAGATTTAAAATAATAGTTGATAACCTAAATAATGTAGAGATTTTAAGACTGTAATAGAATATATTTATAAATTTTTGTAAAGTAACAAGTTTTAACCTTAGAACCTAACAGGGTTCTAATATTTTATTACTACAGTGAAGGTTTAAATTCATATACCTAATGAGTCTAATAAATGTTGACTCTATTATCCTCTTTTTAAATAGGATAAAATGGTACATAGAAAGTCAAACACGGAAATAAATTTGAGTTAAGATCTAAAACTTTATCCCAATTAGTTAGCACTAGAACGAGCTATTAATGTGGATTAGATCCTCATGGTTTTGATGGAAACTCAAGATAGAGTAGCTGACATATTAAAATAAGTTCATGGGCATGATGATGAATAAGAGAAAGAATATATTGAGGAGTAAGAAGGTTCATTAGGAAGAGCCCTAAGAATGGTATCATGTTAAAGAGAATCAATTTTCAAGAGTACAAGTAGTTGTCTAACTTGTGTAGGATATGAAAAATGTGAATCCACTTAAGTTTGATGGAACATTTTTGGGTGATGGAGGTGAATCATGTTTCACTAAGAGTGAAAAAGTATTTTGAGATTTAAAATTACTTGAAGGTAACCAAGGTTATTTGGGGAGGTTATCAACTCTATGGTGAAGTAGAAACATGGTGGGCTAGTAATAAATTATAAATGGGTTTTAACTCTACCACCACCAATTGAGAATAATTTTTAACCCTATTTAGGGATTGGTAGATACTAGAACTATATTTTGATCATAAATTGATTGATTTTAAAATTTGAAGTAAGGATATCTATCTATGATAAAATAATGGGAAAAATTTACCAAGATTCTCAAGTATGTTCCCTAATATCAAAATATTGAACACTTTTAGATTAGGAAATTCATCATGGGGATAAGGCCTCAAATTGGTTCTGAAGTTGATGTTCATGGACTAAATACCATAGATTAAGTTTTTAGTAAGATTTTAAGTAGGATAAAAAGTTAAAATCAATTTCATAATTTAGAGACAAGTACTAAAATAAGTTAGGTGGCTCAAAAACCACTTTCAAAAATAAAAATAAAAGCATAATTGGAATTAGAAGAATATATTTAATAATTAGAATATAAGGTTTAACAACACTTATAGGAATAAGAAACCTGGTGTGGTTTTAAGGAAGGATTAACGGGAGGTATCCAATTAGAGAGAAAGTGAACACCTTATGGATGTTTCATATATAGAGGAAACCAATATGCTAAGTATTTTCGATAGTGGAATACAAAAATCAGGTTCAAAAATTATTATACATCATCATCACAACAAGGAAAATTATAAAAATGGATTCATGAAAAAGTTTAAAATTATTAAGCTGATTTTCAAGCCTCTCTAATTGAAGTGTTAGGTACTTTTATTGTACATTTTATTCAATTTTAATATATACTAGATCCATTGAAATTTTTATCTCTCCTAGTACATTAAATAAACTACCTAGGAAAGTTGGTCATATGTGAAAATCTTGTAAAGTGAAAGACAAGAATAAATCTAAAGTCAAAGTACAAAAATGTATTTTTAAGTTAGAGGAGAATCTACCTAAATTATCCATAGTAGTGGACTTGTTCATAGATCTATTATGGTCATATGACATGATACTAGGAGTTAATTGGATTTGGAAGCATAAAGTAAAGGTTGATTATTTTTCAAATAAGGTTGAATGTTTGGATGATTTAGCATATGAAACCTAAATCCAAGGTGAAAAGAGAGAATTTAAGTTAAGAAAAAATTCATCCATTCAATTGAAGAAGGCTAAAAAAATATGTTACATGTTTATTATAAATATAGATGATATATAATAAATCAAAGAGCCTACCCTAGGAGATTATCCCTTTTTTTAAGAATTCTAGGATGTGTTTCCAAAGGATTCCAAAATATAATTGAACTTCACAATTGACATCATTCTAGGGTCAAAGCCTAAATCTAAGGCCCCGTATAGGATGAAAATGATAGATTTATTTGAATTAAAATATCAACTTCATTAAATATTGTCCAAAGGGTTAATTATACTAAGTGTTGTATTGTGGGGTGCACCAGTAGTGTTCATGAAGAAGGATGAAATTTTTTGGTACATATATATTACATGATGTTGAATAAGAAAAAACATAAAAAATAGATTTACCTTAATATATATTGATGATATTTTTGATCGAATCAAGGTCCAATAGTATTTAATAAGATTAAATTGAGAGTAGGGTACCATTAGTTAATAATTAAATAAGATATTCTTGAAACAAATTTAAGGACAAGGTACGGGCTCTACAAATTCACAATTCTTCCTTTTGGATTAAATTTTTTGATAATAATGTTTATTAACAATACAAATAGTGTGTTTAGGTATTATTTAGATCAATTTATGCTCATTTTCCTTGATTATATATTCCAAGATTGAGGAACAACATGTTGAGCATTGGTGTCTATTTCTTCAATTCTTGTAGAAGCATAAGATTTATGGAAAATAATTTAAGTGTGATTTATTTTATAGTAGGGTGAAATATTTGGTTCATAGCATTCATTTTACTTAAGGGAATATCTGTAGATCCTATAAATATTAAAGTTTTAATGGAATGTATAGCACCTAAAATTGTTCATGAGCTGTGTTAAAACCACTCTACGTTTGTGCATTTTTTTAACTTTCATATATTAATAATTTAATTAAAACATTCACAAGATGATCCTAGAATCAGGTTAAAATTAACACACTATATAAATCTAAACATAATATGTTCAAAGTAAAAGTACAACAATAATTAATGCTAATTAATCCACTAATTAATCATAATAAATATATCATTTACTACCTCAAAATATATATACATAGTATATGAATTGTAAATAGATAAAATAGAATTATTGTACCAATAAATCACTTATTTAAAATTAAAAAGTTAAAAAATACATCAAACTATCAATAATTCAATTTTACATCCACTATTGTGTACAAGAACCAAATTATAAATATACAATTGCAAATAGATACAATTGTTTATTCAATACAAGTACAATGGAGTTTCATAAAATAGTTCATTTATTTATATATTAGTTATGAGTAAACAAAAAAATTGGTTCAAATGTAGCTATATAGAGAGAGCATCATCTATGTGATTTTACTCTAGCCATATACTAATAGGCCCATATACACCTCCTCATTGGATGTTTCCCTTATCTTCACAAAGGGGAAGATAATGGTTATGTGAGAATCAATAACTCATCTAACATAGCGTAAATACTATCACTACCACATGCAGTAGTCATATAGACCACATAAAGTATCATTTATCTAATATGAATTCATACATGCATGAAAAAAGATAATATAGTGAATAAAAAATGTATACAATTATATCACTACTTTGGCCAAATAATTTATTATAGTTTAGACATAAAATGAAGTTGGATCTTCTTTGATAGAACCATACTCTGATAAATGCATAAAACCCCTTATCCTTTATGCTAAATGATGATGAGTGATGTTTGAGAAAGTCATCCTACCCATCACTCACCATCTCTTAATGTGAGGGAAACCTAATTACACCATATTGAATATAGCTAGTTTATTTAAGGTTAACACAACCATAAATAACTAGAATATAAGTTCAAACTTCATACATAGATATAACTGGTAAAAGAAATTTCTTAACTAATAATAAAAATTTATATAATTAATATGAATGATTGATATGGTAGCATATTTTCATACTCATCTACTCATTAGTAACATATAAAATAAGTTTCATATTTATCGAAGTTTGATTCACTTTATTCAAGAAAGTACAAAAATACATAACATGTTAATTTTCATTCTTCACATTACACTTAACAAAATATAAAGCAAACAAGTTCAATCACAACTTCCCATTATTTCTATTTCATTCAAACTATGTGTTTTATAAACAATATTTTTAAAATTTATCATTTATTGATGATTTCTATCTTGTATCAACCTATTGAGATTCAATCTATTTAAATACATGCCTTAAATGATGCACTATGAAAGGGGTGGGAATATTAATGGTGATTCATGAGAGACATTATTGTTTATCTATCATGCCTATATCCATTATACTTTACATTAACTCATTTTACTAATAAATATTCCTCATAATATCCCCTAACTAAACATCGACTTATATTTTCTAACTATATCACCTAGGTCATTGTATTGTTTTCTACTTCCCTACAAATTTTAAACACGGTTGGCCTAGGTCAACCTAGTCTAAATGTTATGGCATACGTTATACAACTAAGTTAACCATGACCAACCTAATTCAAGGTTAAATGGTAACTTTTAAACTACATCAAGGATGGATAATGGCATATTATAAAATTAAAGGAAGGTTTAGGCTCATCTATCACTATAAATTCAAGTCCCATTTCAATCTAATAGAGGAACATGCATTTCCACTCTATTATTTCTCCCAAATTTTCTTAAGTCTATATTTGGATAAGACATTATTTAGACCTTATATTTAAGGGAAAAATTTTGTATTATGGATTTTTAGATGAAATAGGTGAATTATTTTTTAATATAGGGTTTGATTCAACCATTGTGATCCTTAAAACCATAATAATCTCTTCCAAAGCACCATTGACCAAGGGAGACATTGAGGCTTGATAGTTCTACTCGAGGTAATTATTTATAACCCTAGATATTTCATTTGATATATATTTCACAATTAATATCTTGAATTAATGTATAAATTCTTATTTGAATATTCTCCACACTTATACTTAGTGTGGCTATAGGGTTTTTTGAATTTGTAATTTCTCACTTTAAGTAACCTAGGACCCCATTTGCCTACTATGGTTCCTTACATTTTGTTCAGTTTAATCATCCCCCTTATTTATGTTGTTATCTTAACAAAAATAGATTAGATTAATATTAGAATACCTAGTTAGGTTTATTTCATTATATTTATTCCCTATAGACTTTGGAACCCTCTCCATTGATGTTATGTTATAAGTTCCCCTGTAGCTATGTGTACCAGATCCATATAGTCATGCCATGGTATAAATATGTATCAAAGGGATCTATTTTATAAACCTTATTAGATTATAAATATCTTAGATAGGATAAGTTTTAGGTTAATCATATCTCATTGCATACATTTTGGTGAACTTGATGTGAAACTAACCATTAATTTTTATCCTTCAAAAAAATATATCACTGTAGGTCAATACAATTTTGTTTCTCTATATTTTTAATAAACTACATCGATGCAAGTCGATCTAGTCTAATTTTTGTGTATTTTAAAGAAAACTACATTGATGTGGGTAATAACATTTTAATTCTCTATGTTTTTTAGCAAGTTACATTGATGTAGGTTAATCTAGTTTAATTTTTGCATTTATTTTCAATCAGCCATCTATATCAGCTAGGCTCAATCTAGTTTTATTTACTGGTTTATTTTTTAGTAATTAATATAAAGTACATCGACTCAAGTCGATCTAGTCTAATTTAAATGAATTTTCAAATAAATTACATCAACACAGGTTGATAATGTGTTACCTATGTGTTTTTATATCATGTTACTATGATGCACATTGATCCAATTTTCATACTCATATATACATTATTTTTAGTCAACAAACTACATTGATCAAGGTTGATCTATTTCTATATTCTATATAATTGTATGCCATACTATATCAACCTAATCTAATATATTTTTTCTTTACAATCAATTTTACAAAGCAAAATTTACATCTAAATTTTCATAGTATTAAAATTAGTTATGCACGAACAACCATATTGATCAAATTTGATATAGTGAGAAATTCTTTTTTTCTACCTTTGGCCATTTTTGACCAACATACCAAGCTTGTGCCTAGATGGACAAGCTGAGCAAAGCTCTAGAGATTTGAAGGTTAAATAACAATTTCATGAACAAATCTTGAAGAGCCTATAGGATTTAAAAAAATCTAGGTACAAAACCTTTATTTTATCTAAGTCCTTACTTGGAAGATTGCTTTCAAGATATTATTTTGCTAAGTTCAAATATTTTGGGACCCTTTTATAGCTCAGTGTTGAAGATTCTTTCAAACAATTTGTTTGAGATAATGTTTTTGAATGCATGAATTCTCTTAGACATTTTATCTAAAGCAAAATATGAAGACAAAGTTTCCAAAGACTTATTTCTTTCAGAGAAATTATCCACATAAAAAAGGGATAAGTATTATTTCTCTTAGGAGATTTGTTTCAAGTCTTTTGGGCTAGGTTTCAAGAATTGTTTTGGACTTTTATCCAAAACAAAAATCCCTAAGGATCATTCTCTCATAAAATGTACCCAAAAAAACTCTTGAAGGGTATTTTTTTAGTCAAAGTGGTTTATTAAAATTTCTTGAAGGGTATTTCTTCACCAAAAAGGCCCAAATAAAAATTTCTAAAGGGTCACTTTTTAGGAAAAGTGTCCTATACATTTTCCTGAAGGGTCATTTATCGAGAAATTATTTAAACAAAAAATTTGAAGGACACTTTAAAAAGTTCTAAAGTACACTTTCTATTAGCATAATCATGTATTACATTGTAGTAGTACATTGTAAGGAAGTTATATATGTTGGTAAAAAGGCCACATAGAGATATTTGCAAGTAGTTATAATTAGTTATTTGTAAATGATGCATTTTGATATTATATATAATGCAATTTGTGTTATCAATTTAAATCATCAAAGTTTCATTTTCATTTACATTATGGTATTAGAGCCTACTAAGACTAATAACCTAGTAGTAGAGCATTCAAAGATTGAAAAATGGCAAAAACCTACATAGTGAAATCTTGCATAGTGAAAGCCTACATAGTGAAATCTTGAGATGTAGTGACTACTGTATACGATTTGAGAGAAGACACCTATAGTCTAATCAATGCCAAGATTGACATTGTAGAAGCTTGAAGCAAGGATAAAGCTTGAAAAAGTGATGAGCATAGAATAAGTTGACATGTATACAAACATATCCATCCCCATATTGTTTCCTATACTCAGAAGTCATCACCTGGTCAAGTAGACCACAAAACTATGACTTGTGAAACATAGCCCCTAGTAAAAGTGGAACGTAAGCCTGTAGGCATTAAAGTAAAAATAATATAAATTATGAGTGTTTATAAATCATGGAAGTTTCATAAAAATTAAAAGGTAGTATCCTTGAAAGTTACATTTCTCAACTGTAGAAAATTTTTAAAATTTGAAGAAATAATTCTTGTTTTACTTGTAATTTTCTTACAAAAGTAAAGTAAGAGAACATACACAAAAATGTCTACACCCAAGTTGCTTTTTTTAGATGCCCAGCTCTTGAAAGGGCTAAATTTATCCTCTTGAAAGATGAATATGTGAATGATTCTTAAATTTGAATAATTATGGGGCATCATCACTAGAATAGTGACCTATCCTACCTCCCAAGATGAGCAAAATAAGTTTGACAAGTTGGATGCAAAAATGCTCTTGCTGATAACTATCAGTATTGATGATGAAGTAAAACCACATGTTCATGATGCATAGAAATCAAAGGAGGCATGGGACATTTTTTCCACAATTTATGAGTTAAATTACTAGACTAGAATTATACATTTGCAATTGCTTCTTCATACACTCAATATGAAAGTAGGTGAAAAGGTTTAAGAGTTATTAGGTTGGGTTGTAGAACTACGAGTAGAAATTATTTCACTTGGAGAATGAGGACAAGATGTTGGTTTTGAATATGTTGAGAGCTCTCCCATATCAATTTCACATGTTTTTTATGATAGTTAACATTACCAAGCAAGTGGTGTCATTCAAATAGTTAGTCAATGTTATTCAATAAGAAGAAGCAAATTGACAAAGAATTTGAGGACAAAGCTTGATCTCTAAGAAATGGGGTCTAAATTTCAAGAAAGGACTTTAGAAGTAACCAAAACAACATCATAAATAATATAAGACTAAGAAGCCAAAGTGGTGGTGTTAAATTTTCAAAAACCACTTGCACAATACTAATCATTATTGGTATAATGCCTTGGATCAAGGCCAATCTAGTCAAGAGGGCTCTTCCAGTAAATAAGATTCAAAGAAATATAAGAGACATACTTGACATTAGAAGTATAAAGGGCATGTAGTAGAACAAAATAAAGAAGAGAATATGTCAGATGATGAAGTAGTAGATGAAGTAGCATATGGAGCCCATGATGATCTTGTAGTAGTCTCCCAAACCTTGACAACAATGAGCAAAGTTTGGTTAATAGACTCTGGTGCTAGCAAGCACATGATTAGATGTAAGGAACTCTTTGACTCACTAATGAATCACCTAATTGGAGATTGAGTTTGAATTATTGATGATAAAGAGTACATTATATAAGGAATTAGACATGTCACCATTCCTCTCAAGATAAGATGTGTTCTTAGAAAGGTACTCTATGTCCCTAGTTTGATAATAAATCTCTTATTAATCAATCAATTTTTGAATAAAAAGATAAAACTATAGTTTCTAGTCAAAGAAGGCATCAAATCATGTCTCATTTCTTGAGAAGGTTAGGTTCTTGCTAAATCCTTCTTGAAGGATCAATTATTTGCCGTAGATGTAGTTTCAAGTAGTGAAATTACACTCGCTACCTCTATAGTAGAATCCATTACACTATGGCACTATAAATATGGGCATCTATCTATTGGTTCCCTCTTCCAAATCATTTATAAGGTAATGGTATGTGATATTCCTTAGCTTTCCCATTCTTTACCAATATGTTTAGGTTGTCTTATAGGCAAATAACATTGGGTTCTATTTGAGATGAGTTCCTCACATGATAAGGAATGACTTGATTTGGTGCATAATGATATGTGTAGACCCATGCCAACATCCCATCAAGGATTTAAAGACTTTCAATTGGTTTTTTATGAATTTTATCACAAGATTTGGGTGTTCTTTGTCAAAAATAAGAGTGAAGCTCTTGCACATTTCAAGACATTCTATCATCGTGTTGTTACACAGTCTAAGAAGAAACTTCAACTCCTCCACTTAGATCAAAGGGGGGAATTCACATCAAAAGATTTATTTTCATTTCTAAAGAAATATAGAATCTAAAAACACATGAATGCTCCCTAAATGCCTTAGTAGAATGGATTAACATGACATAATCACTTAGTCATGGAGATGGCTCATTGTATGTTACTACAAAGTTGATGACACAATTCTGGGTAGAAGTAGTACAGATAGTTGTTTATCATCTCAATAGAGTACCAATAAAGATACTTCTAGACCAGACACTATAAGAGGTATGGAGTGGTCATAAACCATATATTTATCATCTTTGAGTATCTGGTTATACTTTTTATATGCATGTTCTAGATAAGAAGAGAAATATGATTGAACCAAAGACCCTCTAGTGTTTTTTCTTAGGGTATATCACTGTCTCCAAAGCATACCATCTCATATATCCTAAGATGAAGAATATTTATGAAATTCGTGATGTGGTCTATGATGATTCATCATTTGACTCATTAGCACAAAAGGAGATAGACCAGACCACCTCTCATAAACTATTCCATAGTTAGATGATGGCCATGAAGAAGGTGAACTATAAGAAGGAGACTTTTTTATTGATCTTGGTAATCTACAAGGAAATTATTCATCAAATAAGTATCCATAATGACATCCTAAATGGATAGATTCCACAATCAAGGACTCACACCTGAACTCTCCTTTAGACACATCATCAGGAGTTTGAACAAGAAGATAGGTGAGATATGAAGTAAATATTGCACTCATGAGTTCAGTGATTGAGAACACCAAACCAGAGATATTTTGAGAGGCCTTAAATAAACCCCAATGGAAGAAATCTATGGATGTAGAATAAGATATGATCAACAAGAATGGTACATGGGAACTTGTTGATTTTCCTATTGGGAATAAATTTATTGGCTACAAATGGATCTTCAAAACAAAGTACAAGGTAGATGGATCCATCAAATAATAAAAATCATGAATTGTTGTAAATGGTTATGCTCAAGAAGAGGCATTGATTATGAGGAGACCTTTACACCCACTACAAAGATCAAGACCATCAAAATTGTTTGCACACTAGCATCACAATATGGATGGAAAATTTAACAAATGGACATCAAGAGTGATTTCCTAAATGGTGATCTATTAAAATAAGTATACATGACCCAACCAAAAGGTTTCATTGATGAAAAACATCCACATAAGGTATCTCATCTAATTAAGTCTCTTTATGGACTTAAACAAGCACCTTAGGCATGGTACATAAAAATAGATTATCACCTATTATAACATGGTTTCATTTGTAGCCCCTCTCATTCCAATTTGTATATCAATAAGGTTGGTATAAATATTTTCATTCTTATCTTATATGTAGATAATCTTGTGATAACTAGTAGTTTAGATGATATTGTTGATGTAGTAAGGAATAACCTAAATAAATCCTTTGATATGACTAATTTGGGGCTACTAAATTATTTCCTTGGCTTGGAGATATGAAAAAAATAGAATCACATCTTTATCTCATAGATGAAATACACCAAGACACTCTTGGAAAAGTATAGAATGTCAGATTACAAACCTCTTTTGACACTGATGGAGAAAGGTTTACAACCCTCTCATTTCCAAGATTTCTCTCAAGTGGATGCAACTCTCTATAGACAAGTCGTTGGGAGTCTCATCTACTTGACCTACACAAGACCAGATTTGTGTATTGTTGTGAGATATATTTCTATATTTATGAAAGAACCAAAGAAATGTCATTGGGTTATAACAAAACATGTTTTGAGATATGTTTGATGCACACTTGAGTATGGTCTAGAATATAATAAGAATATTTAGTTCTTCTTATAGGGGTACACTGACTCAAACTATGTTAGATCTATTGATGATAGAAAATATACTTTAAGATACATTTTTCATCTCATATCTAGACCCATTTCATAGATCAACAAAAATTAGTTAGTATTTTCTCTCTCATCCATGGAAGTAAAGTATCACACTTCATAAAGAGTTATGTGTGAAGCAATATAGATATGTCACATTTTGTCTGATATAGAGATTCTTAAAGATTGGCCACCAATTCTATTTTGTGACATTCAAGGTGTTTTCAAGCTTGTGAAGAATCTATCTTTTCATGAATGAACTAAACACATTAAGGCTTAGTGTCATTACATTAGAGAATAAGTTTTGAACCATCATATTCAACTCTAGTACTGCCCAATTGATTCAGAGATAGTAGATATACTCACCAAGTCTCTTGGCAAGGTGAAATTTAATCTATTCCAGGGGTACATTTGTAAAAAGAATGTAATAAAGGGGGGAATGTTAGTATAATCATGTATTACATTGTAATCATTTGTATACATTGGTAAAAAGGCCATGTAGAGGTAGTTATAAGTAGTTATAATCAGCTGTTTGTAACTGATACATTTTGATATTGTATATAAAATAGTTTGTGTTATCAATTCAAATCATAAAAGTTTAATTTTCATTTACACTTTTAGAAATCCTAAAGAGTAATCACAAGGGACAAAGGGCCATTTTTAAAAGATCAGAAGGAAATTCAAGGACATTAATTCTTTTGGGGAAATTATTTTACAACAATTTCAATGAAGTCCATTTTCTTTTGAACAAATTTACCGAGACAAAGCCCATAGATGAATTATTTTAGATAAATTGTTTTGGCAAAGTTGATCTAATAAGGTGGTGATAGGTATGAAAACATAAAAGTAAATCTCAATAACCATCCATTGAAGTCCAAATATTGATGGTCATGTAGACATCATTGATGTTCCTATGGATGTCAATTGATTGCCATGTGAATGTCAAATTCAAGTTCCAAAAAATAACCATTAAAGTTCAAAAATCCTAGTGATGATCATGTGAATGTCAAATGCATTCATGTAGATGTCAAATACAGTTATAAAGAAGTCAAAATTCTAACTCATTAAGTAGTCATTGAAATTCAAAATATAGGATCAATGATATGTGTTCAATCATACAGATGATCCAATGGTGTGTATTCACTAATATTTTAATGGGTCCATGCAAATCAATGTCTCATATTCAATCATGGATTTAGATCTAATGGCACATAAGCAAGTCAAAAGGTCAAGGGGGTTAGAGGCCACCACATGGTAAAACATAGGATTAGATAGACTGATGAGCATATATAAGGACAAAACACATAGGTGCCAAGTGTCAACAAAACATATTCAACCTATCAGAGGAGATCTGATGGAGTGAGCAAAGCTCAATAAATCAATGGAACCTGAGTTAGTTTGTTGATAACCAATAAAAAAAGGGCCAAGCTGAGACATTTTTTACTAAGGTCAATAGAGCAGTTAGACTTGAGAAAAGAAAATAAATAGACCCAAGATGGTAGAAAATACATGGAACTAAGATTGAACTCGACCCAAGTTGAACTAGAATAAAAAAATAAGGACCAAACATTATTAAGAGAGATCCATAGAGGTAAAATAGGTCTTTTAAACCTAATATAGGCTAGCAGGGTAGCAAATTGTTGTAAAAGGGACCAGGCATTAAGTAGAGTACAATCTATATATACTATAAGAAAACCAATAATCTTAGATTGGTTTTTGTTTATGGCTTATTTAGGTATAGGTTTCAAAATAGGAGCTAGTTTGTGTAATAAATGTAGAATCTCTAATCCTTCAACATAGTCACAAGCTCTTGACAAGATACCACTCAAAGTAGATATAATATGGCTTGATTAGGTTCATAGATATGAGGATTTTGTCCTTATACATAAAAAATCAAGTAAAAGATGTCATGAAGATCAAAGATAGAGATCTGATGGTTGGAGAAGTATCCTAAGCATTTAATATATTTTTAAAGTGTTTAAGGGTCCTTTTCATAAGTGAGGTCATGAATCTCCATATTTATCAAAACTCTTGTCTTCTATTATATTACTCAATGGATATTGGGAAAAACAAATACTATCTTGTTCATGATAGATTATGTCCTGATTAGACCGAAACATGGTGGAAAATTCCCTTAAAAGATGGTGGGTCATTAATTTTTCTCAAAAAGTGTTCCCTATTCTCTCTTCTCCCCTTCTCCTATATTATCCCATTCTCTTATCTTTTGTTAAGGTTCTCATATTTTATACTTTTTATCTTTTTTAGAGATAGGGACATTCCTTGAGATATTGTAAAGTATGCTCAACTTGATTAAGCTTGACCTTGTTAAGCATTTATAAGAACTACCTCTTGATGCAATAAGGAATTACTTTACCCATCTCTTTCCTTGATTATATGTTTGGTTAATTGTGTATGATGGCATTGTGTGAAGGAGAATCTTCATCATCCATTGTCCTCCTTTATAACCTTATTTAGCAATTTTTCAATGCTGCTTACAAGTCTAGATTAGTGTTCTGCTATAAACCTCTTCTATGAAATACTTATACAAGTTTATTGATCTTGAGGTTGTGTGAGCTAATATTGTCTTCTACTTATCTAGTGTGGGTTCAATCTTATGGGAGTTTCCATTTTAATTTTTGTGCATTACTTAGTTAACTTTATTAGGATCCCTTTTACTTTTCTAACCCTTTTCCCTATGAAGCATTAGATTAACATTAGTTTTAGGTAAGAATCAAAGAGTAAGTTAGCCTACTCTAGAGGTTTTGTCCTAACATAGGTTACCCACAACTTGGGGTTGTCCCAATATTTTGACTTAGTGGGAGAGAGATTAAATAACCCTCTCTAAGGGTACATATTAACATAATAATAATTTATAGCACACCCAATGGGACTAAGGTCTAAAGTAGTGGAAGGATTTTTGGTGTTGTTCTTCTACATACTAGCCTTTAGAAGCATTATACAAACATAAATAGAGACTTAAAACATCTATCAGTTGGTTAACAAGCCTAACTAAGTTCTTAGTCATCATAATTTGGTATGTATAATCAGTCATCTTTTGATCAATATGTTTATCCTCTACCTCAACATCATATTTATTAGGAAAAAATATTGTTTATGTGTTCCCCCCAAGTGGCCCTCAAGTATCCTATCATCCCTGTCATGGCCTTTATCCTCATTTTACCCCTACATATGACCAAGGTTAGCCTCATTTGCATTTAAATAAATCCTCTACTTCCCCTTATTAAGACATAGCTTACCCTATTACATCCTTATTAGGGGTCAAGCAATCATTAGAAATTTATATTGAGTTGATAAGGGAGATTGGTAAGGGTTTGGAGTTTTCTCTAGTCATCCCTATCCATGCTATACAAATATCAAAGAGTGTTCTTTAGTTAGTAAAGAGAAGGTCATTCTTGAAAGTGACCAATGGTCTTCTTGTAGGAATGAGGACATACCAATGATAAGAAACATGGTCCAAAATGTAGACAATATGTTAATATCATATGAAGAGTAATAGACTCTTTTAGACTAGCCTTATGTGCCCTCTCCCCTCTAGAATCCTCGATCTCAATCTTTAAGTGTCCTTGATTAGTCCCCTAGTCAACCTTGTCAAACTCCATCCTTGTCAAAACTCAGAGAGACAATATTAGACCAAGGAAGAAAAATCATGAAGATTAATGAGGGGGTAAAAATTGGATAAAAATTCCCTATTCAAACCATGGAGGGGATAAATATCTTCTTTTAATAATTTTGGAATGTATGGGAATCCATTGAAGAAACTGACCACCCACATGTTGAGAAACAAGAAATGAAAGGGTGGGTATTATTCATTGAAGAAGTGTTTGAGAAATGGGAGAAATAAATGTCAATCTTGGGCCAATCAGTTTGCCCTCTACTACCCCTATGCCCATTCTAAGTCAAGAGCATGAAGATATCCCATCTTGGATCCTCTCCTATGACCCTAACAATTTCATACCCTCTCTTTTGAAACCACCCTCTCCCACACCCATTTAGGAAAAAGAGAAGGTGACCAAGTCCTAGAATTTCCCCTCATTGAAATCAATCAAAGAAGGCACAAAGAAGGAAAGGGAGGTGTTAGTTGAGGTAGTCCAAGAACCAGTCCTAGTAGAGGAAGGGCTAACTATACAAGAAATGAATAAAAAAATCATAACTCAACTAAATGAGCTTAGTATACAAGAGTTTTAAGGATCTCCCTCCTTAGTTAAAGAGCCACCAAAAAGAGCATTCAGAGGACCTAGCTATAAGGATAGCCTACTAAACTACAAGTAAGGTTAACTTATTCACCCTCCTACCATCTCCCTTATAAAAGAGGATCATGTTCTACAAATTATATTGGAGGAATTTGGAGTCATAGATGATCCTAAATATGATAATGTAAGTTTACATGATGAGAAGATCCTTATGGGTAGCCAATTCATATGGAGGAACATGTTTCAGCTTTCAAGTTGTAGGAGCTTGATGAAAAACAAAAAGATAGCCTTCATGAGCCTATTATGGAGGTTAAGGGTATCTCAAGTGATTTAGAATATAAATGGTAGCATTTGTGCTTAGATTTATTGAGTGAAATGGAGGAACTTAATGTTCCAAACTTTATATAAGATAATAATGCACAAGTTGAACATGATGTAGATCTTGAATGGACTACTAAATGTCCATCATATATAAATGATGAAGAGGATCAGAACTAAGAACTAAAATTTGGTCCATTTCAAGATGAGGTGTTAGTTGAGGATAGCCCTGATATATTATAACTAGAGGAAAGTAGATCAGACCTTAAACAAGAACAATATGATGATTTAAACTTGGGATGGTCAAATCATCATATTTTTCTTATTCAAAGTCTGATCTGCTTTCCTCTAGTTCTAACATATCAGGGCTATCCTCAACTAACACCTCATCTTGAAATGGACCAACCATCATTTATAGTTGAAGAGCAAGATTAAATATTGAATGAGGTTGATAAAGGGGACATATCAAATGCTCAAGTGATTCTATTTGATTAGCATACCATTAAAGAGCCTAAAGAGTTATGGTAGTAGTTCAATGCCATAACCAAAGAATTCGAAGAGGCCAGGGACCTATCCTTCTTCCAAAAATATATGAACATGCTATTATAAGCATGAACTATCCTTTTGTACACAAGGATAAGGTGGAAGAACATGGTATTTTTAAACCATCAATTGAACTAAGTTTAGTTATTTCCAAGAGCCTAAATGAAGTCTTCATGTAAGACTTTATCAAGAGTGGAGGGCAACATAAAGCAAGTGCTCCTGTATTCCAACATAAAATAAGCTTGGAAGACTTGGATTAGTATGTCTACATTGGAGACATGTTTGTTCATTTTCATCCATTAAAGATCATATCAAAAGGATTGGCCATCAAGCTGACTAGTTCACCAACTCTAGTACCTCCAAGGTAAGGTATTTTCCATCCTGATTTGTTACAAGTGGATGATACTAGAAGTTTTCTTTTTGATCTAGGAGGAACAATTTTGAAAAGGTATATTATATATTAGATTAGTTTTTATGCTCCCTTCTAAGTTCCTTATGCACATTTATTTTCTATTCTATTATTTTCTTTTTCAAAGTGCCTTGGGCATTTTGTTTTTTTTGTTTCTTCTAATCCTTGTTACTTAAAAAGAGGTTTAGTTCAATTTTTGAGGCTAATGAATCCATGCCTAGTATACTAGATAAGGAAAATGGTCTAGGTTATCAAAGCATAGAAGGCATGCTTCCATGTGAGTCACCAAAGATGTCATCCATTTTTAGCCCACATCCAAGCTTGTGCCTGGATGGACAAGCTGAGTAGGGTTCATAGCTTTGAAATTCAAACAACAGTATTATGAATAAGTCTGGAAGGGCCTATAGGATTTGAAAAAAAAATTGGTATAAAACCTTTATTTTGGCTAATTCCTTACTTTGTATATTTCTTTTGGGATTTTATTTTCCTAAGTTCAAATCTTTCGGGACCCTTTTATGGCTAAGTGTTGAATATTCTTATAGATAATTTGTCCAAGACAAAGTTTTTGAAGGCATGAATTCTCTCAAACATTTTGTCCAAAGAAAAAGATGAAGATAAATTTAACCTATTTATTTTGGATAAATTATATGCATCAGAAAAGGGTTAAGTGTTATTTCTTTTAGGAGATTTGTTTCAGGTCTTTTAGGCTAGATATTAGGATTTTATCTAAAATAAAAGGCCAAAAGGATCATTCTCTCAAAAAGTGTACCAAAAATAAACCATGAAAGGTCTTTTTCAGCCAAAGTGGTTCATTAAAAATTATTGAAGGCTATTTTTTTGACAAAAAAGTCCAAAGCAAAAGTTCTAAAGGGTCACTTTTCAAGCAAAATGTCCTGTACATTTTCTTGAAGGGTGATTTCTTAAGATATTATCAAATAGAAAATATGAAGGACACTTTCAAAAGTTTTGAAGGGCATATTAAGAAATATCAAAGGGTAATCTCAAGGGGAAAAGGTCCATTTCAAAAAGGTTGAAAGGTAATTCAAGGACATGAATTATTTTGGAGAAATTTTTTCATAGCAATTTCACCGAAGACCATTTTCTTTCAAATAATTTATCAGAGACAAATCCTATAGATGAATTATTTTAGATAAATTATTTAGGTAAAATTCATCTAGTAGGATGGTGACAGGTATGAAAATTTCAAATTAAATCTCAACAACCATCCAGTAGAGTCCAAAGATTGATGGTTTCACAAATGTCATTGATGTTTTTACAAACATCAATTTATGGGTGCGTGAATGTCAAATTTAAGCCCTAAAAAATAATCATTAAAGTTCAAATATCCTAGTGATGGTCATGCAGATGTCAAATACATTAATGTAGACATCAAATATGGTTGTATGAATGCCAAAATTTGAGCTCATGAAGTAGCCATTGGATTTTAAAATACAAGATCAATGATTGATGTTCAATCATATAGATGATATAATGGTACACATTCACTAATATTTTAATGGGATATAGTAGATCAATTGCTTTCATTAAATCATGGATTTAGATCTAATAGCATGCGAGTAAGTTAAAAGGTTAAGAGGCTCAGAGGCCACCACATGGCATAAGTGTGGGAGTATACAGACTAATGAGAAATTCTAAAGACCAAATGCATGGGTGCCAAGTGTTAATAGAACATTATCCTAGGAAAATGATCTAATGGAACATGTTTAACCTATCAAAGGAGATCTGATGGATTGACCAAAGGTTAATAAGTTAATGAATCCTAAGTTAGTTTGCTAAAAACTAATGAATAAAGGACCAAGTTGGGACATTTATGACTAAGGTCAGTGGAGCAATTTGACTTGGGCAAAGAAAATGGATGGACCCAAGCTGGTAGAAAATACATTCAACCAAGCTTAAACTTGACTTGAGTTAAACTAAAATAAATAATAAGGACCAAGCATTTCCAGTACAGCTCTATAGAGGTAAAATAGGTATTTTAGACCTAAAATAGGCTAGTAGGGTAACAACTTGTTATAAAATAGACCAAGCATCAAGTAGAGTACCATCTATATAGACTATAGGAAAACCAATAATCTTAGATTGGTTTTAGTCTATTGTTGATTTAGGTCTAGGTTTCAAAGTAGGAGCTAGTTTATGCAATAAATGTAGAAGTTCTCATCCTTTGACATAGTCATAAGCTCTTGACAAGCTACCACTCAAAGTAGATATAACATGGCTCAGTTAGGTTCATAGACATGAGGATTTTATTTTTATACATAATCAATCAAGTATAAGGTGACATGAAGATCAAAGATAGAGAATTGGTGGTTAGAGAAGTAGCCTAAGCATTTAATATATTTTTAGAGTACCTAAGGGTCCTTTTCATAAGCAGGGTCATGAATTGCCATCTTTGGAAACAAATATTATCTTCTAGTATATTAATCAAAGGATATTGGGAAAAACAAAGACTATATTGTTCATGATAGATTATGTCTTGATTAGACCAAAGCATGGTGGAACATTCCCTTGAAAGCTCATAGCTCATTAATTGTTCTCAAAACATGTTACCTCTTACCCCCCTTCTCATATATTATCCCATTCTCTTATCCTTTATAAAGGTTCTCAAATTTTATAATTTTTATCTCTCTAAGAGATAGGGACATTCCTTGAGATATTACAAAGTATGCTCAGCTTGATTAGGCTCAACCTTGTCAAGCATTTGTAAGAACTACCTCTTAATGCAATAAGGAAATTATTTACCTATATCTTACCTTGAGTCTATGTTTGGTGAGTTATGTATGATGGAATTATGCGAGGGAGAAACTTACTCATCCATTTTCCTCCTTTCTCACCTTGTTTAGGGAGTTTTCAATGCTACTTATAGGTCTAGATTAGTGTTATACTTTGAACCTCTTCTATGAAATACCTATGAAAGGAGCTTGATATTGAGGTTGTATGAACTAATATTGTCTTCTACTGATCTAGTGTGGTTTTAAGATTATTAGGATCCATTTTCATCATGAAACATTAGTTTAACATTATTTCTAGGTGAGCATCAAAGAGGAAGCTAGACTACTTTTGAGGTTCAGCCCCAACATAGGTTACCCATAGCCTAGGGTTGTCCCAATATTTTGACTTAATGGGAAAGAGCCTAAATAATCGTATCCAAGGGTGGACATTAATTTCATAACAATTACCAAAATATATCAACCCTAGTCAATATAGTTTTGTATTTTATTTTATTGTCAATAAATTTTATTGACTCTGTCTGATCTAGTTTACTACATTTATACTATCTGAAAAAGTACATCAACTTGTGTCGATATAATTTCATGTTTTTTCATTTTTAAAATAATTAATACAAATTAAATTTTCATTTTTAGTAATCAATCCAAAATTTACATCTATATTGAATGCTTTTTCATTTCCATTCATTAAAATATATAAATTTGTTTTCCGCTTTTATTTCATCTTTATTTGGATTTCCCTAAAAATTGTGTTTTGATAGTTTTTGAATCTCTTAGCTATTGTCATGAAGTGATATGTGGTGTTTTTTTTACAATCCTTTTCCAATATTACAAAAATTGTGGCATTAGTGACTTACCCCAATACTCATATCCATAGTACATATCTAAACATAGACTTTAGTTTCTATCAACCTCATAATATTTAGGAAACACCTAAGATTCTAATTTTTTTTAACCTTAGGATTCTAGCCAATCATTTGATTTTGTAGTACACTAGTTAACAATTAGCATTAGGAAGTTAATATTAGCTTACCCTTAGAAATAGGTTTAGTGGGTGATGTTAATGGTAATTCCTATTTAGTCAATGTTCTAAAATATTACACCAACACTATTCAATAGACAAGTATCTTTAAAAGTATACAAATCAATCACATCCTTTTAGTACATCTACTTGGTATTCATTTCAAAAAAATAGTTAACAATAAAAGTTAAATTTAAAATGTGTTGATTACTATTATATTATAAATTATAGATTGTATTGACTAACATCTATATAGTTATGTGTTTGGTGTTCTAACTATATTAGCCAATGTAGATATAGTTGCTTTTGTCAATAGACTACATCGACTAGGTTTGATACAATCTACTGAGTTTACTTTTATTTCACCTTTATTTTTTTGATTATATTTCCTAGGGCCAATATAGTATAGTCACCACATTGTTAAATTTTATCCACGTTTAAATAAATTGACCATGATTGATAGATGTTTATCTGTACATGTTATTCTATCTAACTACATAGACCAAGCTCAAAATTCTACATATCTTGTTCCTAATACTATTAAATTTTCTCAAAATTAACTATATTTACTAGGCCCAATATATTTTATCCTTATGTTTATGTTTTTGTAACTACATTGATCATAGTTGATATAATACATTTTCTACTCATTATTTCTAATCAATATACCATTTATTGATTACATTATCCATGCTTGACATAGTTTATCCTTCACATTTATTTCTATATAACTACATTGACCATAGTCTATATTGTACATTTTATTCTCTAATGAGTTGGATGATACAATTTTCACTTCAAAATATCTATCATTTAGTATATATTTCATGATTCCTAACAAATAACATAACATAATATGATGGATTTGAATAATTTCCCTAAATTTACTAAATCTTACGTTTATTATAATTCCATATAAATCCCATATGTAAGGAATGTTCATGTGGCCACTATAACAAATAACTATGGGCCACCGCCTTCTAAATCCCTTTATCCATTTAACTATCCTCCACACATGCCTATAGTAGAGGATGAAAGTGATAATAAATATACTAATAAAATGATCATTTTCATCAATATAACCCCTCAAGATAGGGTGAATAATCACATGGTAATTTATAAAGTCATGATTGAACCCCACATATGATGTCTCTCTTCACCACCATAGTTTTTCAATAGTATTTTGGGAAAATCAATACAAAATTACTTATATTCCTTCCTCTTTTACCATTCCTAGTATATCAACTACTATGATAGGTCTTTCTTCTAGTGGACCTACTAAATGTGCCCATATCAACAATTAAATAAATACTACAAGTGGTGAAACTCAATTTTATACTAATATTACATCTCAATCTACTATTAATAACCAACAAATCATTAACAGTAACCAAATATTATTTCAAACCATGAATCAAATGGTTACTTTCAAAACCAATAATTTTAATCAAACGATGTAAATTCAAAATCAAATTGTTTTAAATACAAATTTGCCCTCAAACTGCTTAATGGGGAGTGAAATTTTTGAATGGCCCCCTAGAGATGCACACGGTAATATCATTAATCAACCCCTGCTCCTTAAAAAATTCATGAAACACTCTACAAAATGATCAACTAATCACTCAAATCATTAACATAGACATAGGTGGTATTAGTTCTAATATAACCTACAATGGATCTAATAATCCTAAATTGTTGAAATATTTTTCAAACATTTATAAATATTGGGTTAAGATAAATACATTTGTTGCTAACAAACTTCTCATTACATCCCTTTTAGATGATGCCCTAGATTGGTATGATAAACTCAAGTCTAATACTATTTATAGATTAGAATACATAATCAATACCTTAGTTTAGGAATTTCAAACCAATTATCTACCTGAATAATAACTTGGCTCATTTTATTAATTGTAAAAAATTTAAATCTAAAAATACTCAAGTTTTCATTAAAATATGGAAAGCCTTATTGAACAACGCTAAAAACAACATTTGAGAAGATAATCTCTTCCATTTTTTCACTAATTATCTTCATCCCAAACATACCATGTTAGGAATATCTATATAAAATGTTTGAAGAAGACATTGATAAAGCTAAATGTTAGGATTTACTACTAAGATAATTTGATCCTTCTCAACCTTTATTAGGAACTCACATGCTTATGAAATATAAAAAACTAACATAATACTAATGATGGTGTCATAGATACCCATGTTTCTATACATACCATCCTTGCCATTATTCCATATGTATCTAATGATACAACTCTTTCTCCACCATTTATGCATACTACATTTTATTATTATTCTTCCATATATTCCTATGTGAATAATGTGGATTCTCACCAACCTCTTTCCATGATAGAAATACAAAAAAGTATTCTTAAAACTTCAAAACAATAAATTGATCCTAATTTTCATATGAAACATTGGTATGATCCACACAAATTCCATTGGTATCATGCAAGCTGGGGAAAATATCATGAATCCTATAGATAACTTAGGAACATTGTGCTTGAATTTCCCCTTGATCCCAACTTTGATCATGAAATTATGATTCATGAATGTTAAAAAACCTATGAAGGTAGTTAAAGCTCATTATTCCAAATTCGAGTATAATTCTATTAATCAAGCTAATTATCACCTTGCTATCTATAAAGATCCACTTCCTAAACACAAATCTAATACTATTCAACCTCCTACCTCTAATTTCATACAAACTTCCATTGACCCTAATTTTCTAGCTAATGATGTAAATGTGGTGAACATGAATAACATGGGGTGTGTAGTATTATATATTGATCCTTATCCATATTCTAATTATAATTACTTTCCTTTTTTTTTTTCATTATGAAAGATACTCATGCATCTCACCTCATGGATATCAAACATATGGAAACACACTCCACTCCCTTACCACATGTCCATACTATATCTAATACAATGATAAAACTTTATATTCATTCTTATATCATTACTACATCACCCTCTAATTTCATGTCACCAGCCTCTCCTCATTCAGAACTAGTTGTTTTAAATAATATGAATCAATAAAATTTTGTACCTACATCTCTACTCATCACATCAACCACCTCAAGGGATTTGATTCTTAACCTAACTATGCCATAAATGGCATAAACCACCTTAACATAATTTTATTCTCATAACCAACCTATACCATCCAATTCTAAACAACATAGTTCTTATCATCATCAATTTAAGTCCACTTATGCTTCTCCTTTAGTAGACTTACTTCAATATTATGTACCTTTATCTAATACAAATCTAAGTTGATATGATGAATGGGATCCTATAACTAAAATTTATTCTCTCACATCTCAAATTACTTTTTATATAACTCATGAGGACTTCCCCTCCTTATCAAAATCACTTAATTCAATTTTTATTTTTAATGAACATCCCATGACTTCCACTTGTGGAGAAAGAAGATAATTTATCTAGGTCTGAGGATAGTATTATTCAACAATGTGAGGAAATGTATCTACATGTTGATCAACATATAGATACTTATATCAAACTTAAATTTCCCATTTTCTTAATGATTCATAATGAAATTAAATCCAAGTTATTAAATTTCTCACACCAAAATATGTTTGTACTATTGATATTCATACCCCTAATTATGATGCCAGATATTTATTAGATGATCCATTTTTGGCTAGTTTTCCTCAAGATAAAGACACATTATTATTTATATTAATATAATATCAGTTATATTGATTCATATCCTTTTCCTTATAACTCACCTAACATTATTTCTTCTTTATGTGATATTCATAGGTCTAAAATGGGGAAAATAACAACTAATTATCATTTAGTCACTTATGAGCCTCTTCAGAGTATTCTTCTTGATCATGCCATGATGGGACCATATGGATTAAATAATTTTTCTAATTCTTAGAGCATGCCCCCTCTAAGATGTCATCCACATTACTTTGAAATACACTAAGACCTTCTCTTAAAACTATTGAGACTAGTATAAAACATAATTTAAATTATCTTCATGATGATGTTGAATCTTTACCATTTCCCAAGTTTGATCCCTCACCTACATGATGGACATATTAGCCATATTTTAAATTCCATAAGGTTGTTAGTCATTAAGTCACAATATGATGTACATATCAAAATTTCTTAACACATCATCAAGAATCAAGTTACAACCTTAAAATATATATTTTACCTCCATAGTTAACTATTCCTAGAGACATTTGTTATTTCCATGGCAAAAACATGCACATCTATACTCATTGAAAGAATTGATAATATATATGTGTTTCAAATATAAACCATACATTTTCCTATTGATAAGAACCTACCTTTGTCTAAGTTACTTCTAGAGTATATTCCTAAACATGGGGAAGTTTATTTTTTTTGGAATCAATGTTATACAATCACACAAACATGTGTTGAGTACTAAAACAACATTTTCATGATTTCCCCTGGCCTACATTATCACCTTCTCAAAAACATACTCAATGTAGTTTATGGGAAAATGCTGACCTTACCTATATCTTAAATAATCCCAAAGGTATGAATATATTAGTCACATTATATTAATATTTCATCAAATTTAGTATCCTTTAGTATAGGTGTTATGCAAAGATCCTTCTTCTTGCATACCTACTTTTTTCATAGAGACCTTGCATCATGAAGTCCTTGTATGACTCTATATGAAGATAGACAATACTATGATTAAATTCATATTTTAGATACAATAAGATTTATCTAATGTTATCTATGATGTATGTCATGAAATATATCAATATTTGTGAGTACATTATTGCTCTACATCACATTATTACTCACATTTTCATACAATTTTGATTTGATATTTACATTTCACTATATTATTTGTAATTAATTGTTTATCTCTTGATTTCATGATTCTTTTCTTTAATTTTTTTAATTTAATTTATGCATTTATGGTATTTTGTCTTAAAAACATTGTTTTTTGATGAAATCATTTGGTAAATCAATTTATAATGTCAAATATTTGTCTATGATTCATTTATATTTGACAACCATTTATTTTAACCTATTTTGGGATGATGTTTCCTTACGTTTGTGCTTGTGTTAGATCATTTTGACGAATAGTATAGTTATTAATGTGACATGGCTATTATACCATTCCCAACACTATCATATTTCAATCATGATTAGTTAAAAATCATATTAATCATTATAAAATTTATTACATAAATGGATCTCTTAATTATACTCATTCATCCCTTATAATTCTCTCATTAAAAATAAAACATGGGCTAGTCTTGAGATTGCACACTTACTTGTGGGAAAGTATAAGAAGCCTTAAAGATGACATAGTATTTAAGTAGTTCTCTTTTGTAACCAAATTTTAATCTTTATTGTGTTTTTTTCTTATGTAACTCACAATTTGTTTTGAAAATCCATATTAAGGAAGAAAAAAATCCATAAAATTTAAAATCCAAATCATAAAAGATAGAAAAGGAAATGATAAAAGGAAATTATAAATTCAAAAGTCAAATCACACCAAAAGATGTGATTCTTATTTGACACATCTCATATTCTATTCTAATCTCAAACTAAGTATTTGGACTCATGATAGAGCTGAGCTCCATTAGAGTGTGGTATGTGCATAGACTAGGATAGGAGGTCTCCTTATACTATTTAGTACCACCTAATTTCTCATGCAATTACCCAATTTTTACATTAGACCAAAAAATCTATAATGGGTTCTAATGAATAGGGAATTTTTTTTGGGAAGGTAGGCCCATTTTAATTTATCTTACATATATAACATTCATGGGATTATCTATGCAACTCACTTGTTGGCCCAATCTTTCGTGTCTACTAATTAAAGTATCTTATGTCCTTATTGTTCAAACAAATTCTTATCACTTGCACATTTGTTTAGTGTGTCTTATTTATACTAAGGATTGTTAAAATTCCTATGTAGTACTTTTTATTCCTTCTTTTCATTACATTATCCCTGATATTCCCATTGATGAATATCATTTATTAGATGATCATACCATCAATCACACTTTTTATTACACAATTCATTAGTTTTAATCTAATGAGTTGCATTATAAGACCTCAAATATGACCTAGCCTTCATAAAAAAATACCCCTATCTCCTATAAACACAACATGCCACATTTTGACATGCCCATACATGACCATACTCTTAGGCATTACATAATAGCACAAGTACTAAGTAGATTAGTCACATTTTTTACATTTATTGGTTTTCATATCTTTTTTTGTGGTATTATCATATATTTATATTTATCTTATTCACATATATTTATATTTTTCATTTATTTTACCCTTTCAAATATTGGAAAAATATTTATATCTTTTTTTAACATTTATTTCCCAATGTTCTCTTTTAGTAATTTGGTTTCATATTTTCATTTAATTTATTTTTAATTCTTATGATTATTATTATTATTATCCATTCATTTTCTCACATTTTCCATAAAATAATAACACATACATCATATATTTTCTCATATAATAAATAAATCAATAAAGATAATAGAAAGAAAATACATCCATAACATCCCTGAGTCATAAAAACTTATCTTTATATATATGTGGCTAAGAGTTTGATAAAAAATGACATAATAATAGTATAAAATATAACTCTAAGGTTGATGTCCATCATAGGGATGTGATACACTAATCATAGAGGATTGTGACTTCCCTCTCTAAATATCCCACTCTAATGACTGTGTTCATGATTGAATGTCATCCACCTATCCTTATAGATTGGCCACCTTGGCATGAACATCTATTAACTATCTATTTTTTAAGAGAGTGAATATCTCATAAACTAGTAACCACCATGCCAACATCTCCCCCTTACCTACTACCATCTATATATCATATTGAGATCAATTTCATAGTCTCCACAACTCTTGATCTACCTCACTAATAAATCAAATCCAACTAGCATATGTAGGTGTAAATGCAAAATAAGATCAACCATACACATAGTATCATTCTATAATATAATAGCATCAGATATATCATGATTTTATTTCCACAATATTATCCCATTGGGTCTCCTCCACTACAATATCTCCAAAATGGAAAACCAAAATTATATCAGATCTCACATATATCTAGAATTTATCTCTATCTATATACATAATATCAAAATAATCATAATAAATTATACCTTAATCACCAATAAACATTACATATACTTAGACACAAAGCACTTCTTGTATACCATGGCTTTGTGGTGGTGTAAAACCTCTATACTGGCCAATTTGAATCACATGATCATGTTGTGATCCACTAAAAATCTACCTTAGAATTAATGAAATCAATGTAGGTTATGTTGTTGTATATCACTGAGGCTATTCCTATGATTTTGGATGTATCTATGGATTCAATAGAGGCCATATATATCTTTATAGTTGTAGTGGTGGCTATATTATCTGATGTTATGGGATAAAAACTAGTATTCCCTCTCCTCTTTCCACATCATGAACTCTTATTTATTTTTTGATGTCATCATCTAAAATATATCACTTAGAGAGGCTATATAATAGGGATAATTTTAAAATATACACCTAAAACTTACTATAAAATCATGGTGAATCCTAGAGTTCAGGTATAATTCCACTCATGAATCTTTGGAAAAATTGCCATGTAGGTATAAATTGACTGGCAATTTCTATTACCTATTTAAGAAACCTTATAAATATATAGTGAATTAAATGTCATATTCAAATCAAGAAATAATGGAAAAAAATCCATAGTTAAAACCATTTACCCAAACACATTCATGGGGAAAATATGCTTGAGGTGGAATAATTATTATGATTAATTGGTACCCTATGTTTTTTAGAACATCTATTTTTCTTTGCCTTGTTAAATTTGAAGTAATTCAACCATTTAAAGCACTTGAATAAATGAATAAATCCAAGTAAGGAGGAAATGAGAGATAGCATGAATAATAATTTATACATACCCATCCCAATCCTAAACCCTAAGAATTGATATAAGACTCTAGAAAAAAATGTCATCACAAAAACAATGCCCAAACACACATTCATAAGTTTTTTGAGGTATTGATGATCTCATTACTAAATAAACAATCCAAAACAAATACAAAGATCTTGTTGATCTCATTACTAAACAAAAAATCCTATGTGATAACCAAATTATGTCTAATATTAAAGGTTTTGATATAATATAAAAAGGGTTTTCACACTATGATCAAAGATATGATGAAAAAATAACATATTAATGGTTTGAATCTCTTAAAAGATAGGTAGAATTCATTAAAAGTTTTAAAAAAATTTCAGATATGTATGCTTGTATTTATTACTTGTATTATACTTCATTATTTTTTTTTTAGACTCCTCAATGGCCTCCTCTTGAAATTATCTCTAGCTTCACGATTGCCAAGACATGTAGGGATTGTGTTTCTTATTTGGATTGTACTTCATTATTAGCTACTTAGATTCTTATTTAGCATCATATTGAAATTATCACTCACTTAATGATTACAAAAACATGTAGGGATTATATTTATTACTTATATTTTACTTTATTTTTAGTTACTTAGACTTCTCCTTGGCCTCCTCTTGAAACTGTCATTTGCTTAATGATTCCCATGACCATAAAGGAATAAAAATTTAATAGAAATGAAGTTATATGAATTTAAATTTTTGTGTTTCATGATTCTAGGGTTTTAATAAATTTGAATAACTTATGTATATTTATTTTATAAGAGGTAATTTGTGTTAATTAAAAACCAATGGAGAAAGAGCTCAAAGATTGAGAAGTCTAAAGTTGAGATCTTAAATTTGTCCTTTTTAAGTACTAAATTTGATGGATATATAACTTAGTATAAATTGAGTACAAACATCAGTAAGTTTATCTAAAGACCAACTATTTAATATAATAAACTAAGTATAGTAAAAACTATGACAAATAATTACAGTATAAGGTATAAACCAACTATTGGACCATATAGCAAGACAACTATGAAAATTGAGGATGGCATAAATTAAAAAAATATTGAAAACATTTTCATAGTTTTAAAATTATAAACTATATAATAAGGTCTACCAAAATGGCTTAATGATATCCATAATCAATGATGGTCTTTCAAATATATTTTTATTTCAATTAACAAAACATGCCAAAAAAAAATTATTGCCTTAAAAATTTAAAAACAAAATATAGTATGAAAACCTCTCTACATTTTCTATGGTTAAATGTGTTTTTAAAACATGAGCCTCACATTTGATTCATCTGTATATTAGTTATTAGGGATATATACAAAAACTTTGAATCCTACAAGAGCAAGTCATCAAGTCTTCCAGATAGTGGATAATTTCTTAGCTTTATTCAAATCAATAAATAAATTTATGTAACAAGATCAAGATTCAATATGATCCGGAGGGAGAGGTTGAAATAAATAATGTTTATTTTTTTATCCTTCATGTCCCAAAGATATGGTTCTCTTGGACACCTTTTGTGTAGTACATATGGTAAGACTATGTGTAATATCTATTATAAATTGATTGCATACCTCTCTAAGTCTCTCAAATAACCAAATAATAATGTAGTAAATTAATTATAGAAAAAATCATGAGAAAAAATAGAGTATAGAGTATAAACTAACTATGTGGCCATAGGGAAAGACAACTATGAAAAATAAGGATGGCATAACTAGAAAAAACATTCAAAACATTTTCATAGTTAAAAAATTATAAACTATATAATAAGGTCTACCAAAATGTCTTAAC
>JARHVA010006154.1:627500-750000 GCA_037957365.1 Torreya grandis | reverse complement strand
GGGTAAGTGTGATTTATATTCTCTAAGATAATATTGATTTGTATATCAGATTCACTTTCCATTGTATAGATTCTATTGAAACCTAGGGTAATTTTTAGCAATGAATATTCTTAAATTCATGAATATTCCAATTTTTGGATTTTGGTTTTGGAAAATTTTTAGGGTTGGTAAATGGGACAAGATCACTATAATTTTGTGGATATAAACTATTTTGGGGGTCATATTTCCAACCCTTTATAATAATATATAAGATTACACTTTTATTCACCATGTATATATAATACAACTACCCCCCAATAACAAACAAGCCAACAAGTAGAACTAGAATCAGAGGACCATAAAACCAAATGATAGTGTTAAATGAAGGAACCAAATGATAGTGCCAAATGAAAATATATTTAGAATTATGACAATGATAAATAATATCTATAAATGATAGTTCTAAATGGAAATATAGAACAATCATACCAAATGAAAGTAGTAAATGATGGAGCTAAAAAATAAGCTGTTGCCACCAAAGGACATAACCAATTTGTAGCATCTACTTTTTGATCAAATCACTAAACAAAATGGAATTAAATATTACCTATAACAAATAACAAATAAAAAAACAAAAAAATTAATGATTATTTAATATTTTTATTCCTCTTGAATATCTTTTAAATTTTAAAAAAAATCATCATAATTCAAGTCCATATGTAAAAGTTATATCCTCTAAAATTTGGCAGTTGGTTACGTCATTTGGTTATGTCATTTAGTTTGTCATTTAGTTATGTAATTTAGTTTAAAATCAATTATAAAACCAAATTACTTAAAATAAATGACATAACATAATGACATAATTAAATGACACAACTAAATGACTTAACTAAATGATGCAACTGACCGCCTACTTATGGAGGCCATAACTTTTGTATACGAACTCATATTGTGATGATTATTTTTTTTTAAAATTGCATATCTCTTCAATATTAATATAAATATGTAGTGATAATTAATTTTTGGAATTTTTTGGATTTTTTATTTGTTTTAGGTAAGATTTAAATCCATTAAGTTTAGTCATTTGATCCAACTATTCATTGCAACCATTCAAAGTGGTCATTTAGTTTATCCATTCGGTGAAATTATTTAGTGTAGCCTTTCGATGGTTTTATTCAAAATATATATTTTTGTGTAGTTGAATGGTTATACATCAAAAATAGGAAACTACTTGTTTTCACTCCTTTATAATCATCACAGATTTGCCATCACCCATAGAGGATTCACCACAACTATGAATCAAATTTTCCTAGATTCACTAAAAATTACAATAGGTTTTCTAGTAGGGCCTCTTAAAATTAACCCTATTTAAAATGATGTGAATCTAATCATTGCATGTTTTATTTCATAAATTCATTTATTATCATATATTATATATTTTTATTTCTATAATACATGATCAAACCTATCAATACAATCTAACATTTTTTATGTAGGTTTAAGATAGCTATTCTGATTAAATCTATATTTATATATGCAAGTATTATCCAACAATAGGTAGTTATATTGATTAAATCAACTCTATTCTCTTTTTCATCCATAGGTTTGCAAACTCAATCAACCTAGTTGACTATATTAGCAAGTAAGTTTTATCATACATGTTTTTAGACTCCATTGACCCAGTCAAATCTATTAGCAAAATAAAAAATAATCATTTAAAAAACATAATATAGAAACAGAAAATTCAACTTCTTAAAAAATTATCAGGTTCATCCATATCTTCTTAGTCATTTTTATTCTTCATTTATAGTCTTGATTTTCATAGTTTGTAGTCTATAAAATTGTAATCCTATACTAAATTGTGTCAACTAGGTTGACATAGTTCTATATCTTAATTTCCTATTTAGAATACTCAATTAACTTTTTTAGTTGTGTGATTATAAATATTTTTTCCATAAAAAACATTGACCATTTTTATTCTATTTTGTAATATTTGCATACAATGTCACCTGAACCAACTCTTTACTCTTCAAAAATAAAGGAATTAACCTATATTGCTTATTATTATTTCACTTTTCATTTTTTCTCTTGATTTCTTAGAGTAAAAAACATATCCTAAATAATAGGTTTTTAAATTACCTATGTAGTCACACTATCTTTATTTTTCACACAATTTTAAATCACATAACACTAAAAAGCATTAAATAATTTTTACCCAAGGTCTACCTACTTGGATTTCAATATCAAGGGGGAAACCAACTTGGTTTTCTTGAAAAGTATAAATAAATGGTTGATGGTATATATTATTATTGATATTTTTTCCAAAAAATATCAAAACATCAATTACCCTAAAGGAGACCCCCTAATTTTTTGGAAAAATGTTGTAAAATGACCCAAAACACACATTTCTTTTGTATTATGGAATAGCAAAACTCTATATCTAATTTAAAATTGCAAAACTGTAAATTGCTTCAAAATATTTGGATCTTGCAATGCATTAACTAGTGAAATTTAGAGTTATGACTACAATTTAAAATTTGAAAACTCTAAATTGTATCCCAAGCTTTAGATCCTATAATGCACTAACTGGCAGAATCTGGAAACCCATTTTTAATTTGCAATTTTTCAAAATCAAAAATTATAAATGGAGTTTTAGATTCCACAAACCAAATACTCGATGGAGTACAAAACTTAAACTACAATTTTTAATTTTTCAAATTGCACTTGTAATTCTACATCTCAAAAAACACTTCACCAAGGATACAGAACTTGGAGAGTAATTTAAAATTTGTAAATTGCAATCTAGGTTTTGGATCCCGCTAACAACCTAAGCCATAAAATCTAAAACTCTAAATACAATTTGCAATTTTGAAAATTTTCAAATTACACATAGGGTTCTACCTTCCCATTCCCAAAAAAGTCAACCTTACACTTCCCATGAAATTTGAAGGTCAACATGCAGTTTGTAAAATTGCAAAATTGCATGAGGACTCCAGATTTTCACCACCAACTACCTCCATGACCATATTAATTATAGGATTTTTTCAATATAAACAATGTAATTTGGGGATTTTTAATTCATTGTTTATTTTACTAATCAATTTTTGAGCTTTTATAATGACCTTGTACCACACCATCAATCTCAAGCCATGCACCAAGTCATGACCCTATAAATTTTGAGCCACATCTACATGTAAAACACCACCATGGTGAGCTACATGATATTCTTAAAATCCATTTTCATAAAAATTGAAGCTTTCCAAGTAATTTTCATTTTTGGTAAGGTTTCTTTTTCAAAACTTTAAGGTCTTCACTACATTATATAGGCAATTGTCTAGATTAGGGTTATGTGTAAAGTTTGTCATATTCCAAGGTTTTCCAATTAGTTGAAGATCATGGTTTTTCTAGGTTTACATTTTAAAAATTATAAAAACCTTAGGATTTTCCCCAAATTTTCCACATTCATAAATAGGGTTTCTTCATTTTCACTAAAGCCAAGTAAATATACCAAAGTATATTACCCAAATAATTAGAGAATATTACCTGCAAAATACCTCCAAGTCCTTGTGGACTATTGACCAAACTTTGCCTTCAAGTAAAATTTTTGGTCCCCTTCTTATTCAATGCCAGTCATTTTCAGGTCGCACAAGTTCATGCCATGGTTCAAGCTTTGGTTCAACACTTTGGTTCAGCCCCTTGGTTCAATCAACAATTGGTTCATCCATTTTCAAGTTCAAACATCTCGATTCAACATGGTTGAACTGCTCGAACTGTTGAACCATTTTCAGTTCAATGGCTTGGTTTAATGAGCTTGGTTCAAAGCGAGTGGTTCAATGTTCAATTCAATCGATGGTTCAAGCTTTGGTTCAATGGTTTGGTTTGATGATTTTGGTTCAAGGCCATTGATACAACACTTGGTTCATCGGCATAGTTCAAACAATCAGTTCATTAGCCAGTTCATCGGCGTGCAATGGTTGAACCATTGAACCGTTTTGGTTCAACGGCTTGGTTCAAGGGTATGCCAGCTAGTTGAGGGGCAGTCTTCAATTTCAAATACCCTTGTGGAGGGCAAGCACTTCAAATGGAAATGACCCAAGTAAGTGTTTTTAGATTTTGTTTAAGTCTAAATTCCTTCAGACTTTTTGCCTGAAGGAATTCCTTTGGACAAAAAGTCTGAAGGAATTCGGGCACAGTTCAAGTTCAAAGCCGGGGGTCAGGGAGAATTTTTGCAGACTTTTTGTCCACAAGAAAATGTTTGTAGAAAAAATCCCATGGAAAATACACAAGGTAAAGACAGACCTAGGGAAATTGTCCAAGGACAAAAGTTTGTGGGAACCCGGGAGACAGTCTGAAGGAACAAAGGATCCACCGAAGGACCCCAAAGGGTAGATTCCCTTGTGGGGAACTCTTAGCCAAATACAAAGAGAATTGTCAAAGGCCATAGGGTCACTTTCCCTTGGGGAAGGTACTAAGGATATACAAAGGTAAAAAAGTTCCCGCAGAGAGGGTTGACAAAAGCAAAGCTATAGAAAGCCATCGAAGGACCCAATGACATTGTGACAGGGATGAGGACATCCCGAAGGCCATCAAAATTAACAAAGAAAATTAGCCATTGGTTTTCAAACCAATGATGGCTATGTGAATGTCAAAATTAGCGCAACAAAATAGCCATTTGCTTTCAACTAAAAAGTGTTAACCATAAGAGCTCAGAATGTAGTGACCCACCAGAAGTTTGCCCTCGAGGGCTGAAGGAGCCAAAAGAGACAAGAAAGGGAAAAGACAAAGTGACAAGCATGGAATGAGCAAGCAGATAGTCTAAGTGGTGAAGGGAAGCACCGATTTGAGAAGTGACTCCAGTAGGTGAAATAGTTCCTACAAATTGATCATTAGGGACGCAAACAACTAGTAATGCAACTAGTTTCTCCATTTTACATTTAATGAGTAGACAAATCGTGTATTGACCTTGAAAAAGAAGACTACAAATAGATAAAGTGCATAGCTCATTAATGTTTTGAGTGACTTGTTCTTCCCAATGAAGGGATGTGATAGGCCACTTGTAAAAGGGAAGCGCCAAATGGGCCTCCTTGATTTTCCTATATATTGAAGACTTGTCATTTTAAGAAGGATATTTTCACTTTTGTAAGGCATAGCCTTGGAAAAATTTCCACCTAAATCAATAAACGTAGTTTTTACCTCCATCTTGGATAGATTTTTTGTGTATGTCTTGAGTGTTTGTTTGTGTTCAGTCATTGTCTCTTGATGCTTTCACAGGTCCAACACTAGCATACATGTTGTCTACAAGGCACCATCTCTATAGCTAATAGGAGAAGAGTAGTATTTGGACGTGTAAAACAAAGGAGATTACTTACAATGTGTATTCCATAGCACCTTGGTGAAATCTCTATTTTTTTATATGTTTTCATGAAAGCCTCCTTGCCAGTTTCTTGCAACCTGGTCCTTCTGCCAAGTCTAAAGTGTATGTATGTGTTTGTCTAATTTCAAGTGTGGATGTGAGAAGGTCAACTTATTTTGGTGCATCACCTCTTTAGAGTAGTTTATTTTCCTACAATCTCTCTCCCTTTTCATCCCCCCCATTATATCTATATATATGTATGTGTTAGCACTTGTTGGAATGAACATGATGCATCAAAGGGAGCTAGCCCTTATCTAGAGACTCTCCCCTCTAGTTTCACTAGTCCCATAGGTGAGAGGGGAGTTTCCATAGTTGTGAAGAGAAGGTAGGAGCTTGACCTCTTGCCAAGGGTACAATCTCTTACATCAACAGTTTTGGCACACCTAGTGGGACTTAGTTTTACAACTCAATAAGGTTTCAAGATTGATGTTGGTCCTGTTATAACAAATCAAATATTTTCAACATCTAGCGACTCTAAGTTAAATTTTTTGGTTAAGCAGCCTGATGCCATCAAAAATCACTTTTTTTATGTATAATTCTTTTTCACAAAATCATGGGTCTTGTTTTCCTTCATGTGACTATGATCAGGCTCCAGATATTTATGCAATCCCCTTAAGCAGCTCTCTTAGTTGCCCTACAATGATAAGGGAAGTGGCCCTAGAATTGGAGATTAATAGAGTAGAGGAGTAGTACAAATATTAACAGGAGCTGATGTATAAAGAGGAGTGATTGTTTGGGCAAGCACAGGCCTTACAATCCATGGAGGAGGAGGTAGCAAAATGGAGAAATCCATTTATTCAAGGCAGTCAACCTTGCACACCCCCTCCTATTATGAAGAAAGCCCCCTCTTTTGCACTAAATCCTTTTTATCAAATAGCACTCACTCACTCTAGCTCATCAAATGCATCCACTCTTAATCCCGTGTGCTTGGCTTTGCAACACCAGAAGACATCAGAACAACCTCCCATGGAGATGAACCTTCTAAACTCCTTAGATCATGAATCTTCCATTGGGGGGAATACCACCAGCGAGCACATCCCTATTTTGAAGACTCCTCTAGCACATCAACAGTATCTTCCTAACATTCCTCAGCCTCCCCAAGTCCTTCAACATGATGTGCAGATTCTAGGTTGGAGGAAGGAATGCTAGGGACCAGCTCAGAGCTTTGAAGAGGATCATACTGGTGACCTCTAAGAAAGACTCTTTTAGGATAATCTAGCCAAGCAAATTGAAGATTTAGAGGCTAGGATGAGACTACTTCTTGAAAGAGAGATAAAACTTCCAGACCTTGTGAAGGAGCCCAAGGACCTTGGAGAAAACAAAGTTGCTACCTGTTCACAAGAGCAAAATTCCAATTTTGAGATCTTAAACTAGGGGGAAATAGTAGAATCATGGGGCAGGAAGGAGGAGAAGCAAGGTTTTTCTCAAAACCTTGAAGAAGCTGAAGTTGCTTCTGCTCATGATAATGTTGGTGACCTCCAGGAAAAGCTCTTCTAAGAGGATATAGCTAGGAGAATTGTAGAGTTGGAATCTAGAGAGAAATTCTTCAGCCAATGTGTGATGGATTGTTCAAACCAAATAGCACATTCCATGTCTGAACACACCCCACCTACACATTTCCAAGAGAGATATCAGGCCACACCTGATATTGATGAAGTGCTAACCAACTGGAAAGAGGAGAATCATTTGATTCTAGCTTAAGGACTGCCTCCACTTCCACATGCTTGTCCCACTTCACCCCTTCTCAAGGAAGAACTTATTCTGTAGGAGGCAAGTAATGGGCAGAATATCCAATCTATAGTTCTTTAAGAGGCTATCATGAGCAACAACGAAGAATAAATCATCATCAATGCTCCTTGTGAAGACCTTATCAGCAATGGAAAAGATGCAGGTCTTGCATATATGCAGATGTTCCAGCAATACGAGGAGGAAAAAATGCATGGTGAGCTCTCTTCCCCTCTATTTGATGAACTTCCTTGCTATTTTGATAAAGATGACTACACTGAGGAGCCTGAGTTAGAGGAGGATTAGGAGGATACCTTTGAACATCTAGAAGTCCTAATCTTTGAGGAGGAAAAGGAGAGGTCTATCTTCCTAGAGGAATGCCTTGAAGAAGAGAGCTTTGAATAGAGTGGTGATGTTTTGTGGGATGAGAAATCATTTTGTGAGTCCATTTCAGACATCACCACAGTCACCCTTCTTTAAGAAGGCCAACAAGAAGCAAAGGATGAGTCTGATAGGATCTTCAATGAGGCAGAAGGAAACAAGTCAGACCATGATACATTCTAGAGGGAATGTCCAGATTAAAGAGCTTATGGTGATGAGCCAACAACCATTGATTTCTTGGTGAGGATTAGGTCACCATCTCTCTTTTTCATTTAGCTACTTTCCCAGCACCATAAGTCTTCTTGCCAGGAAGGGGACTTAGGAAGTTTTCCCTTTGATCTAGGAGGGAGGTGAGAATACCTATTTAGCTGTATATAATAGTTTGTTTTTAGTATCTTTTCCTATTTTTCCTAAGTGTTGTTGCACAAGTAGTAGTTTTTTTAGTCTTATGTGTGTTTTCATTTCCTTGGAGGTAAATTTGTGTGACTAGTTCTAGATTTATCAGAGTTGTTGCTAGTTTTTCAAGTTACCATCTGACTCCGTGCCCAATGGGCTGCAAGGCAACTAGTCTCTAAGCATATCAGGCATGGTTCCCATGGGAGTCGCCAGTTTGTTGACCAAAATTTGCCTTTAAGAAATTTTTTTGGTCCCCTTCTTGTTTAATGCCAGCCATTTTCAGGTTGCACAAGTTCATGCCATGGTTCAAGCTTTGGTTTAACACTTTGGTTCAGCCCCTTAGTTTAATCGGCAATTGGTTCATCCATTTTCAAGTTTAAACATCTTGATTCAGCATGGTTGAACTGCTTGAACCATTGAACCATTTTTAGTTTAATGGCTTGGTTCAATGAGCTTGGTTCAAAGTGAGTGGTTCAATGTTCGATTCAATTTATGGTTCAATATTTTGTTCAATGGTTTGGTTTGATGATTTTGGTTCAAGGCCACTGGTTAAACACTTGGTTCATCAGCCTAGTTCAAATAATCGGTTCATTAGCCAGTTCATCGATGCGTAATGGTTGAACCATTGAATCATTGAACCATTTTGGTTCAACGGATTAGTTTAAGGGTATGCCAGCTGGTAGAGGGGTAGTCTTCAAGTTCAAATACCATTGCAGAGGGTAGGTGCTTCAAATGGAAAGGACCCAGGTAAGTGTTTTTGGATTTTATTTAAGTCCGAATTCCTTCAGGCAAAAAGTCTAAAGGAATTTGGGCACAGTTCAAGTTCAAATCTTGGGGTTAGGGAGAATTTCTATCAACTTTTTGTCTGTGAGAAAATGTTTGCAGATAAAATCCCATAGAAAATACACAAGGCAAAGACATACCAAGGGAAATTGTCCATAGACAAAAGTTCATGGGAACTCAAGAGACCATCTGAAGGAACAAAGGATCTGCCGAAGGACCCCAAAGGGTAGATGCCCTTGTGGGGAACTCTCAACCAAATACAAAGAGCATTTTCAAAGGCTGGAGGGTCACTTTCCCTTTGGGAAGGTGCTAAGGAGATACAAAGGCAAAAAAGTGCCCATAGAGAGGGCCAATAAAAGCAAAGCCATAGAAAGCCAACGAAGGACCCAATGACATTTTGATAGGGACAAGGACATCCTAGAGGCCATCAAAATTAACAAATCAAATTAGCCATTGGTTTTAAAACCAATGACGGCTGTGTGAACATCAAAATTAGTGCAATAAAATAGCCATTTGCTTTCAACTAAAAAGTGCTAACGATGAGAGCCCAAAATGCAGTGACCCACCAGAAGTTCACCCCTAAGGGCTGAAGGAGATAGAAGAGACAAGAAAGGGAAAAGACAAAGTGACAAGCATGGAACGAGTAAGCAGACAGTCTAAGTGGTGAAGGGAAGTGCCGATTTGAGAAGTGACTCTGATAGGTGAAACAGTTCTTGCAAACTGATCATTGGGGACACAAATAGCTAGTAATGCAACTGATTTCTCCATTTTACATTTAATGAGTAGATAAACCATGTATTAACCTTAAAAAAGTAGACTATAAATAGATAAAGTGCACAGCTCATTAATGTTTTGAGCGACTTGTTCTTTCCAATGAAGGGACGCGATAGGCCACTTGTAAAAGGGGAGCACCAAATGGGCCTCCTTGTTTCTCCTATTTATTGAAGACTTGTCATTTTAATAAGGATCTTTTCACTTTTGTAAGGTGTAGCCCTGGAAAAATTTCCACCTGAATCAATAAACACAATTTTTACCTCCATCTTGGATAGATTTTTTGTGTATGTCCTGAGTGTTTGTTTGTGTTCAGTTATTGTCTCTTGATGCTTTCATAGGTCCAACACCAGCATACATGTTGTCTACAAGGTGCCATCTCTATAGCTGACAAGAGAAGAGTAGTATTTGGAAGTGCAAAATAGAGGATATTACTTACAGTGTGTATTCCACAACACCTTGGTGAAATCTCTATTTTTTTATGTTTTCATGAAAGCCTCCCTGCTAGTTTCTTGTAGCCTGATCCTTTTGCCAAGCCTGAAGTGTATGTATGTATTTGTCTAATTTCAAGTTTGGATGTGAGAAGGTCAACTTATTTTGGGGCATCACCTCTTTTGAGTAGTTTTTTTTTCCAGCAATCTCTCTCCCTTTTCATCCCCCCATTATATCTATATATATGTATGTGTTAGCACTTGTTGGAATGAACATGATGCATAAAAGGGAGCTAGCCCTTATCTAGAGACTCTCCCCTCCAGCTTTGCCAGTCCCACAGGTGAGAGGGGAGTTTCCATAGTTGCAAAGAGAAGGTAGGAGCAAGGCCTCCTACCAAGGGTGGAATCTCTTGCATCAACATGGACTTTGGACCTAATCTAAACACTTCCCACCTTAGTAATATTTTCTATTATCCCAAACACCTCCCAAACCTATAGGATTCCCACTTACAATTTACATCTTTCATTTATGTGGAAATTACCATTATTTCAAGCACCTTCCATCCCCATGGGTTTTAGCCTACTCAAAATAATCCCAAGTTATGTCAGACATCCCTAATACTAGAACAATATTTCCACGGAGTTCTCACTTGATCAAAATATTTCTAAGTTCCTCAAATAATTTTACCTGCTTAGAGCACCTCTAATCTCCATTGAAGATTCTACCTACTAAAAATACCTATAAATATTACAAACTTTTTTTAGTTCATTCTCAATAAGCATATCTCAAGAATTCATGTCTGGGAAGGATATGAAGTTCAAATGAAAAGGCCTTAGGGTGACTCCCATCTTAGAATCCAACACTGATGAAGTTATTGATACAGACCAAAGTCATGTTAACCTAGGGGACTATTGGACCTAAATAAATGCAAAGTTCAAAAATGATTAGATCTAGAGTATTTATAACTCTATATTGCCACAAGCAGTAGCTTTCCATCTAATGATACAAAGCTTTGAGTTGGTGCTAACACTAGCCCAAAACTATGATGCTGACAAAAGAGAGGTCTTGAATGACAAAAGGGAAAAGATTTCGAATCTAGAACCAGATTTCATTGACTTAGTATTTATGATCTAAAAATTCAAGATCTATCTTGACATAACTCTATAAATATCCCAACAGTTCTTTCAAGGAAATAGATAGGGATGTCTAAGAATGATAAACAAATAATGGATTAAGGTTCTCAATGCTACCTCCACTAGATTGCCAAAAACATTAGCAATAATTGACTTTAAAAATGAGGTAGGATACATAATAATATTATTGCATAGGATTACTAGTAGTCCAAATGCCAATATCTTCCAAGAGATGATGTACTAGTATATTTAGATCATTCATCATAATTCATAATACATCCACTAGGCCCAACTAATTAGTGACTCCCTCCATAAGTATTGATGTAATTGCAAACCACAAGAAATTTTTGTAAGACTTCTTACCTAATATACATATTGGCCAAAGTATGAGCCTTCCCAAGACTCAATACAATACTTGGTGAGATAGGTAGAGTATATAACTATTACCTTAACCTCACATTAGAGGCCAACAAGCAACACATTAGGATATTCAATGATGCATTCATCTATTACATCATAATAATGTTTGCCAAAGAGCTTGGGACAACAAGATTCTCATAAGTCATAACTATAGAAATCACCTTATGTGGCTCTTACTTCATTCATTTCCCCACCTATTCTTATATTAGGGTAAGTAGATTTAGTTCCTACCCTTACACACTCCAAAGATACATGGGTGATAAGTGGGCATTGATGGAGCTGGTAAGACAACTTATTGAGACCCATAAGATTCTTTTTAGTAAACACAAGTTGAGAATTCATTTCCTAATTAGTATTAATAGATATACATGCCCCTCCCTACTCAAATCCAAGTGTGCTTATGTAGAAATTACATAGATAAAATTGAGGGATTTAGAGGCTGACATATTATGATGTTTATGGTAAAATCACCAGTACACTATGAATATCTACTTATTCCCATGTCCCATATTTTGAAGATTATTGGGAGGATTAGGAGGATGAGAAGAAGGTTAGATTCAAGTACCATTATAGAATGACCATAAAATAGGTCAAAGTATTTGATTTGACATTAGACCTCGAGGACTTGGTGGATGATGAGTCCCCAGTGGACACAAACTACTACAAATAGATAATCACTCAACTAATTCCTCCAGTAAGGTGGTCAATCCCTAAATCTTTATCTTTGATAGTTAGAACAACATATATGATCAATAAAATAATCAATTGGCTCAAAATTATAGGGGTCCAACTGACCAAGCATACATAAACTATCACATAGAAGCTACTAATGGTTGATGAAGAAGGAATTCCTTCATCAATAGGGTGTATCAATGGAACAATGGGTGAACATTCAGAGATGCCAATGATCCCTCATAAAAAAAGAATAAATCTAAGGCCAAGAAAGGGAAATCTAGAAAATATGGGGTAACAATAGATAAATCAATCATCATCTCATTTGAGGACACATCTATAGTTGGATCATCACTAGCTTCAACTCTATATCAGTAATAGTCACAACCTCTATCTCTATAGTTCACCCCTGTAGACACCGAAATTGTGTCTACTCCCTTTGTCGTCCTCCCCTTCTCTCCCCCTTGGTCCTCTTAACCACTCCTAACCTATGTCTTATTAATTTGAAATAATTATCTTATTTTAAGTTAATAATTCTCTCTCCCTTGCCACCTCACCACCCTAGGATGCCCTTCTTTAGATTCCCTTCATCCCCCCATGACCCATTTATGAACTATTCCTCATCTTCACACCCATTTAACCCCTCTCGACTGTTTCTTACCCTGCCACTTAAAATTGGCAGTTGGGAAAATAGACGAAAGGCTATTTTTAGCCTTTTTCCTACCTTCCATCTATCGACGTCGGTCAACTGTCGATCGACGTCAGCAGTATTGCCAGCGTTGGTTTCCTTCATAACAGTTTTCTACATTCGTTATCCTCCCTTTGCCCCTTCTCTTCATATGACTCTTGAATCTTACAATCTGATCAATCAATCAGCCAATCTTTCCATCAGACCTCTCACTCTCTCTCTCAAGTACACACAGCAGGATTCTACACCAGCAATCACAATAGGTATCAGAAGCCCCACCTTGCAATAGTCTTCTACATCAACAATAGGTACATCAATAGCCTAACCTCTTACACTTCTTCAATAGGCAAGAGGTACGTATGCTTCTGCTATGTCATTTTCAATAGCTTAGAATGTCTCTGTAATCATTTTTCTATTTATTGCTTCTAAGCCATACTATCACCAGACTAGACCCGAATCCTTATTTCCCCATCTCCCTATTGCCTCTGTCTTCTATCTGGCCCCTTTTCAGACCATACACTCTGTCCATTGTCCCTGTAACTCTACCTAGACCCTTATACAGACCATTAACAAGGCCCAAACTCCGTCTTAGACCCATCCACAGACCAAAAACTTGACTAGACCTCGTCCAAAGACTACTGCCCCAACCGACGCCGGTCGTAGAGACCACTGCCCCCACCGACATCGATAGACCTTAACCAACAGACGTCGGTAGAATAACCGATGCTGATGACTGTGACCAGGCCAACAACAGTATTCAGGTAAGCATTTGCTTCCATTTCCTTTTCAATCTTTAATAATTTCAGTCTTTTATCATTCTGCCTTTTATCAAACATTATTTTTATCAATCAGTGGGTTGACATCCCTCAAGGAAGTCATTGTACTTTTGGGATCAAGCTTTCGCTTGGAAGCCCACCATCTCCTCATCTAACACCCTCTTTGTTTTAGTCTCTTTCTTCTATAGGTGTCATCCTCCACAACCAAAGAGGAGTTCTCACAACGTCTAGATTACGATGCACACAACTTCATCCAGGTACATATAAGCCTTAGACCATTTCTTTTAGTTTCTTATTCTCTCTTTAAATGTGAAAGAAAAAATTGTATAGAAACATTTTGGCATGCCCGATGGGACCCTAGGGTCTTCCTTGGGTTCTTTTATTTTCTTTTCATATAGGGTGCACTAGGTTTCTCCTTTTCACCTTTTTCTTCTCTATCTTCCAAAAGACATCATAAGCAGGATTAAAAAGAACTCTTCTTTCTTTTCTTGCATCTAGACTAGTCAAAATCATACTCTTTAACCCTTTCTCAACTTGTTTTCATACGAATGACACATTTCGACTTGGGATTAAAATCTTTTACATTTCATTTCTGCTTGCTTGCATTATTAGCTCTCACATCTAGTAATTAGACCGCATCATGAATTAATCACACTTATGTTACACATCTGAATCACTTGCACAAATGAAACATCAAACTTACCTGAGACAAGGCCCGACTAGGATTTCATCACCCAACGGATACCTTACCCCTCCTTGGCAATCTCACTTGGATTTCACCACCAAGGGGAAAGCCCACTCCATTCTCTAGTGGAGGATAATCTCTAGGGAAAGTATATTTTGGCTAAGCAAGACCAGCTTATCACTGGGCTCGTGAAGTGAGGGGAGCTTGCTCCTTAGCACCGGGCCATGTACGAAACCTAACCTAGACTCTTGAGTGCCTAAACAAACTTGAAACCATCCATAGACTACCTCTTCTAGGACCCATTCTTCAAGCCAACCTTCCCAAACATCACTTTAAGGCATAAGCCACAAGATTCTAAAAGTTCATTCTTAGGATTTAACGCTTAGGGTCTGCCTGTCTCCATCTATTTTTTCTGTTCTTATCTGCTTGTTTGAGCTAGTGAGGACGTGCTTCTTCCTTTTTTTCAAAAACTCTCAAATCTTCTAAGTTTTTGAAAACCACAGTCATCGGCATCAGTTTTACCACTGACGTCGGCAACCCTTCCTCACTGACATCAATTATCTGACCAACGTCGGCCATCTTTTCTCATCGACATCAATTTTTCAACCGACGTCGGTCACTGTCACAGTCCTTTTTTTGAAAACAACAGCCTAAAACCTGACCCTTTTTCTACCAAAACCACATTCTAAGTTTTTGAAACTAAAAAAACACAGTTTTTAAAACCTGACCCTTCTTGCCTTGAATGGTTTTGACACGCAGTCAAACCAAGGCTCTTCTTGACCACACGAGGCAACAACCACTTCCACCTCCCCCATCCATAACTAGTCATATAATGGAGTTCCACTTAAAGACTGAAAGAACTCCTACTTGACTGACCCCAACTCAGACCCCCATTGTCCCTAAAGGGGACCAATATTTTGAAAGATTCTTGGACCTCAATGTTAAATCCCTCCAAAACTATCTCATGAGAAACCAAATGCGGGACCTTTCAGGTGCAGCGGTAATGACATCGACATCATCCGCTACCCAACCCATCATGACTCAGCCTATTATCTCAACTAGTCACTTGACCATGGCCAATACACAAAGTTTGGCCTCCCCATCTATTTCCAAACCTATCTCCATTGGGGTGTCATTACCCCCTCAATCGCACATAATTCAACTGAGTTCTACATCATACTAGAACTTGATTGTCTTGACCTCACCCACTCTTGCACCTATGCATGTGGGAGTGACAACCTATCCTTTTACCAGTGATGCCACTTAACCACCTATGGCAGTATCTAGTCAACTTGTGTCCTCCAACTTCATGGCATAAGCCCCTTTAACCATGACATCTACCCCTATGATGCACTACCCATATGTTGTGCCTACACAAGCGCAACCAAGTACGTCATATGCCTCTTCGACCACCTTCCACGTACCCTACAACCTAGGGGGTGCCCCACCCACCAATCCATCAGCAGATCTCATCAAAATGATGATGGACAAAATGTCCAATCTCGAGACCTCTATTTCTGGTTCACGCAATACCCTTTCTTATGACCAAATTTGCAATGAACTCATTCATCCCTCCATCCTGATCTGACCATACCCCAACCAGTGGGAGATTCCTAAATTCACTCACTTTCAGAGTAAGAAAGACCCGTAACAACATCTACGAGCATTTAGACATGCTTGTTATCTTATAGCCCATGATGATGCATTACTTCTATGCACATTCCCCATGTCACTTTATGGCCCCACCCTTGACTGCTATATCTCTCTTACCAGACATTCTATTTTTGTGTTCACTCAACTCGCCCAATTATTCCTTGACCATTTTTCTATCAATATCACCAAACAAGTCTCAATCACATACCTCTACTCCATTAGGAAATTTGACGATGAATCAATAATCAATTTTGTCGGCCATTGGAGAGGCTTGATTAACCAGCTCTCCTTCTCCATGCCTCAATCTGAGCTCATCGAGCTCTTTTCTCGAGCATGTGCCAGGCACATCTCTTCTACCTTACGAATTCAAATATTTTGCACTTTCGATGAAGCTTTCATCATGGCCCGAAAGCTTGAACTCTGTGCCATTGAAGAAGACAAGGTCAAATTGCGTAATACTAATGCAAGAACCAATGACCCTTCTTCTTCTAGACCTTCTTATTCCCACTCCAAATCCAAAGGGGTGGCCAACATTATGGTCATTAGATCACCATCCTTAACAACAACTGACCAATCTCAACCTTCTACCTCTCCAAGCATCGCCAAACAATTCCAACAATGGTACATCCAGTGTTCATACACTCCACTTAGAGAATCATACGCTTCCATTTTGGAAAAACTTGTCAAGCAGGGGGTCCTCAATCTCCCTCCAATCTGACCACCTCAATTCGACCCTTCAAAAGCCCTCCCTACATGGTATAGGGAGGCTGACTTCTATCATTATCATCGCGTCCATGGCCATGTCATGGACAACTGTCAAACCTTCAAAAACATCATCCAAGACATGCTAGATAGGGGTGATCTCATCTTAGACAACCCAAACGCCCCACCCAACCAACACCTCAACATTTATAAACAAACTTTTCCTAACCATCCTCCTACTCAAAACAATGTCCAGACCATGACTAGTGGCTCCCAAGAGCATGACATACACACGGTCAACACGGTCTCGCCTCTTGTCCCTGACCAACCTCCTTCACAGGTGGAAGAACCTTCTTCCTCTATTCCTCCTCGACAAGATGAAGAAATTTCTTCTCCTATTAGTCCTCCATCGACCTCTCTCATATTGGAGGATGCTTTGATGGCACCCACACTAGCTGCCTCACCCTCATCCTTCTTGTCATCAATGGGGGATCATACATTCCCCATGCCTAGACCACACATCAAGACCATGACCATTCCTATGCTCTATCCAATTATGGAGCTGAACTCTTCTATTTCTTCTCCATCAAGAGAAGAACTAGACTCTTCACCCATTTCGATCGAGGAAGACCCAGTCACGGTTTCCTCTTGCCCTTTACCTGAGATTGCTACATCTCACTCACCTCTGTCCACGTCTGAACCCAAACCCATATCTAACCTCACCTCACACAATGGTGGCCCTCAACCCAAACCAAAGAAGGCCACTAAACCACATCGGAGGATTCCTCCCCCACCTTCATCATTACCTTCAATTTTGGGCCTGCATCCATCCACTTTAATAGGGGTGCTTCCTACTCCCATACCTCATAGAGGCAAGTCGCCTCCATTATCCCCTCAACCCCTTCAGACATATATTTCCTCCAAAACATCCAACACCTATCACCACCAAAGTGCCATCTCCACGTGTGGTTACACCACCCACAAAAATTATGGTATGACCAACACCTCTTATGCCTCTCAAACCAAAGTTCTCAACCCCCACTACAACAAGACACACAGACCCATTAGTAAGTTCTTATGCCCTGCTGTTACGGCAATTATTGCAATCTTCTCACATCAAGCTCCCACCTCTTAAACCATATCAATCCCTCAGACTAAAACCACCCTAGTTTGACGACACTCAAATTTGTGCATATCATCACATGCCTAGGCATGACACTGAGCATTATTATGCCCTCAAGGTTGTCATTCGCCAATGCTTAGATAAAGACACCTTTCTTCTCGACCATACTATCAACAAACCTTCAACCTCCTCACTGTCCCACTCATCAACTCTTGGATCAAGACCATCTTGGTTTGACAACTCTAAACTTTGCCATTATCATCACACTCTGAGACATGACACTGAGCGCTGTTGCACTCTTAAAGCTGTCATTCGTCAACACCGGAAAAAGGATACCCTTCTTACCAAGGATCCTCTTGACCACCCCTTTGATAAATCATCAACACCGACCCATGCTTCTCAAACCTCATCACCTAAATTGGGATCTCCATGCCAGATTACGGTCCCTTTGCCACCTTTAACCCCCTTATTCGACATCAACATAGTCAAGCTGACCACCAATTCTTAACCGACCTTGACCAATCTATCAAAGATTCTCCCTAGCCACTGGGGGAATTCAACCTTCATCCATGCCTCAACTAACCTTTCAACCCAGTCTCGACCAAATATCAATCACTCTTTTAATCCTAAACCTCACCTAGGCCTCAACCATGCCTCGACCAAACAAGCACCGACCTAACCTCAACCAGACCATCAACCAAACCTTAACCAAACATCGACCCCAGACATCAACCAAACAATGACCAAACATCAACCAACCTTTTAATCACATCATCCAACCCAACATTGACCAAATATCAACTGACCTCAACTAAACATCAACCAACTCCTTCAACATCAATCAACATGTGACCAATTTGGAACAAAGCAAATGGGGCAAGTTTGCTCCTAATTGACTCAGACCTTGCATCATAACACAAGCATGGGTCAGGACTTTGTTAGAACCTGAGCCCCTTTATGCCTTGCATCTTTGAATAGTGTATTATTAGTCATGTAATTATTCATTTGATGTTTAACTTGAGCTCGATCCCTTGAGCACTCCCCATCATTGTCATTCATATTCCTTTCAACCCTCAACCCTGAAAACATCAGTCACCCCTTTTGTCAAGCATGACTGCTTTGTCCTAATAAAAGGGAAACCCTCTAAACCTCTATAGTCAAGTCCATGACCAAAAGTCCAGTAAAAAATATATATATATATATAAAAGTGGGATGCATATTCCAAGGTCATAAAACTATAAATGTAGACTGCTCCCTCAAAGGACAGCTACATCATTGTTGCTGTATTTACTAGACTGCTCCCTTGAAGGACAACTAAGCCAAAGTCCTACCAAAAATCTTACAAAGTAGAATATAGACCACTCCCTCGAAGGATGGATATGCCTAAATTTTGCTACATACACAGCCTTATCTCTAAAGCTTCCTGCATTGATCAGCTTCACAACATGACCATAAAGCAAGACATCATCCCCTCGCAGACTTCCCACATCGATCAGTCTGCCTTCAAAAAAAAAACTAACTAACAACTTTAAAGTCATGGACTTGTCTATAGTCATTCTCGGGGTCACCTATAAAAGGGGCAAAGTTGTTCCTGCCAGAAAGGGTTCCCCCTTCCTTCCATATCACATCAATCCTATCATACTCAAGGGATTTCAAGCTCACTTAACATCAAGTGATTTGATTGCTTCTCTAACACAACCACTGGCCAACAACATAATGCATGAATGGGGCTTTTGTTCTAACAACCCCTATCCATGCCATCATTTTGGTCCTTGTCAATGAAAGAGAAATATGCCTTTCACTCTTTTTTACATTTTGGTCACATTCAACCAAACCAACCCAAACATTTTCAGACCATTGACATGACCTAGTCTATTTCACATAGTTTCTATGGACAACAATACACATGGAAACTATCAACCACTCAATTTATGTTAAGCATAAACCATTACTTGCTGAAGCATAAATAGACTCAATTCATTTATAGCATACATCCATCACGACTATGGAAAATTGCTAGGGATGAAAGACCAATTGACCAATATTGTAGAATACACCATCACACAATATGGAAAAGCCTACAACATCATCTTATCCTCATCATTTCAACACCTGGCCACACCAATCATCACTCATTTTGTCTCTTCTTCTGAACTACATTGGTCTAAGGCCCTAAGATCGAGGCTATGTAAGCAGCACTCATATGACATGACTGTCTTATGGGGTTAGCTCGACCACCCTCATTTTTTCATCTCTCTAATGGACAAGCCTTCTTTTCTCCTATTACCCATGACTTGACCCCAACCAGACCAATCCATACCTTTGACCCTCTTCCTCCCCTTTAGGGAGAACTACATTGGCCTAAGGCCCTAACCACAGGGGCTATGTAGGCAACACTCCATCTTCTGAGGTTAGCCCAACCACATTCTTTCATCCATCCATCCATCTCAACCAACCACTTTGGGGATCATGCTTATCTCCTCCGACCGTGACCACTTCCAAGATGACTTCACCTTGGTTGTTTTTGTATGTATGCTACCACACAACTGGTTAGCAAACTTGTGCACAGACTATTTATGACCTTCACAAGTATAGGATCACAAGCCAATTAATCCCCACTACTTGTGACATTTTCATGTTTCTAGGAGCACTTTCTGAGCCCAGGATATGTAAAACATGATGACCATTGGAGCTTCAACTTAGATTGAATAACCTGATCAGCTACGACCAAATGCTGGGGCTCGGTTACTTTAATTTTGGCACTCCTTGACCCTTGACCTGTGATAATTTGACTTGACCATCTGGTGCAGTGGTATAAATGCAATCACAACTATTGTAGCATTCACACTCACCATTTTTCATCCACTCTCTATCAAATCAGCACCCAATTCTAGGTTTCCTTCCCTCGACTCCTACTTTGAGGGGGAATACCTTATCCCACACCTAGGGCAACCAACTCCTATTTTTATCTTGTAGTTCATCTAGAACAACCAACAAGACAAAAAGGGGCAAATGTAGACACCGAAATTGTGTCTACTCCCTTGGTCATCCTGCCCTTCTCTTCCCCTTGGTCCTCTTAACCACTCCTAACCTATGTCTTATTAATTTGAAATAATTATCTTATTTTAAGTTAATAATTCTCTCTCCCTTGCCACCTCACCAACCTAGGATGCTCTTCTTTGGATTCCCTTCATCCCCCCATGACCCATTTATGACCTATTCCTCATCCTTTCACCCATTTAACCCCTCTCGACCGTTTCTTACCCCGCCACTTAAACCCGGCAGTTGGGAAAATAGATGAAAGGCTATTTTTAGCCTTTTTCCTACCTTTCATCTTCTGACGTCGGTCAATTGTCGACCGACGTTGGCAGTATTACTAGCATCTATTTCCTTCATAACAATTTTCTACGTCCGTTATCCTCCCTTTGCCCCTGCTCTTCATTCAACTCTTGAATCTTACAATCTAATCAATCAATCAACCAATCTTTTCGTCAAACCTCTCACTCTCTCTCTCAGGTACACACAATAGGCTTCTACACCAAAAATCACAACAGGTATTAGAAGCCCAACCTTGTAATATTCTTTTACATCAATAATAGGTACATCAGCAGCCTGACCTCCTACACTTCTTCTTCAATAGGCAAGAGGTACGTACTCTTCTATTATGTCATTTTCAATAGCTTAGAATGTCTCTGTAATTAGTTTTTTATTTATTGCTTCTAAGCCATACTATCACCAGACCAGACCCAAATCCTTATTTCCCCATCTCCCTATTGCCTCTGTCTTTTGTCCATTGTCCCTGTAACTCTGCCTAGACCCTTGCACAGACCATTAACAAGGCCCAAACTCCATCTCAGACCCATCCACAGACCAAAAACTCAACCAGACCTCATCCAAAGACTACTGCCCTGACCGACACCAGCCATAGAGACCACTACCCCCACCAATATCAGCATACTAACCGATGTCGGTAGACCTTGACGAACTGACGTTGGCAGAATAATTGATGCTAGCAACTGTGACCAAGCTGACAGTAGCATTCAGGTAAGCATTTGCTTCCATTTACTTTTCAGTCTTTAATCATTTCAATCTTTTATCAAACATTATTTTTATCAATCAGTGGGTTGACATCCCTCAAGGAAGTCATTGTACTTCTGGGATCAAGCTTTCGCTTGGCAGCCCACCATCTCCTCATCTAATGCCCTCTTTGTTTTAGTCTCTTTCTTCTATAGGTGTCATCGTCCACAACCAAAGAGGAGTTCTCACAACGTCTGGATTATGGTGTGCATGACTTCATCTAGGTACATACAAGACTTATACCATTTCTTTTAGTTTCTTATTCTCTCTTTGAATGTGAAAGTGAAAATCATATAGAAACAACCCCTACCTATTTACATTATTCTTATAGCTCTAACACCTATACCTCCTATCTCCACTCCCCTTGCATCTTAGGATTCTTCTCCACCATTCGTTCTTAGAACTTTACCCACAATAATAATTCCATTGTAACTAGTGAAATCAAGTCAAGTAAACACTCAAGGTCCCCCTTTAGTGGATACTCAAGTTTCCACTCCACCTTCCCTTCCCCCAATTTCACTCCCTTGTTCCATTCCATGTATAACTCCTTCCATTCCATCCTTATTGATTTATATCCCAACTTAATAGTATATAGCCACTAACTCAATCATCTTGACTTCAGTTCTACTATCCATCCCAACTCCTAGGATAAATATTAATTCATCTTCATACCCTTTCATCTTTCTTACCTTACCACCCCTAAGTGGCCCAACCCATTTAATTGATTTATTTAATTCTTTAGCTTACACACTTCCACCAATTATCAAGTTTTGAGTCCCTATGTATACTCCCCAATCAGTATCACTTTCACCTCCTATACCCCCACTAGACACAACTATTTTAATTATCCCCAACTCTTTCACTTTTGTAGTTTCCCAATCACCTTCAATGGAGATAGGTGAAAATCAAGTCCTTGATGCAAATATGGATTCTAAACCTATAGATGGAGATGAAATAGTATAAATAACTACCTATCAATCATTGGTAGCATCAACATAGGATTAAACACTTGTCATAGTGCCTACCAGTGAAGCATCTTCAGCGATATATTGTTAAGTGATAATGTCTGCATAGTAGGATGCTACCTAGTTGGTTAGGACAAATAGTGGGAAATAAATGAAAGAAAATGATTCCCCCAAGTACACTAAACTTAGATCTTTCAAAAATGAAGAATAAATCTAAGAATACTCAATGAAACTTCTCCAAAATATTTAATTATTTATTAGGGGAAAGATATGTGGAGATTTAAGTCCTCCCACTAGACAAAAAAAAAGAAGATCTAGTGGTGTGGGACTATCAGTTATCAAATATTCACTTTGGATGTCCAATGAGGGAGGGGGTAAAGCATAATTTTCAATCCAGTATCAACTCCATCTTTAAGATAATATATAGTGACAAGGTCACTAAGGATGAATTAAAAAACAAGGTTGAATAACTTACGACTGCACTAAATAAATTCATAGAGCCTAGTGGTCCATCGACACAACCTGAATCAACACAACCAGTCACCTAGATTCTAGATCAAGAAATAATTGATGTGGTGACTAAAATTGAAAGAATGGGAAGGGATAATAAATAATAGTTAGATGAGATCATATCCAAAGTTAACAATATTATTTATATGATCATGGACCATTATATAGTTCTAAGGGGAAAAAGGATTACATTAAGAGAATTGGTCAATAAATATGAGGGATAAATAAAAAGTTTGAATCTTTATTATCCCAAATTGATAGTTGTAGACTTTATATATATATATATATATATATATATATATATGATCCTTTTTTAAGGGATAATAAAAATGATAGAGATTAAGAAGAATTGGATAGAGCTACACAATTTAGGATACAATTACGCATACAAGCTACACATAAGGCCAAGGTTTCCCATGGCAAGGTTATTAACATGTTGTATGACATAGAAGATTTGTTTAATAAGTTGTCATACAAGCCAATAGATTATGAATATAATCTCCTTTCATTGGAGGAGATCTATAAAAAATTCAAATAATTGGTAGAAAAGGATTCTAATTAAAATACATTTTTTTATCTTGAGCTCTATACACCACTACATCAGGTATCATAATACATTGGATAAGATGGGTAAAGATATGCAATAAATCAAGGTTTTGAGAAGGGATATTTTTGACACATTAGCATATTTTGAGATCACCAACCTCTAATATTTTTGTGTAGATGAATAAATAATCTAGGATATTTTCAAGGCCTTTGATGTATATGTTCATAAATTATAGCTAAGAAAGATAAAGAGGTAGAGGAAGTATTGGGAATTGATCAATTCTTTCTATTAAAAATATTATCATATATTATATTTTCATCTTTGTAAAGTTGCATATTATTAAATTAAAACTACTTTTTTATATATCTTTTTACAAAAAATCCATGTGTATTTTACACTTTCTATTTTGACAGGTTGGAAATTGTAAAAAATTAAACTTGCAAATTACACTTTCAATTTTGACAAGTTATAATTGCTTAAGTTGTAAGAATGTAATTCTATATTTGACAAAGTGGAATGACTTTTGAGTTTTAAAAGTCTCTCTTGAAAATTTCAAATTAGGGTTTTTCAAAAAAATTAACTTGATCCATTTCTAAATTATCTTTTACTAAACATTGAGATCCATTTTGGCACTCCATTTGCATGAAGAGTCACTTGAAATCGCATAGAGGAGGAAGAGAGGTGTTACATGAAGTTTCTAAAGTCTATCCATGTCACACTAAGTTCAATATCATGCCCAACTCTATAATTTTCTCTTCCAAACCATTATACCAAGCCAAAGGACACCACAAGTAGAAGAGCACACCTCTTTTGCATGAAGTTCAATTTTCATGATTTTACTATTGAGCATTGAAGTTTTTAATAATTGCATCGCATTTATGAGATATTTTGTAGAAATATGGGTATAACACTATAAAACAATCTATATATTTTATTTTATTAATATTATTTTTCATTTTAAATGAATTTTCTATAATATATAACCTAGAGAATGAAAAATAATTGAAGATTTGCCTTTCATGTCTAAGAAATCCCTATGTATGCAAGTTTTTGAATAGTTGTGGAAGTTTTAATTATTATTTAATTCATTAAATTTCATTTGTGTTATTTTATACCCTTTTGGAATATTTTTTGATTAAAATAAAATAATATCTTCCCTTCTACAAGAAATAACAAAATATTACCTCTGATTTCCCATTTGCATGAGTTTGTGCATACAAAAATTTAAAGATATTTTTTTGTTCTATTGTGTTCATTCAAGAAAGAATTAAAATCCACTATAAAAATATTTTGGTGTAATCACCATTTTAAATTTCATTCTCAAACTCTTTTCCTAGTCAAACCATAGTTTAGGAGCAAGAACACTAATGGAGTAGAATTTATATTAGGTTCCCATCATTTATACATGGCGAACCTATTATAAATATTGTATGAGTACCTACTCATGATAAATCAACCTTATTAATTTTGGGTTTTACAAATTCCTAAGCACATTGATCAGGGGGCATCTAATTATGCTCTAACCTTTCAAAGTTTTACTAAATTAACTATTTTCTCATCTATACCAACTAGAACTCACTTTGCAAGGCTTGGATGACCCGTACAAATTTTTTCAATGCTTTCAAATATCACGTATGGTTATAAATATTATATCATGACTGTAGATTCATCTATATTATGCTCACATATTTCTCAGGTGAGGGTGCAAAATCATCTTTTAGTTTTTTTAGTATTTATGCATGTAATTTGACTTCTTAGTTGTTTTCCTTGGCTTATTCCATCATGTAATCTTAACATAAAGGTTAGGACACTCATAAACCTTATGTTATTTTTAAAAATATGTGAAAATTGGAAATGTGGGTCCATTATATTAGAGATGATCTAGTGATCCACACTTGTAGTGTGAGTGTGTATAGGGTCATTTTTTCCTTCAACCCTATGCTCAAATGGTTTTAATAGGCTAAATACTAATGGAAGTCTATACCATTACTTATTATCCTTGTTATCATCTATCATGACCCAAACTCTTCACATTATTATCATTCCTATATTTATTGGCACATGATCACCTATGTGCTCCATGTCTACTTAGGTATACATTTTCATCCCTTGTTATGACAATATAAATAGTCATAACCTATTTCAATTATTGTCTCATAATTAAAATTTATATATTTAAACCTGATCAAACTTATTCATCCATTTGATGCATGAATTTAGATTTGAATGTAGAATTTAGTACTTAATATGGATCATAGAATTTAATCATGGATAAACCACATCAAATTATGGGGAGTATTTGATAGAAAACACACTAAGTATGATTGAGTGGATGGATGTCTTATGGGAGCTTAAATACCAATGAATTAAACCTTGAATCATCACCATGCATAGTCTTTTCAGCCTCATTCTTGATGTCTTTGAACATAATAATGTCCTAATTCTCCACCTTTGAGACATCAAAACCCATTAGGAATGTAGTATTGAAGAGGGTAAATTCCAAGATTGTCTACATCATACTATCCTTCTTGTACCAATTTTGTGTTTTCCCTCATAGAGTGGTATAAAATTTATACACCTTCCAATCCATCTATAAAATCCCCCAAGCTCTCCAAATTAGCTCATACATATGCACATGGTCTGAAGCATATTCCATTCCATAGTACTCTAGAAGCTTTAGATCTAGTGTATAACAGATCTATTGGACCGATGTGATCATAATATACATTTAAAGGGTGTATACATGGATTCCTACTATGGTGGTTATTCCCTCACTACATTATAATACATCATATTCTATATTGAGCCTCCTTATCTAATGCATCATGTGTACCAATTATGTTTCTTTTGGTTTACATAAGGGTTCATGAAATATCAACTCAAGTGAAGTAACTACATTCACCTCTTTAGCCTCCACTCCTAGTAAATCTCATAATATCTCCTTTGATTATGATATCATTATATGACCTTTTCTTTTAGGACCAAGGGCATTAGGTGCCATTCCATTAGTCTCCTAGCACCTAGTCATTACTTCATCCCTTCCTAGATCCTACACCAACTCCATGGAATGTTTGATCCTTTTATCAGAGTGTATTCTCTCTATATAACAATTATCCTCATGCCCTTCCCTTCCTTCAAGGGTCTGTATGAAATTTATATAGGTGGACTCTTCCTTCTATCTAGTGTCATGCTCAACCATTTTCATCTATTGATTCCCATCATATCAATGCCCCTTGAGTTTTCACTTATCTCATACTTCTATGTTAAACATTGATATATTCATTATATATGTCATATATATAACCATTTATTCCCAAATACATTATGTGCCCTTCTACCATCATAATAATAAAATACAACTTTATCCTAGTAAAAAACTAAAAATGTTGGCTAGTCTAGTCAACAAGGCCCTTAAATTTGTGAGTCTAGCTCAACATAGCTTGGGCCAGTTCCCACACCATCATGTCACATAGGGATTAAAATACTTATGATCTTACTCAAGGTGTGAAGTAATAGTGGATCCAGGATGGGTTCATGTTAGTTACATGTGATAGGAGAACAATGTCTAAGAGAGGTGGGAGATAGAAATAACTAAATGATTTATGGATTACACACATAGATACAATCAAAAACTTATTAAACAAATAAGTGTTCCAATATAATATATTTATTAGATTCACTCTCTATTACATTTAGGAGAGCATATTATTACAATTAACACACTTAGTACCCACACTCTATTATATATATATATATATATATATATATATATATATATATATATATATATATATATATATATATATATATATATATATATATATATATATATATATATATATATATATATATATATATAATTCACAACTCTTATCTATCCCTAATATAATATAATAGTAGTATTCAACCCTATTTATCTCTACTATGGCTTAATGGTTCTCTATTGTATGTTGTTCTTCTTCATCTCTTTTTACTATCTTTTCTTTGATGATAACTACTCTTCTCTTCTCCCTATATTTTATCTTTAGCTCTTCTTAATTTTTACCTCTTTCTTTGAGCTTCCTTTGAGCCTCTTTTCTTGGGTTTTCCCATCCCAATCCTATATTTAAAATTATAACTCAACTCAAGGTCAACAACCATGTCATCCATTATCATGACACCATAAATTTGTGTTAGGATCCATATCCAGATAATCCTCTTTTCATTTCCCACCCAAAATCTCATATATGGTTCCTAGGTCCATTTGGATACTTTTTGAGGTCCTATGACTTTGTAATTTAACACACATCAACATAGTTTTGATATTTGACATCTACATCATTTGTAATTCTATTTAAGGTGCACACATAATTTTTGTCGTCTAGATTATGTGTGCCTCTTGAATAGTCGAATTGAACTCCCATAAAACATGAAAGCATGTGATTTTATATTACTTAACTAATTTTAAAGGTAAAAATTATTGTCCAAGATAATATGATATTAATGCTAGAAGATTGACTAAAAATTATATCTGGTTGGTCAATATATTACTTGGAAGGCTTAAGAATGAAACATATTATATTAGCTAGGGTGATATATTATTATATAGTGAAGCTATAAAATATGGATTGGAATTAAATTGATAGGTAAGACATATAGATAATTATAAGAGGTCATATTGATAGTAATTATGGTGTGATATAATAGTATGCAAACATCTCTCATAAAATAACACAAGTTAATCTCATCCCATTCTTAGTGCACCCTTTAAGGAATATACTTGGTGAGATTGGTGTATCAATAATCCATAATGAAATAAATAATAGGTAAGTGATAAAGATGAAAATGTCAAAATTTTATTGTATACATATTTCCCACACAAATCTCATTCACATGTTATAATAGTGTAACACATGATGGTGCTTTAGGATAGATACATAATAACACAAAAGAGCAGAACTAGAAAGAAATGTCGATTATTGAATAATTGAAAGTGAAATATACATACTTAAATTGCCTTTCCATTGAAATTATACATGCAAATATCATTGTCTCAATCATCAAGGGCACAATAACTATGTTGTATTCAACACAATCCACTCTGTATTTTTCTTCAAAAAGTGGAGTCTCCCTTTATCTTTTGGAAAAAATGAATATTTTGGAAGGGCACCTAAGATTTTTGAGGGTTATGATACTTGTATTACTATATAAAATTGGTGTTTTTAATTTTTAATAATGTTATGGTGTACTTTTTATAATCACTTATTCAGAATAACCTATTAACAAAAAGGATGGAAAGAATGACTTTGAATGATAGGCATTTAGATTATTTTATTTTAGAGTATTCAGTCATCAACATAATTCCATTTTGGAAGATTTCATTTGGAAATTTATCTTCAGAAAGATCATCTTCAAAATGTTTCTTTTTAGGAACATTCACTTTAAAAACATTCACATCAACAATATTACTTTTGAGGAATTATTTTAGAAATTTTGTTTTAGGAAGTTTCACCTCAACAATAATTACTTTGATAGGTTTTCATCTATATATTTCTTAATAGTCTTAGTCTTTAGAGATATACTCTTTGATAGCTTTTATTTCATAATTATTATGTTAGAAAGATTCTCATCAAGTGATTTTTATTTGAAAATATTCTCTTAGAAAAGATTCTTACCAGAGTTTTTTTATGTCATGAATTTACACATCAGAGACTTTGCTTTGGAAACTTTATTTTAGATAATTTTCACCAAAAGGATTCCTTTGACAAGTTTATTCACTGACAACTTTGTTTTGGAAACTTTTGTTTCATGAACTTTGGAAGCATAATCATTTTGAATAAAATTCCATGCTTCAGAGTCTTTTGGTCCAAAAGCAAAGTTTAACTTCTAATTGAATGGGCTATATAATGACACATGGTAAAAAAAGAAAGGATACATGGTGGCATGCCAAATTACAAGGCATCCTACATGGCATGTACACTAGAATAGGGTGGTCAAATTCAAATTGAATGAAGGTGATGAGCTCATAGACATTAATGAGTAATAGTGCATAAACTAGAAATTAATATAGGAAATCAATTTACATCGATCCAAAAACCAATTTTACATAATTTCATCTTTGAACTTGAGTAGACTTTATACTTAAGAAATTCAAAATCCTTAATTTATATTGAAAGTGATTTTTAATTTTTGAAGCACATTTCAGTGAGTATACACCATTATCAAAAGTTTAGACCATACTAGTACTTAGTAAAACACCATGGCATAATCAACTAGGTCTAACAAGATAGACCTAACACAATCTAGGTTTCCAATCAAGGATTTTATACAACACTTAGACACTATATTGGATGCTATTATGTTTGAAGGACATTATTCAAATTAATTAGCATTTTTGGGGGTGGTATAAAATGTAGAATCATTTACACTCAAGGAGGATATTGTAACTAAAGATAATTAGCTGGTAAAGGACCTAATCCCATTAAAATGTCAAGCCCTACACTATGCATCTATAAAACTAGAGGTGATGTTATGTATTGATCTACTACATGGCCTCTTATTTCAAAGGAGAATCATGGATGAAGGATATCTTAATTATGTTGACAAAAAAATTATTTTTTTGTATATTATAGATGATTCATTCAACATGTATTTGAGCTCACCCATTACATATTTCAATTTTGATTTACACACTATTATCACATGGAAGAAGGCCAACCATTTAGAGCAAGCTCTATCAATGTGGCTTCTCTTGGGCAGAGTTTCACTTTGAAGGAACATGCCAAGATCTCCATCCCCATTACTATATTTAGATTGGGAATTTGCATGGGGATGGAATTATTAAATAGAATCTTCATCCATGTGAGCATCTACTTCATGCACCTTGAAGTGGTTCCTCTACTATACCTACTAACTACCTCAGATCACACTTATACTTTTGGGGAAATCATTAGTGCATGCCTCTAAGAGAAAATCCTACATAAATATTAGTGCCTACTATGAGGTAACTTCTACGTGATGTCTTATTTATTAGACATAGTCATGGTCACTTTATATAGACACAACAAATTCCTTTGGGATCCCAACACGAAAGTCATCAAAAATAGGAATTGTAATTACTATAACTTTGTGCACATATATTCATATGTGAGGAATATAGCCAATATTATTGAGGACCTTTATCCTTAGGTATGGATCTACATAAAAGGTTGAAATTTGAATAAAAATTTCCATATAATATCTTAAACACTAGATAGTAATTTTGGAGACTACTAACTTTATCTATATTTTATAATAATCATGGTGGCAATACACAAGGTAGATCCTCTCTAGCTCCTAAAGTTCATTCTTAATAAGTAACTAATTAGGAAATTGACTATCAAATTTAAAACAATATTAATTAGGAGTTGACAAGAAATAAGATGACCACATTCCATGGATCCCTTATCACCATTGGGTTAATGCAATAGTGCACAAGCAATTCAAGGAGGTTGGCAATGCTAAGAAGGAATATACATTGCCCACCCTACCTCACCAATAATAAGACCCTCATTAAAAGTTCCAAAATAAGATTCATACCCTTTTCCTTGACTACAATCATGAGTTAATGGATCATGACTTTATCATCTTGAATTACAAGGATGATTAAGAATTCAAGGAAAGGTCTACAACTTTAGGACTAAGTGAGGACTTTTTGAGAGTGATTCAAGAAGAACCATTTCTAACACTTGGTGAAGAAAAGTTTATAATTAAACCTCTTGAAGGATGGAGATACTTATATTTTTAGAGTGGTAAGAAATGGAAACAACCAAATGGAGATGGTTCATATCCCCAAACAGCTGAAGGCCACCTTTAGGACCAATAATAGTTGGTAACTGAGGCACCACTTATTGGAGAAGAGGAAGAACAACTTGAAAAAGAATGCTTACCTACCTAAACACAAGTAGAAGCACTAATGTTCCCAACATAGGATTCAACAATTGAATTGATCAAGGTCAAGAAAGAGTTGACTAAGGATATAACTATAGTAGGAGGTAGTGCATAAATATAATCTATGATTATATGCTTGAATTCCTCCAATAAAGAATAAATAGTGGTTACTTCAGCCCCACCACCAAGCACTCCTCCCCTTTCTCTTCCATCATAGTCCATAGGCCCATAAGTAGGTAAAAAAAAGGACTTTGTCAAATAAATCCAAAGGATAGACCATATACCCCTCCAACTCAAGATATGGATGAGGAGGAACTACAATAGGAAAAGGTTATAAGCTTATAAGTACTTAATGCCAAATCACCTATCATAGGTGAATCATCTAGTAAGGGACCCTTTGTTTAGAAATCCTTTAGGGTTTTCACCTTTAATGTCTTTATTTGTAGTTTCCATCACCCTTGGGCTAGTGGTTTACACATTCATTCCCTAGTAGATAGTCTCTATAGGTTCACCTTTTGTGCATATATATGTGTGTGTGTGTGTGTGTGTGTGTGTGTGTGTGTGTCTTTCTACAACCACTCCACCTACTCCACCTTCCACTTTTATATCTTCTATCCCTTGGTTTCCATCCCTTTAGTTTTAATCCCATTGACATCCACCCAATTAGTATTGGTTATGCCCATTCTAACCATTACTCAATCCATCACATCAACTACATCTCCTTCTACCCAATTGGGTTCATCCTTGCATTTTTACACTCCAACCAGCATAATTATAGTGGTAATAATGAAAAGTGAACTTGGGAGGTAACCAGTCTTTGTTGCCCCTTCAAAACCATAGTATGGAAACATATATTGTTCAAAGATTATTTTTCTTGAAATGTCCAATCCTTCCAAACAAACTGAGCAAGAACCTAGAAAACATGCTAAAGTGGAAGCTTTACCCTCAAATCCATAAAATCTTACTCTTATAATTTAGATTAAGGAATTAGGATCCTTAGCCTCTAAGAGGCTTAATATGAAGATAATAAAATTACTGATAGTGATCCCTTTATTTGATAAAGCCACCACATTGGTACAAAGGCTGAAGAACAAAATTGAGGATAACTCAAGAAAGAATTTATTTATAGAAGAGAGGGAAGAATTGTATTCCCTAAGAAAAATGAAAAACAAGAAAAAGGGTCAATCCTCTTATATTGAGGACTTGAAGTCATATATGGATACCCATATAAAGTCCATTTTTCACATACATCAGGGGACCAAAATGGCCATATAGGAGCTTGAATAAGATTTGGAGACACTCATAGAGAAATAATAGGTGATTTTATTTCACCATGGCATTGAACAAGATGTGCAACATGTTACTCTTATATTATACTAAATTCTTAATTCTATTCATTATTTAAGAATAATCTTATCTCCTTATGTTAATAACATAACCAAATTATTTAAAAACCATAAATATGATGATAGTAATTTTAATGTCTTTGTGCTTTATTCCCCTAATAAGGCATTAAACCATTTGGACTTGATGACCCCATTAGATTCATTTTTTGAATTTAGCATTGATAATAACATAAGAGGCCTAAATTGGGTTCTATCCTCTGAGGATTTAGTCAATAATTTGTTGGAACAAGACAAAGAGGTTGAGAAAATTCATTTAGGATTAGAACTATCTTCCATTTGAGATAATAAAGGTAGGGTAATGACCCAAGCTATATTTGACCAAATGATTAAAGAAGAATTTGAAATTTTCAAATAGAGCCTATAAGGTTTGACCCTAGGATACATTAAGGCTAAATTAAGTGTATCAAGGAATAATTCAATCTGGGTGGAAGTATTCATAGTTATCTTCAAAGAACTCAAGGTAAAACATAACAAGATAATGGGCAAGATAAGTAGGGTAACTAGGCCATCTCTCCTAGATATGAGTCTAATAAGAGCACAACATGCTAAGGAATAAAAACACTACCATGACTTGGATGCAAAGAATGAATTTTATCAACAAATGCCACCTACTAGTCCCACTATACCAACTCCACCTACACTACCAAAAACTACAGCCATGTTATCTCCACTTCATGTTATTATTCCCATGGTAACTATAGTTTCATCAACTGGTGCAACTTCAAGTTTAATTCTAATTACTACGATATCAAATACAAGTACTAATATAGTTCCTACAATAGTTTTAAGATAAGTTAATTAAGAGACAATTTTTATAAAGGATAATTTTGCACATTTTGCATGCAATGGTCATAACCAATTAGTTAAGTCTTACTTGCATATATATATATATATATATATAAACAAAGACTTAATATATATCATTTTTAGATGTAAACAAAGTGTTCTAATATTAGAGGATGAGGCAACCCCTTCCCTAAGATATATATAAATGTAGACCCCTATTTTCAAAGGGTCAATTTTTTAAAATGAAATATAAGAAGAAATCAAGGATTTTGATTATCATGCAACTATGTTTGTTATTTTTTCTTCCCTTTCCATGTCAATGAGTTTAAAGTTTATTTAATTTTAATTGATTCAATAACTCTAATGTGTGCTAATGTTATAGATGAATCTGAATATTTTGTTAATGAATGTTACTATTAGATGTCTAATATCTATTGAATATTGATATGTTTCTTTGATATAGATAGTTATTACAATTTGAATCAATAATATAAAGTGTGTATAAGTATCTTATTTGATATAGTATTATAGGTATGAGCAACAACTTCCTGAGGTAACTTCTTGGTTTAATCTCTAATCTCTTGTATAAAAGAATGCAATAGTAGCATTAAAAGGTACAACCTTTATTTGAGACCAATAATCACCCTATATATGACTACCCAAACTCCTAGCCATGTTTGTTCATGAGTGTAAAAAAGCTAAAAATAGAAAATAATGGTACTTGATATCCTTGTCCACTAAAGAGATAGATTAATAAATTCTAGTTTAAAGACATATAATCCTTCTTTTTGCCTTTCCCTTACCTCTTTTTGAAGTTTCTTTGAGGTATACCCACCATATATTAGTCTTCCACCCATTCAAATCACAAAGTGATTTATATTTTTTTTATTAGAGTTCACACATTTACCCACAAACTTGGTTAAACAACCCACATGCTTAACCTTATTCCACCATATAGTTTTTCTAACCACCTACCTATAACTCGTGCCCCATAGTGGAACCTAGTTTCATATAGATACCAAAATATTAGAGGTTACTTCATTTAAAACTCTCTAAAGTGTGCATATAACCCACATCAATAGAAACAAAAAATTTGAGCTAGAAGGAACACACACTTGTGTGTTCTCTAAATAAATAGGTAACCCATCATTACAAAGACACTTAAGAGATTAACAAGGTCTAGGGCCCAAGACAACCTTTTCATTTCACCATTGTCACACTCTAGGAGGCCTAAACTAATACCTATTGTCCTTGAGGTACATAGAGCTCGAACACCTTCCCTTATAAGGAATGTCCTACCTATCAATATTCCCATGGCTCAACCCTTCTTAATCATATATTTTATTTTTATCCCTAGGTACCAACATGACCTATCAAGGAATCCAAAAAAGTATCTACTTGCTTTCTCCCCCTCAAATGGGGAAATGGATGAAGAACATATCAAATATTTCAAGGTTACCTTGAGATTAACAAATGTTAACCATGAGGATGTTGTATGCATGATTTTTATATTTACTTTTTTATATTCTTCTTATGATTTATATCTTAATTTAAAGGAAAATTACATCACCTCATGGGATGAGTGTCAAGGAACATTCCTGGAATAATTTGGATAGGTAACTAATCCAAGTCTAGTATATCATCTCTTTACTAGAATGAAAAAGGATAACAATAAGTCCATTTGAGCCTTCAATGCAAGATTCCATAAGATACACACCTAATTAAATGCCACTTATAATATATATGAGAGTCTAACTCTCAAAATATATAAAAATGTCTTAGATCCTATTAATGATGTGTTTTTGTGAATAGATATCGTTATCAATACACTAGCTTTGTCATTCCAAGAAATTATCAACATTGATAAATAACTCAATCCTAATCTTAGCCCTCATAATATATTAGGTCAGACATTCAATAATGGACTTCTATCCTTGAATACAATTCCATGTACAAACCACAATGCTCCCACATTTAATTATAACAAGTTATACACTTTACCACCAATAACACAATAAACAATGAATTAAAACTATGATTTCATGAATAATCATACTAAAATAAATAATTAGTATAATCAACATCAAGATCATTCCAACACAATCGTCACTTAGGGTTCTGATTCAAACAAAGCTAAATTGGATTTTATACAAAAAATGGTTCAAAAGCTAAGGAATGATTTTTGAATATGTAAAAGAGGATGGAAAATACAAATAATTAGAATTAAAATAAGAATTTTTCATTTTTAAGATATAATAGGCCTTTTAAAAATCCTAATAATAATGTATAACATCAACAATCTAATAATTTTCCATAGATAAATATCATGGAAACATCTTTGCCCAAATAGTGAAAGGTCCATAACTCATCTCAACATGGAGAATTAGATTCTATAGAATTCTACACGGCCTTCAAAATTTTCCATAGGTAGATGATCAAATAAGATCAAATGATGAATCCTTCAAATTTACCTCATGAATCTAGCCCTTCTAGTTCAACTATGGTCTTTAAGACTTTTGAGTCTCCCTTCCCTAACAAAGATGATAATATCCAAAAAGATAATTATAATGAAGTACAAGCATTCCAATGGTTCAATAAGAACAATTATAATTTGAGGAATAGGTAATTATTTACTACTTATAATCCTCTTAATTACATGGTTATCCATCTAAATCCTAAGGCTGATAATAATCCTCCTACCCCCAAATGGAATGATCAACCTCAACACCAAGAAGAACAAAATAAATGAGGATACAATATTATTGGGGACATGAATAAAATAACAGCCAACATAACTCTTCATGAGCTAGCTCAAATCATAGAATAGAGGGAGCTCTTATATAAGCCCATCATAGGTAAGTCTATGGCAAAAAAGTCTAAGATATCGAACATGAATGTTATATATAAAATCGATCCAAAAGTTCCCCCTTTCTTGCTGACCATTCAAACATTTAGAAAGATTATACATAATTTCTTGGTAGATTTAAGAGATTCAACAATAATGATGCCAAATTCTATTTTTCAAAAGCTTGGTTTGACATCAAAGCCTTCCAAGAGGACTACGTCACAACTTGATAAAATAATGGTGCTTGTGTTGAGATAACTAAATGATGTAAGAATTTAGTTTGATTCAACACCTAGATTATATATGACTATCGACATTTTGGTGGTTGACATTCTTGAAGGTAATGGTTATTGTTGTGTAGAGATTGGTCAAAAATGCTAAATGGATATCTTTCCATAAAATTTTCACATATTTGGCTACCATGGAGAGGCATATCCAACTAGATCAGAATTGACTAAGAACCAAGAATGAAGCATTTTATTATGAAGTAAAATACTACCAAAGAGGAGATAAGTTATAAATATCCTAGTCTTAGACTTTATACATTTTTCATGAAGCATGAAGTACTAGAAGAAATTTTAGGCCCTTCCCAATTATGGACACTCCATTTTAATGGAGCCAAATCTAAACAAGGATTAGGTTTCAGTATTGAGTTGATCAATTCATAAGGAGAGAAACTATTGGTAGTTTACAAGATCCAATTCCCATGACCTAATAATAGAATAGAATACAAATCCCTAATTTTTGGATTACAATTCACCTTCAAGAACAATGTCGAAGAATTGATGGTATATAGAGATCTTAAACTCATGGTAAACTAGGTAATAAATAAATATTAGCATAAATTATCATATCTAAGGAAGTACAAGCATAGGGCCTAGGATTTAATAGAATCATTTGAATATTTTAACATAGTTTCTATCTTGAGAGAATGAAATGGAGTTGTTAATTCACTGGTCACTTCAATAGTGAATTTGGCACAGTTAAAGGAGTCAAAAACCCAAAAACTCTCCATTAAATTAGTATCATGTCTGTCAGTACCAAAAAATGTTGAAAAATTTCAAGTGTTTGATGATGACCAGTAAATTATCTAATTTCTCACAAATTTAGAACAATTCAAGTCTCAAATAATAGATGATGAATAAATAAACCACATGTGCTAGGAATAATTAGATGAAGAAGGCATTATTTAGCTAAAAGAGAATCACCTCCCATTAAAAATGGTTTCCCTATAAAGGACCTTTGATATAGATCCTTAGGTTCAATCATAAAAGCAACTAAAGGTTAATGAATCAAAATTTAACTCAAAAAAATTTGATGATGAGAAGAATGACCACTTCATTAATTTTGGCCTAATCTACACACCTGAAGAAATGGAAAGAGTCAAAGAATTGATTATCAAGTATAAATATGTAATTGAATGGAATTATGAGGACTTAAATCTTTTCAATCTTAGAGTCATGACCTATACAATTACACTCAAGCTTGATCATAAACCATTTAGACAAAGGCGGAGGCTATTAAATCCTATTATAGAACCATTAATTCATAAGGAATTAGAAAAGTACTAAGTGATAGGATTATCTTTCCTATTATACATTTGACTTGGGTGGTAAATCTATCTCTCCAATCAAGAAAAATATTGGTGAGATCAAACTATGTGTTGACTTCATAAATCTAAATAAAGATTTAGAAAAGGATAATTACCATTTGGCCTCTTTGGATGGGGTAATATAAATAGTAAGTGGATCTAAGATAATGTCTTTTTTAGATGAATTTTTAGGTTATAATCAAATATATAATCACATGATAGGATGAAAATATCATTTAATATGAAGTGGGGAATATATGCGTATAAGTAAATGCCATTTGGGCTGATTTATGTTGGAATGACTTTTCACAGAGTAATGGATCATGCATTCAAGGGACTGATAGGGAAGTGCATAATTATATATATGAATAATGTCACTATTTTTTATAAAAATAGAGTTTATCATATTGACCATCTTCAATCTATCTTTGAGAGGTTTAAAGAGTTTGGGGTATCACTTAACCCAAAGAAAAGTATATTTGGCATTATTGAAGGCAAGTTGTTAGCCCAAATCATTACCAAGGATGGGATCACTATTGACCCAAAAAAGATTTAAGGGATATCAAAAATAATATTTTTGAGCAATAAAAAGGAGCTCAAATCATTCTTTAGAAAGATAAATTTCATAAGGAAATTTATATCATGATTTATAGTTATTGTTAGACCCTTAAATGCAATGCTCAAACATAATGCCAAAGTGGAGTGGATGCCTAAAGCTAAGAAATCCTTCAAATACATAAATAAGGATATTTCACAAGACACAATACTAATAAGCCATAATATCAACAAGTATTTTTATTTATATTCATTTCCCTCATAACATATCATTGCTATAATGCTTATGCAAAAAAGGGAGAAAGCAAACATCTGATTACATATATGAGTACTAACTTGAAATATGTAGATCTTAAGTATTCCCTAGTTTATAAACAAATATTAAATCTCATCAAGGTAGTCAAAAATTTTAGACATTATATCCTTTAGAATAATATTATTTCCATAGTAACATACCCTACTATCAAACTCATGCTTGTGTTAAACAAACTAGGGGAGCATAGGGGTAAATGGATGGAAAATTTACAAAAAATTGATATTTAAATCAAACCAAAAAAAAATTTAGAGGATAAGGCATAGTTTAATTGATGAATAAACTATACCCATGAATTACTATTTAAGAGGTCTACCAAACATAAGTCTCTAAAGAAGATTGGCATTCAATAATTATTGAATTTTTGCTCACTGGAATATGTTCCTTAGAACTTAAAAGAGATCAAAAGATAGATTTACAACTCAAAGTTGCTCATTATATGATTATAAATGGAATAAAATATAGAAATAATAACAAAGGTATTTATATAAGGTGTGTTTCATAGGAGGAATCTAATAAAATATTGGAAAATCTCCATCAAAAGATAACTAGCAGACATCCATTTAGAAACTCTATAGCACATAAAATACTCAAAATGGGCTATTACTGGATGATGGTCTTTAAATATGCTCACTTCCATGTGAGAAAATGCCATGAATGCTAGGTATTAGACAAAAAAAGAAGTATATATAGCCATGCTACTACAATATATAATCAAAGGTAGGCCATTATCCCAAAGGGACCTAGACTTTATTGGTCTTAAAAATCTAAATTCCTTAGATAGACACAATTTTGTGATCACTACTATATATTACTACACTAGATAGACTAAGGTAGTCACCACTAAGAACTCTAGAGCTCAATATGTCATAATTTTTCTTGAAGAACATATCACAACCAAGTTTGGCACCCCCATCTCTCTAGTTTGCAATAATGGGCCAGCCTTTCAATCAGTCAAATTCCTTGAGTGGGCCCATGATAATCATATCACAATTAGATCATTATACATGAGGGAATAAACTATATGAGTTAATTCATAATAATCTTATAAATTTAATCAAGAAGTCAACTATAAATAAACCAAGGGAGTGGCACCTCCTACTAAAGTGTACACTCTGGGAAGACATGATGAAGTATAAGTAGGCCCTTAAAGATTTTCCATATCTATTGGCATATGGTAAATAACCCATGTTCCTAATCATTCTAAAATTACCAACATATCAGTGCATATAAGAGTATATGGAGCCCAATGACAAAATAAAGTCTAGGCTACTAAACATCATTGAAATGGAATACTCTAAGGATAAAACATTATAGATCTTCAATAAGCATTAAGATATGGTCAAGATAAGGTTTGATAAAAGATAAAAATTCAAAGCTATCAGGATCTCTAACTTAGTGTTACTATGAGATAAATCCCATGAGAAAAAAGGAATGCATGACAAATTTACCCTACTATGAATAGGATTGTAACATATTTTAGAAATTTTTGGTAATAATGCATTCCATTTGAAAGATATTCAAGGTAACAATCTGACATATCCATTAAATGGATGGTTTTTGAAGCATTACTTCATGGCTACCCCATTTAGAGAGGTCTCTAAGTAATAATAAGATGTTTTGGTAAAGGTAGAAGTAGATTAGATTTTCTTTATTAGTTAGTTTCCTAATTTTTATCAATTAATTTTATTATATTAGTTCCTATTTTCTAGAGTAGACTTTTTTACTTTTAGTATGTTTTTCTAATTTTTAAAGTAGTTTTTTTTTATTTCATGATAGTCAAAATTTTGGTCAATCCTAGTATAATCAAACTCAATTTGGGGTGTTTTGAATCAAACCCAAATCAAGGGATAATGCATATTATAGTTCAGGACTTATAATCCAATTAAGCAATGAGAGATTTAGCCATGAATATGAATTGAAACTAATGATTTGATTAGGTATGAGAAAGTTACTCCCATAATTTTGTGCAAATTTAGAAAACTCTCCTTATTACCTTGGTTCAAATGCATATAAAACATTAATACTTGTTTAAGGTAATAATCATAGGCATATGCAAGAGTTGATAGGAACATTTTGATTAAACCAAAATTTTAACTAAGACTAGCTCATTACGGTCATTTTTCCCCTATTTTTGAAATAAAATAAAGAAAAAGAATAAAATAAAAGTCACAATCCAAAAAACCAAAAGAAAATAAAAAATTATTTGAAATTGATATGATGTAATAAGATTAATGCATCACACATCATGAAAAATATGAAGGATGAATGGTGATCAAAGGTATCTATATCAGGGCTATGGATGCCTAGATAGTAGTAGATCAATGTCTTAGCTCCCCCGTGTAAACACCTAACACCTAATAAAATTGAAACCTTGGACTTATCCTTATGTCTTTACCTAAAAACCTGAAACAAGATGTAAAGAACAACACTTTTCACACATAGATTCAAAATCTAAGTAAAGCTAGTATGTTGCATAGGATTATTAAGAGTATCTTTCCATTTTTGGTTTAGTTATTTATTTTAGGATAAATTTATGGTTGATATTGGGATTGTGAAATAATGGATTCTAGGTTCTTGAATAATCTAGATTATTCACCCTTGTGAGTCATAATTTGTTGCATTCAACACACCCACTCTATATTTTTATTTTAAAAGTGGGGTCCCCTTTTAATTTTTGGGAGTAATAAATATCTTAGAATGGTACATGTTGTTGTGGTTTTTATACACACCATAGTCAATTAGGTATCCTTTAACATTTTATGATATCAATGGAGCTAAACTCCACTCTAAGGCATGAATTTTAGGTACACAGTTTGAATAACTTATTGATGAAATAGATGGTAGGGCATGTGGGTTGTTGACAATGTATTTTTTATAGAGGTATGGTCACGTAAAAAGTATTTAATATTTATGTGAATTATATGGATGGATGGTTGATAATATAAAGTGGGTATATCTCAAAACAAACTCAAAAAGGAGGGGAGGGTAAGGCAGAAAAGAAAATTTTATGTTCTTATGAATCACCTCTCTGGCTAGTTTCTAAATGGATAAGTCCTTTCAAAACCTATGTTTTTTTCAAGTAGCTATTTCAAACTAATATTCAAACATGATTTATAGGTCTAAGGGGATAGTGATATAGGAAAATCACAAGCCTCAATTAAAGGTAACCCTTTTTAGAGTAGTTGTTGTACACCCTTAATTAGAAGATTATGCCTCAAGCTAATGAGGTATCTGAGGTAGTGTTTTCACACACACAAAAAACTATATAAAAAATCACTTATACACATTTAAGAACATGAATCAATCAACTTAATTTCAATTATTCAATATAATTTACTAATCCTTCAATAGCTATTGCACATCTAAGACTAACATAACAATCAAGATAAGAAAGAATTCATTGTAGTTATTGCACACTAAGAATTATTAAATAATACAACCAAAATAAGATAATTTTAATTACATATAAATTGGAGAGAGAATACATAAACACATTCACTAACAATCAAAATTGATGCTGCTTCTGTATATTGAAAATTTTCTCCCATCTAAACTTGTGGATTACAATTTTATATAGAGAGTAAGAGAAGGGATCACCTCATTCTCTAATTTCATGAAAAGTCATTTAAATGTGATATTTATAATATAAATTCTAACTATGGTCAAAATGGTATAAGATTAAAATCATAATTATCTATTAGTCATAAGTTGACCTTTTCAAAACCATGCATTTTGTGAATGTGTACAAAAGATAGAAGGTAACATTTTACAATGATAGCTTGAACTAAAAGAAAATTATAAATATATAAACTATTAAAAAATTATACATGCACAAAATCTTGGCCTTATTAAGGCTACATCATCTAAATAGATAGGTGTACTTTGGTAGGTGTAGTGGTTGGGGTGGTAGAAGTAGAAGCTGCAGATGTGGGCATGGCACTTGAAGTAGCAGCTTGAGACTACTTATTATTTTCCTCATTCTCATTATAAAACTTGTTTGTTTTTTCATGATAGTGTATTATGATGTTCAATGAAGTAAAGAGTGTTAGTGGATTCTATTAACTTGGCTGAGGATTTTTGCATGTTTAGCCGTCATCATCTTGAAATTATTCTTGGATATCTCTACCTCAATGAAATTATTTCTAGAAACACTTAGCATATATTTTATCTCATTCAATTTCAAGCCTTCTATACTCTATTTAAAATTATTGGTTTCCTCCTAAATGAGTTTATCAAAATTGATCATGTTAATCAATTTTCTTGTGGCATCTTTCACTTTTGATAACGTCAGATCATCCAAAATATGAAGAACTTGGGCTTTATATAACTGATATTTTAGGATTAAGTACCAAAATAATTTTAACCATTCCTGATATTATTCTTTCCTAATGACAACTAAATTAAGATCATTATATGCCTTAAGTGGTGTCATGAGGTCTAGTTGGCTATATCTTTTATTGCTCGTGTAGTCAACTATCATCTTTACCTTACTATTATCATATCTCAAATAATTAAATAATTGGTTAGTTTTATTCACATGTGGGGTTAACTTATCCCTCATTAATTATAATGCTTCCAAGGATTTGTAACATTTGGAGGCTGCTTCTTGAACCTCTGCCTTTGTGCCTATAAGAATATGCATAATCTTTGCTTGCTCCATCAATTGTTCTACCTTGGATTTTAGTTATTGTTGAACCAAATTTATTCCATCATGAATGGATACCATATCATCCTTATGTTATTTAGATATTTGTAAAAAATTCTCAACATATAGAAACTATCCCAACAACCTATTTTACCTCTTGAATTATTGAACAAAATATATGTGACAAAAAGTCTGAAGACCTAATTTTTGTCAGATAGAATTTCCATAGAAAAACTTCCAAAAAAATAAGTGTGATAAGAATGAATTATTTTAGGGAAATTATTTGGAAAAAACTTCTAAAAAAAATAATTCTTGTGGAATAAAAGTCTTGAATACCTAAAGTTCAAATAGATGAAATGATGAAAACAAACTACAACCAAAAAGTTACTAGGCCAAATGCCTGATACATAAAATCTGAAAAGGAAACCTACTAGACAAAATGTTTAAATGAAATTTTCAAACAAAAAACCTGATAATAATGAACCCTAAATAAATTCCTCCAAATTACATAAGTCCCAAACAAATCTGCATAGTCCATAACTCCTGAAATGCATTAGTGTAGTTAGTCCATAAAATTATTATATGAATATCATGCCAAATTTCCAAAATTATGAAGGCTAATCACATAAAAATATAATAGAGAGATTCAAAAATAAGTCTAGAATTCAAAAAATAAGGTTGATCTACATTTCCTTCTAGGAAAATGGGGATGTTGGGTACAAAAAATGGTGACTTTAGGGGGGATAGTCTTGAGTATTTAAGAACCCAAAATTTTGGTTAGTAATCATCAAATCAATCATGAAGTGTGTCACAGAATAATACATAAATAAAAATATGAAAGATACTCCTAAGTTGATTCACAGAACATACTTACCTTCTAATTTTTTGGACCTATGTGTGTCAATCATGTAATTCATTTAACCCCTGATGTGATGAGTTTTTCAAAGGCTTGATGAAGCTATAGGTTTCACTCTAGTATCTATTAAAGCACATTAAATAAAGGGAAACTCAAGAATTGATGTACTAATAGCTAGGAATCCATATCCTTTATAGAGATACCTTAGGCTCTTTTTCTTCTCTTTCCATTATTTTATCTTAATCATGATGTGTGTTACATTTACCTTATTTCATCATGTGAGCCTTTTGATTTTATTTTTCTATTTTGAACCCATTAATTATTTTCTTCTTTTATTTTTATTTTTCCTCAAATTTAAAGAGAAGAGCTAAAACCCCAGTGATATGGTATAATTATAAAATAAATCATTGCTATAACATCCCCACCAGCCACATCTATACCCACAATTGTCATTTCCAATAAGTATTTAATATGAAAAGTGAATTTGATCTAATAAAATAAGAAAACTTTCTAAATTTATACTAAGTAATCTGAGAGCTAGTTTTACATACCTACTGAAAATATTAAATTTTAAAAATATATAGAATGATTCATGATTACATACCTTTATCCTAGAGACTCAAAACACAAAAATATGCCCAATTTGTAAACTAGTCCCAAATTACCAATTTTTTAATTTCCCCCTTTCTAAAAGTCATAAGATTGGTTACAATCATATCAAACATAATTTAAATATCCATAGAAAGTAACAAAACAACTAATCTAAGAAATTAAGAAACTAATCTAAGAAATCAAGAAACTAATCTAATGAAATCAAATGACAGAAAACAAGAAACCTAACCTACTCCTACTTTAAGGAAAACCCAAACAAGATGGGGGCTGGATTTGGAAACTCTATTTGGTATGCTTCTCACTCTTTGGTAATAACAATGTTTTCCCCATTAAAGTTCTAAGATAAGCAGGGACATCCTTTTATTCATTAAGTATATTTTTAAACCTTTCCTTCATATTGTAAAATAAAAAAGTAGGGTTACTCATTGGGACATCACAGAAACAATAAAAAGTTAACTCCTCCTTATGATACATATGTTCTAAAAACTCACCATTATTACTAATGTATTTAGGATAAAATACTTGAGATATGTAATCACAAAAAGTATTGCCTGGCTGAGAGGCAAAATCAGACCAATAATCACCATATTACAAAGGCTTTGAAATTTAAAATACATAACCCGAGTTATAAAAACTATGTTTATCTAAGATGAAGACCTCAAACACACCCAATATTCCTTAAATTCTTCTGAGCCTAAAATGGGTCAATATCTTGGGAATTGATTGGTTTTGGAACTTCATCATTTATACTAACATTATTACGAAAACCTAATTCAGCCAAACAATCCTCAAAAGCATCTCCTAATATGGATATTAAATCTGACTTGTAGTCTTAAAAGTCATCATCTTCTATGAACTCATTATGGTAAAGGTCCATAAGATAGAATTAGAATCATAATTATAATTATGAACAACATTTTCCTCCAAAAATTCATCTAAACTCTCACTTTCAGTGTGACCTTCAATATTTGAATGACTCATCTCTTGACTTTCCAAATTATGAATACAAATTCTATTCACCTAGGGCTCACTATTTCTAATTTTAGGATTAATAAATTAATTAATTATTAATTCTAGAGGGATCATCCCATCCACTACATGTTGTTGATCTTTTTATTTCTTTTTTTTGAATTGAAACTTTGATTATTGCCATCCAAGTAATATGATTCTTATAAATAGTTATGCTCTAGAAGATATGCAACTTCATGGGCATCATATATGTAATATAAGTTATTTGATTCAATGCCAAATGATGTTGATGTCCATAAATATTGGGGTTCTTTTTCAATCCCGTAATCGACCATGGTGGCTTTCATATTAGAGTTAGGCAATAAAGTGAATTCAAAATCTATCAAATCAAGGCATGGGTATCTATATGAATTAATTATATTGAAGGGGAATTTATAAATAGAATCATAATTATTTGGAGAATACAACATACCTTTTTATTCTCCTCATGATAAAAATACATACCTACCTCAAGCATAACATAATATGAAACCTCAACATTGAAGCTTACATGATTAGAGGAGAACAATCAGGAATATAATCATCAAATGAGTCTTATAATAGAGATTCCAATGCAAACCAGTAGTTACAAGAGTCATCAACACCATATTTATATCTAATATCTTCCTTTGTAAGGCAAAGTAATTGATCCCCTACCTGGGCATATTATATCTCATAGAGCTAATGCAAAGGTTGATAATGTTTTTCTAAATTGACACTTTCCTCAATGTCATGATTTCCTTCTTCAATTATCTCATCAAATATAGGTATGGAATCATCATGATCCAATTATCCTAGCTTGACATATTCCTCTTCTTCTTGTTGGTATCTCAATTTCTATTTTAACATTATAATTTCTTATTTGATGGTTATAATATACTCTTCTACCTATTTTATGATCCAATCATCTTATCCATCTAGGATATCTTCTTCCTCTTTGACCATATCACCAATTTAGGGGTCAAAATATTTATGTTCAACATGTCCATACTTATGATTACTTGTTGCAACAATGATGGGCTCTAGAGTATTCTAATTGTGTATAGTGCCTAGATTAAAAGGAAACCCTTCCACTATGCTCTTGTTTAGGCATAGTAACCAACTTTTTCTTTGTATAAATTATATGTAATTCATATCCAAAATATCTACTATATAAAACCTCATTTAATCTATTAAATTATTTTTTAAATCATGAGTATCAATATTTGGACCAAATCAAATTTAAAAAATTACCTCAAAATCACTCTAATTGGTGATAAAACTAGGTGCCAAATATATAAACCAATCATGTATTTCTTCTCCTAGCATGAAAGGGAACAACCTACAGATCACATCCTCAAATTTGATATCCATAACATACAAATCATATGTGTAAGCAACAAGATGTTTTTTGGCATCTCTTGTGTGATTATTATGGAACCTAAGAAGGTATGTGAATGGGTTATCAGGGAGATTGTGTTGAATGCCTAGGATATATATGGGTTATTTTTCAATCCAATCCTTTCTCATTTTTTATTTTTCTAATTTTTATGATTTTTTTTGTTTTTTTTTCTGGTTTTTTAGGTTGTCACAAGGGGGCTCTCTTGTGTTAAATACAACTATAGGTTCAGGCCCTCCTCCAAATGCTGATGAAATTATTGATGTAGTTTTTATTCAAACCATAGTCAATGAGGTAGCCTCTAATATTTTAGGATCTCAGTGGAGGTAAACTCCACTACAAGGAATGATTTTTAGGTATGCAATTTGACTAAATGTTGATGGAATAGCTAGTAGGACATGCAAGTTATTGACAAGGCTTTGTGGATAGTGGTGTGGTCTCTTAAAATGTAGTGAATATCTATGTGAATTGGATGGATATTTGGTTGTTAATATAAAGTGGGTATATCTCAAAAAGGAGGGGAGGGTAAGGCAAAAAATAAGATTCTATGTTTTTAGGAATCACCTCTCTAGCTATTTTATAAATGGACAATTGATTTCAAAACCTATGCCTATTGTAAGCATCTATTACACACTAATAGTCAGAAATGATTTAGAAGTATAAGGGGATACTAATATAGGAAAATCACAAGCCTCAATCAAAGGTTTCCCCTTTTAGAGTAGCTATTTCACACCCTTATTTAGGAGATTATGGTTTAGGCTAATGAGGTATCTAATGAAACTTTTGAACACACACAAAATCTATATCAAAAGAAAGAACTTATACAAAATTAAAAACACGAATCAATTAACTTAATTACCAATAATCAACATAATTTACTAATCCTTTGAAATTTATTGCACATCTAAAACTAGCATATCAATCAAGATAAGAAATAATTCATTGCATTTTTTGTACACTAAGAATTATTGAATTATACAACTAAAAGAAGATAAGCCTAATTACACAAAATTGGAGAGAGAATACACAAACACATTTGTTGACAATCAAAATTGATGCTACTCCTCTATTTTGAAAATTTTATCCCTTCCAAACTTAAGGATTATAATTTTATATATGCACTTGGATAAGGGGTCACATTATTCTCTAAGTTCATGAAAAGTCATTTACATGTAATAGTTAGAACATAAGTTTTAACTACAATCAAAACTATATAAGAGTAAACTCATAATTATCAATTAGCCATAAGTTGACCTTTTCAAAACCATGAAATGTGTGCATGTGTAAAAATGATAAAAGGAAACTTTTTAAAATGATAGATCAAACTACAAGGAAATTATAAATATATACACCATTAAAAAATTATACATGCACAAAATATTGGCCTTACTAAGGCTACATCATCTGAATAGCCACATGTACTTTGGTAGGTGTAGTGGCTAGGGTGGGAGAAGTAGAAGATATAGATATGGGCATGGAACTTAAATTAATAGCTTAAAATTACTTATTCTTTGCCTAATTATCCTTGTAACACTTGTATTTTGCATTATGATACTATCATATGATGTTCAAGTTAAAAAAAGAGGGTCATTGGATCCTATTAACATGGTTAAGGAGTTTTACATGTTCATCCTTCATCATCTATAAATTATTATTGAATATCTCCACCTTAATGAGCTTATTTATAGTAACACTTAACTCAGCTTCTATCTCCTTTAATGTCAATCCTGATAGAATCTCTTTAAAATTATCAGTTGCCTCATGAATGAGTTTATCAAAATTGATCTTGTTGATTAATTTACCTATGGCATATTTCATTTTTAAAAACTTTAGATCATCCAAAATTTGATATATTGGGATTAAATACCCAACTAATTATAATCATTCACATTCTTCTTCTTTCCTAATGACATCTAAATTGAGAGCATTATATTCCTCAAGTGGTGTCATGAGGTCTAGTTGATTATACATTTTATTGTTCATATAGGCAACTAGCATCTTTAACTTTCTACTGTTATCTCTCAAAGAATTAAAAAATTGGTTAGTTTTATTCACATTTTGGGATAAATCATCCCTCATGAATTCCAATGCTTCCAAATATTTGTAACATTTGGAGGTTTCTTCTTGAACCTTCACCTCTATTTTTGGAGGGATATGTAGTCTTTGATTACTCCCTCAATTGTTGTACCTCAACTTCTAGTTATTATGGAGTCATCTTTGTTCCATCATGTATGGATACCATAGCATCATTATGTGTTTGAGCTAGGTCTACAAAATTATCAACATAAGAAGACTATCCCCGTTTGTCTATTCTACCTCTTGGTTTATCAGATAAAATGTCCATGATAAAAAGTCTGAAGACCTAATTTTTGTCTAACAAAATGACCATGACAAAACATACACAAAAAAATGTTTGATAATAATGAATTATTTTATGGGATTTTTTTAGACAAAACTTCCAAAAAAATATTTATTTTGGAATAAAAGCCCTAAATACCTGAAGTCCAAATAGATGAAATGCCAAAAATAAACTAACACTGAAAAGTTACCAAACAAAATTCTTGATACATAAAACCTAAAACTCAAACCTATTAGAAAAAATGTCTAAACTAAATGCTCAAACAAAAAACCCAATAAGAATGAACCCTAAATAAATTCCTTCAAATTACATAAGTCTTGAATGAATCTGCATAGTTTAAAACTTTTGAAATGCATTAGTGTAGTTAGTCCATAAAATTATTATATGAATACTGCACCAAATTTACCAAAGTAGGAAGGCTAATTGCATAAACATTTAATAGGGAGGTTCAAAAATAAGGCCAAAATCTAAAAAACAAGGTGGGTCTGCATTTCCTCATGGGAAAAAGGGGATGTTTAGTACAATAATACCTCTGAGTTTTAAGGGTTATGATACTTTTATTATCTTAAAAAAATAAATGTTTTTAAATTTTAATGATGTTATGGTATACAGTTTGGAAGCACTTGTTTAGACTAACCTATTAATTAAAAATATGGAACTAATGAATTTAAATGATAGGTATTTAGATAATTTTATTTCAAAGTATTCAGTTATAAGTAAAATTCCATTTCAAAAGCTTTCATTCAAAAATTTCTCTTCAAAAAGATTCTCTACGAAATATTTCTCATTAGGAACATTCACTTTAGAAACATTTATGTCAATAACAATTACTTTGGAGGAATTATTTTAGTAAGTTTATTTTGAGAAGTTTCACTTTGGCAATAATTACTTTGGCAAGTTTTTCATCAACAACTTTATTCTTGATCATAGTCTTTGGAGACTTAGTCTTCAGGATCTATCATTTCGATGGAATTATGTTGTAAATATTCTCATCGAGGACTTTTTTCAGAAACATTATCTTTAAAAATATTCTTACCAAATGATTTTATGTTTAGAATTTACACTTTGTTTTGAATACTTTTCATTGGAAGGATTCCTTCAACAAGTTTAGTCATCAGTAACTTTGTTTTGAAAACTTTTATTTCAAGAACTTTGGGAGAATAATATTTCTAAAGAACATTATAGGATTTAGAGTCTTCTATCCCGAAATCAAAGTTTGAATTCTAATTGATTAGGCTATAAAATGAAACATGGTAAAATAAGAAAGGCTACATGGTGGCACCCTAAATGATAAGGCATCCTACATGGCATGTACACTAGGATAGGGTGGTTGAATTTAAATTAAAGGAAGATAATGAGCTCATAGACATTAACAAGTAATGGTACATGAACTATAAATCAATGTAGGAGATCATTTACATCGATCCCCCAACCAAGTTTACATCATTCCATTTTTGAAATCAAGTAGACTTTAGTATTAAGAGATTCAAAATCTTCAATTTCTATTGAAAGTTATTTGTAATTTGTAAAGAATAGTTTAGTGAGTTTATGCCATTATCAAAATCTTGGAACATAATATTACTTATAAGATCACCATGGCAACATCATTTAGGTCTTACAAGACATCCCTAATACCATCCAAGTTTTCAATCAAGTATTTTAAAGAGTATTTAGAAACTATATTTGATGCTACTACATTTGAAGGATGTTATTCATATTATTTAGTGTTATGGGAGGTAGTATAAAATGTAGACAAATTTTTACTTGAAGAGGACATTACATCTAAAGATAAGCAATTGGTAAAGGACCTACTCCCTTTCAAACTTCAAGCCCTACACTATGTAGCTATGAAACTAGAGGTGATACCATGTATTGATCTACTATGGGACTCTTATTTTAAGGGAGAATCATGGATGGATGATATCTTCATTATGTTGATAAAAACACTATTGTCACATATATTTCATGTGAGGCATTCAATAGGTATTTGAGCTTACCCACTATGGATGTCACTTTTGATTTACACACTATTATAACATGGAAGAAGGACAACCATCCAGAGAGCTCTATAAAAGTGTCTCTTCCCTAGGGAGATTTTCACTTTGAAGGAACATGCCAAGATCCCCATCCCCATTACAAGATTTAAAATGGGAAGGGATGGCATTATTAAATAGACTCTTTCGCAATACAAGCATCTACTTCATGCACCCATAATGGGTTCCTCTACTATACCTACTAATGACCTTAGAGTTCACTTACACTTTGGGGTAAATAATTAGAACGCACCTCTAATAACAAATCTTTAACAAAGATAATCATCCTCTAGGAGGTAACTTCTACATGATGTCCTACTTATTATATGCCATAATGGGTACTATGTATAGACATAATTGAGTCATGTGGGATCCAAACACTAAATTCAAAAAAAAAAGGATTTTTGACTAATATATTTTTGTGTACATATATTCATATGTAAGGGATATAGCCAAGATCAATTAATAACTTTATATTCAAGTCTAGATGGCCATACATGATTGACCTTTGGAGATACTTTCCCATAATATATCTTAGACACTGGCTAACAATGCTTTAGACTACTAGATTTATCTATATTTTATAATAATCATGGTGGCATGAAAAAAGGTAGATCATTTATAGCTCCCTAAGTTCATTCTAGACAAGGTGGTGGATTAAGAAATTACATATCATATTTGGAACAACATTGATAAGGAGTTGCTAAGAAATAAGAAGGCTACCTTCCAAATATCCCACATTACCATTGGGTGAATGAATTATATAATTAATAAGAATTTTAAGGAGGCTAGTAATGATAGGAAGGCATATGCATTTCCCACCCTACCTCACCAAGACTGGGACCCTCATGGCAAGCTCCAAAAAAAGATGCATACCCTTGGCTTTGAATATAAGCATGAGCCAATGGATCATTACTTTTTCTTCCTAAATTCCAAGCATGATGAGGAGTTTAAGGAAAGAGATAAAACTATAAGACTAAGTGACTACTTATTGAGAGTGATTCAATTAGAGCCATCTCTAAAAATCAGTGAATCAAAGTTTAGAATTCCACCTCTTGGAGGATGGAGATCCTAAAATTTTATGAGTGGTAGGTAATGGAAATAACCATAAGGAGAGGGGATAGATCCCCAACTATCTTAAGGCTAGACTTAATAACTATAGTAGTTAGTAACTGAGGCACCACTTATTATAGAATTGGAATAATACGCTGAGGAATAATAACTTCCTACCTCAACACAAGTAGAAGTGTCAATTCTCCCAACCTAGGATTTAATAATTGAATTGATCAAGGTGAAGTAGGAATTAGTTAAGGAACTACCTATAGAAAGAGGCAATGCACATGTAAAATCTATCATTATATTCTTGGATTCCTCTAATAAAGATGAAATAGTGTTTACCTTAGCCCTAATGCCAAGAACTATTCCACTTTCTCTTCTATCATAGTCCATAGGCCCACATGTAGGTATAACAACAAGAGCTTATCAAAGAAATATAAAAGACATGCCAAAAACCCATCCAACTCAAGAGATTGATGAAGAGGATTTACAAAAGATAAAGGTTCTAAGCCTATAAGCACTTAAGTCTAAGGCACATATTATAGGTGAATCATCTAATAAGTGACCCTTGTTCAGATCTCCTTTAGGTTTACCTTCCAATGTCAGTGGTTTCCCCATTTAATGTCCTTACTTGTAGTTTTCATCACTCCTAGGTCAGTGGTTTCCATATTAATTCCCTAATAAACACTCTGTATAGGTTTACCTTCCTACATCCATCCATGAGTCTACCTACAACCACTCCACCTCGTCTACCCTCTATTATTTTAGCTTCTATCCCTATGGTTTCTATCCCATTAACATCTTAACCATCAACATTATCTATGTCCATTCCATCCATTTCTCTTTCCATCACCTCAACTACATCTCCTTATACCCAATTGTGTTCATCCTTATCTTCTTCCACTATAACCACAATAACTGCAATGGTAAAAACAAAAAAGGCACCCAGAAGGTATCCAGTCTTTGTTGTCCATCCAATACCATAATATGGAAACATATAATAGTTAAATATTATGTTGGTATGGGTTTTATGCACACCAAAACTATAACAAGGTATAATTTAAAGTTTTAGGATCTCAATGGAGACAAACTCCACTCTAGGGCATGAGTTATGGGTATGAGGTTTATTTCAACCTATTGAAAGAATAGAAAGTAGGGCATGTAGGTTATTAACAAGGTTTTTGGATGGAGGTGTGGTTTCTAAAGGATTATGAAACTCTATGTGAATTAGATGGGCATATGTCTTCTAATCTAGAGTGGGTAGATCTCCAAACAAACTCAAAAAAAATGGAAAGGTAAGACATAAAATAAGGCTTCTATGGTTTTTAGGAATCACTTCCTTGGATGGTTTTTTAAAAGTACAAGTGCTCTTTGAACCTATGCATATTTCTAGTAGAACTTGTGCACACATAGTTAGACATGAGTACAAATTCTAAGGAAATAAAGATGTAAGAAATTCACAAGCCTCAAACAAAGGTTTCTCCTTTTAGGGTAGATATTGCATACCCTTAACCAAGAGATTATGGCTTAGGCTAGTGAAGTATCTGAGGCAACTATTACACATGCACAAAAAAAAATGCATCAAAGAAATCACTCAAGCAAAATCAAAATTATGAATCAATTTTAACTTGACTATCTTAGCCAATATATTTACCAATATTTTAGTAGTTATTACACACCTATAGATTAATATATCAATCAAAATAATCAAGAATCCATTCACAACTTTTGTACACTAAAAAATATTGAAATATACAACCAATGAAAGTAATTACTCATTACATATAAATTGGAAAGAAAATACATAAACACATTTGTTGATGATCAAAACTGATGCTACTCCTATATTCAAATAAGTTATGACCAAAATCTAAGTTGGATTATGATTGTTTATATAGACTTTGGGAAGGGGTCACCTCATCCTCCAAATTCATGCAAGGTCATTATATGTGATAGTCAAAAAATATAGTTCTAAATTTTGTCTAAGACCATATAAGAGTCTACTTGAAATTATCCATTTAAAATAGCCTTTGTCAAATCTATACAACATGTACATATGTAAAAAAATGGAGGTAATTTTATACAATTATAACTCAAACTACATGGAAACTATAAATAGATGCACCATTTACCAAAATTGCACATGCTTCTTTTATAAGTTGTGAGAATAATCTATTGATATTTTAGATTAGCCAACTTCAAATGGAACTCATAATGTAGCACTTTCCAATGAAGTTTTTATAACTATGGACAATGTTGTTAGTTGTGACTATCTTGATTGGTGCATTGCATGTTTTCCCATATCTTTATGAAGTATTCCTTTAAAATGATCTATAGGTCTTAACTAAAATAATTGACCATGCTCACTGAATTTACTTGTGAGATGGCATGTAATTTCATCCTTATCTTATTTTTTTATTGGGTCATCACTACTTACTCTCATACATGTTCATATTCCTAGTCTTAACTATGAGTCCTAATGTTTATCGATAAATATAACATAGTCCAAAGATATTCATGTTCTATCTATTTCTAGATTTTAAAATGTGACATATGTAAACACTTGATTGAGTCTAGGATATTTGAAAATTCCATGTTGATCTCATACCATAGATATATTTATACTAGTTTAACGTAGTTTGTTGGATATGTGTACTGGGCTCCCTACTTTTTTACACAAGTTGATGGATCTATGCACTAAGCTCCCATGATGGTGACACTTGTCATTCTTATAGAGTTATGATATTGCAACTTACTCTCACATCCTTTGATCAAATGGGCCTGAGTAGATGTGCATTGTAGGATCTTGATTTGAATCTAAATGGGTACTATACGAGGTTAAATTTAATTTTTACACAACTATCAAATGATGTCCTTGTGACCATCGAATGATGTCCACATGAATATAAAATTTAATTTCATAAATTAGCCATTGTTGAGGTTAAATTTGACATTCATATGACTATCAAATGAGTTCCTCATGATCATCGAATTTAATCTCAAAATTTTAATGCATTGTCGATGTTAAATTTTAAGTTTGCATGACCATCATATGAAATCCTCGTGAGCATCAAATAATGTCCTTGCCACTATAAAATTTAATATTTTCAACTTGACACATGTCATTTCCTTAGGAGCTCTTTCTCTTGCAAGTATAAACAAAAATAAGACTTAGGATAATACTTTTGAAAAATATGTAAAAAGGACCCTATATAAATATTTTTGCCTGAGGTTTTAGTGTTCAATAAAATATTATTTGGGACTAGGTTAAAATATTGAATTAACCTCAAAACATAATGAAATGATCTTAAGCAAAGGTGCCACTTGGTATTCTGGAATTTGTTTTGGGGTGATTATTGTGGGCTTTCTATTGGGAAATTATTTTAGGACTTCTTTATGGGGGAATTATTTCAAACAAAATGTCTACAATAATTCTCTTGAAGACTCAATTATTTCAAGAAAAATTTCCAAATGAAGGCTCAAAAGGGCCAAAGGGAATGAAGTTTTGAAAAAAAAATACAAAGGATTTGGCTAAAGGACAAAAGTCCTAAAGGAATTGGTTGAAGGGCAAGAGGCCCATGAAAAAAATCCTGAAGGAAAAGTCTAAGAAGGAAAGGGCCTAGGTCAAAGTCTTGAAGAGTAAGTGGTCACTTCAAAAATCCCAAAGGTTATTTTTCAAAAAATTTGAAGGGTAAGCGGTCACTTCAAAAATCATGAATGATCTTTTACAAAATACCTGAAGGGTTGGTTCAAGAAGTCTAAAGGGCATGTACCCTTAAGGGGAATTATTTTGGGCCTTTTGAGTTAGGAAAAATGTCTAAAGGATGAAAGTTCTTGGGAAAAAAGTCTTGAAGGGTAGGCTCATAGAGAAAAAATGATCGAGATAAAAGTCCCAAAGGGCACTTCTGGAGGGCCAAAGGGTCTACTTCATGGAAAAAATGCCCAAAGGGTCTAATTCATAGGGTGCATTGCCATGGGCAAGGGCCTTAAAAAAAGTCCTAAAGGGTAACCAAAAAAGTCTTGAAGGGAACTTTTAAAAGGTCAAAGGGTATGTTCAAAAGTTTGAAGGAATTTATGTCCTTGACAAAACTTTTGAAGGGTAAGTTGGAGGCAAATATTCATTTTGAAAGCCCTGAAGGAATTCCATTTGGGGAATTGTTTCAAATAAAATGTCATTGATAATTCTCTTAAAGACCAAATTCTCTTAGATAAATTTTTTTAAGGAATTCAATTGGCTTGAGGAAAGCATATTGGATGAAATGTGTAAAGGAATTGTTCAAAAAAACAAAGGTATGAGACAAAAGTCTTGAAAGATAGGTGCAGAGAGGATGAAAGGTAATTTTAGAAGTATTTAAGGAATTCTATTAGAAAAAAAGGTCGTAATAAAAGGGCTAAAGTGCATAATGCAAAAATCCTAAAGGGCAAGTTGGAAAGGCAGAAAGGGCACTTCAAAATCCCCAAAGGGAAATTTCAAATGTTGAAGGGTTATTCTAAAGTGTTGAAGGGTACTTTCTATTTGGCAACAATCTAAAGGGTCTACTTTGTAGGGAATTTATTCATGGCAATAGTCCTTAAGGATATACTTCATAAAGGTTGAAGGGAAATATCAAAAATGCCAAAGGGCACATTACATAAATCCTGAAGGGTAGGTTCAAAGGACAATTCTATTAGAGAAAGTGTATCAACAAAATTGTCTACAAGAATAAGATTGATTCAAGGAAATTGTTTTAGTAGAATTGTTGTGGAGAAAATGCTATGAAAAGCAAATTTTATTAGAAAAAATGTATAACACAATAGACCCAAAGAAAAATTCATGTAGAACAAAATTTTTAAAGAGGAAATCCCAAAATGTAAGTCTGAAAAAAAAAACCCCCAAAGTAAAAAATATAATGGAATAAAAGATTTAGTCTATGAAAACACAATATCAATGCCATCTTACCAAAGTATGAAAGGCCAAATCATGAAATTTTCCCAAAATTTGCTTAAAAATATTGAAGAGGGGCTCAAAGTCAATACAATAATATGAAACAAGTGGGTCCCCATTTCCTTATGGGAAAAAGGGGGTGTTGGGTACAAAAAATGGTGACTTATAGGGGGAATACTCTTGAGTATTTAAAAACCTATAACTCTATTTTTCAATCCTAAACCAATCACAAAGTGTGCCACAAATAATGCTTAAATCATAAATATAAGAGAGACTCCTAAGTAGATTCACACAATATACTTGCCTTCTAATTTCTAGAATTTGTGTGTGTCAAACATGTAGTTTATCTAACCATTGCTATTATACGTTTTTGAAAGGATTTGATGGGGATGTAGGTTTCATTTCAATATCTATTAGAGTTCAAAAAAATAAGGGAAACTCAGGAATTGCTCTAATATTAGCCAAACATTCATAGCCCTGACAGACATATGTTGGGATCCTTCTCTTCTCAGTCTATTATTTTCTTTTGATCATGATCTATGTTGCATTGACCTTATTTCATCATGTGAACCTTTTGATTTTATCTTTATTTTTTTTTGTTCTTTTGAATCCATTGGTTCTTTCTTATTTTATTTTTCTTTTGTTCTTATTTTTCTCTTGAATGGAAAAGAGAAGAGTTTGAAACTTAGTGAGCTGGTATAATTATAAAACAAATCATTACTAGAATTTCCATACCAACCACATCTATTCCTAGAATTATCATTTTCAATGAGTATTTAATGTGATAAGTGCATTTGATCCAATAAAATAAGAAAACCTTCTAAATTTATATGAGGTACTTTAAAAAAAATTACACATGCTTGGAAAAAGTATTAAATTGTGACACCACTCAAAATAATCCATGATTACTACCTTCATCCTAAAGACTCAACAATACAAAAATACACCCAATCTATAAACTAGTCCCGAAGTGTCAAGATTTTAATTTTCTCCTTTTCTACAAGTCATAAGCTGAATTGGTTTGCATTTTAACTTGTTTATAGTCAGAGTAAACACAATTTCAATCATCAGAGAAAAGAAAGAAAAACTACTCTTAGAAAACACTAAAATCTAATCTAGAAAACATGAAATCTAATCTATGGAAACAAAACACTGAAAGTAGGAAAGATTAATCTAAAAAGCAAGAAACTACTATAAGAAATCAAGAAATCTAATCTATGAAAGCATGAAATCTAATCTTCTCCTACTCTAAAGAAAACCCAAACAAAATGGTGGATATATTTGGAAACTTTGTTTGGTATGCTTTTCAGTCTTTGGTAATAACAAGGTTTTCCCCATTAAATTATTGAGATAGGCATGGATATCCTTGTATTAATTAAGAAGAATTTTGAGCCTTTTCCTCATATTATAAAACACAAAATTGGGGTTATTCATTGGGACATCTTAGACATAATAAACAAATAACTCTTCCCTGTGATACATACATCTTAAAAACTCACCATTATTACTCATGTATTTAGGAGAACTTAACTTAGACAAACAATCCATGAAATTAATTATTGATATGGATCTTAGATTTGACCTATAGTCTTGAAAGTCATCATCCTCTATAAACTCATTATGGGAAAAGTCCTCAAAGATAGATCAAAAATCATAAGTATAATCATATTCTTTAGAAACTTCATCTAAACTCTCATTTTTTAGTGTGACCTTCAATATTTGAAGGAATCAGCTCTTAACTTTCCAAATCATAACTAATTTTTTTGTTTACCTAGGGCTCACTATTTCTAATTTTAGGAGTGAGAGATTCACTAACTATTAATTCTAGGGGGATCATCTCATCCAATACATGTTGTTGATCCTTTTACTACTATTCTTTTGAATAGTTATGCTCTAAAAGATATGCAACTTCATGGGCATTGTATATGCAACAAGGTCTTTATTTCAATATTAATTAATCTTGATGTCCACATATATGGGGGTTTATGGTCATTCACATAATTAATAATAGTGTCATGCACATTAGAATTAGTCACCAAATTAAATTTAGCATTTATTAAATCAAGGCATGATCATCTATGTGAATTAATTCCATTATAATGGATATTATAAATAGAAATGAAATTATTTAAGGAAGCCAACATGCCTTTTCCATTTTCCCCATAATAAAAATACATACCTGCCTTATGCGTGACATAATCTAAAATCTCAATATTGGAGCCTACATGGTTAAAGGAGAATAAAACAATAATATTATCATCAAATGAATCTTTTTATAGTCATTATAATGTAGATTGATAGTCACAAGAGTCATCAAAACTATCTTAAAAGTTAATATCTTCTTTTACATGGCAAAGTAAATGATCCTCTACTTGGGCATATTCTATCTCATAGAGTTGCTACAAAGGTTGGCAATGTTCCTTTAAATTGACACTTTATTCACTACCATCATTTATTTGTATAATTATCTCATCAAGTACTAGGATGGAATCAACATGATATAATTCTCCTAGCTTGATGGGTTCCTCTTCTTGTTATTGGTATCTCAATTTCTCCTCCAACATTACAATTTCTTCATTGATGGCTACAATATGTTATTACTCTTCTTTTATGATCTAATCATCCTCTCCATTTAGTATATCTTATTTGTTATGTATCATTCCTAGATTAAAAGGAAACCCTTCCATAATGTTCTTATTTGGGCATAATAACAAGCTTTCTATTCAGATAACTTCTATAAAACTCATATCCAATATACCTGTTATACAAAACCTCATATAAGATGTTAAATTATTTTTTAAGTCATGAAAATCAATATTTTGACTAAATCATATCAAAAAATATTGCTCAAGATCAATCCAACTAGTAATATAACTAAGTGCCAACTCTACAATCCATTCATGTATTTCTTTTTCCAATGTGAAAAGGAACAACCTATAAATTACATCTTCAAATTTTACATCCATAACATGCATAGCATATGTGTAAGAAGTAAGATGACCTTCAATAGATCTTGGGTGATTATAATGGAGCCTAGGAATATATTTTAAAGGGTCATCAGGGAAATGATGTTGAATACTTGGGATATCTATGGGTCCTTTGTGAATCTAATCCATTCTCAAACTTTTAGTACAATTAGAGATACCACCCTTTTTCTATCACCACTTAATTATTGGCAGGGGTTTTATTCACACTACATCCATAATGAGGCAACCTATAAAGTCTTAGAATCTCAATGGAGGTAAACTCCACTCTAGGGCATGAGTTTTAGTATGTGGTTTATTTCAACCTATTGATGGAATAGTGGATAGGGCATGTAGGTTGTTGACGAGGTTTTTAGACAGAGGTGTGGTTCTTAAAGGATTTTGAAACTCTATGTGAATTGGATGGGTAGTTGGCTTCTAATCTAGAGTGGGTAGATCTCAAAACAAACTAAAAAATAAATAAGGGAAGGGTAAGGTAGAAAATAAATCTTGTGTGGTTTTTAGGAATCACTTGCTTGGCTAGTTTTTTAAATGGACAAGTTCTCTTAGAATATATTCCTATTGTTAGCAATAATTAGACACACATAGTCAAACATGACTAATAAGTCTAAATAAATAAATATGTAGGAAACTCACAAGCCTTAGATAAAGGTTGATCCTTTTATGGAAGCTATTGCACATCCTTAATCAAGATATTATGGATTGAGCTAATGAAGTATCTGAGGTAGCTATTATACACACATAGAAAACTACATATAAGAAATCACTCATGCATAATTATAATTATGAATCAATTTGAACTTAACTATGTTATCCAATATATTTACCAATATTTTAGCAACTATTGCACACCTAAAAATTATTATATCTATCAAACTATCAAGAATCCATCCACAAATTTTGCACACTAAAGATTATTGAAACATACAACCAATGAAACTAACAACTAATTACATATAAATTGGAAAGAAAATACAAAAACACATTCACTGATTATCAAAACTGATGTTGCTCATGTATATAAAAAATTCACTGACCAAAATCTAAGTTAGATTATGAGTGTATATATAAACATAGGACAGGGGTCACCTCATCCTCTAAGTTAATGCAAGGTCATTACATGTGAATGTCATAACATGTATTTATAAATATGGTGTAAAACCATATAAGAGTCTACTTGTAGTTATCTATTTAAAATAGCCTTTGCTAAAGGTATGTAACATGTGCATGTGTATGAATATAGAGGGAATTTTTATAATTATAGCTCAAACTACATGAAAACTACAAATAGATGCACTATTTACCAGAATTGCTCATTCCTCTTTTATAGGTTGTGAGAACAACCTATTGATCTTTAAAATTAGCTACATTCAAATAAAACTCAGATATGCACCACTTTCCAATGTTTTTTTATAACTAGAGACACTTTTGTTAGATGTGACTGGTTTGAATAGTACACTGCATGTTATCCCATGTATTTATAAAGTATTCCTTTAAAAGGATCTACAAGGTATTAACTAAAATAATTTACCATGATCACTAAATTTACCTTTGAGATGCCATGTAACTACAACCTTGTCTTGTTCTGTTACTAGGTCCTCACTGCTTACTCTCATGTGTGTTCATATTCTTGGTCTTAACTATGAGTCTTAAAGTTTTTCAATAAATATAACATAGTCCAAAGATATTTGTGTTATATCTATTTCTATATTTTAAAATGTGACATATGTCAAAACCTGATTGGGTCTAGGATATTTGAAAATTCTATGTTGATCTCAAACCATCAATCTATTTGTACTATTTTAATGTGGTTCATTAGATATATGTACTAGGCTCCTTAATTATTCCCATAGGTCATTATATCTATACATTGAGCTCCCATGATGGTGACACTTATCATTATCATAAAGTTTTGATATTTTACTTGCTCTCACATCATTCGATAAAATGGGCCTAATCAGATGCACTCCGTAGGATATTGACTTGAATCCCAATGGGTACTTTATGAGGTTAAATTTGAAATTCATGTGACCATAAAATGATTTCTTCATGACCATCAAATGACATCCTCATGACCATCAAATGATGTCCATATGACTATAAAATTTAATTTTATAAATTAGTTATTTCCAAGGTTAAATTTGACATTCATGTGACTATCAAATGATGTCCTCATGACCATAAAATTTAATCTCATGAATTTAACACATTTACAATGTTAAATTTGACATTCACATGACTATTAAATGATGTCCTCATGAGTGTCAAATGATGTCCATGTACCTATCAAATTTAATCTCGTCAACTTAACACGTATCATTTCCTTAGGACTCCATACTCCTACATGTATAAACAAAAATAAGAGTTAGCACAATACTTTTCAAAATATGTAAAAATGACCCTAGATGAATATTTTACCTAAGATTTTAGTATTTAATAAAATATGATATGGGCCTAGGCTATAATATTAAATTAATCTCAAAACATAATGAAATACTCTCTAAGCAAAGGTTCCACTTCGTAGTCTGGTATTTATTTTAGGGCAATTGTTATAGGATTTCTATTGGGAAATTATGTCAACACTTCTATGTGAGGAATTGTTTCAGACAAAATGTCCATAATAATTATATTAAAGACTCAATTATTTTTGAGAAAGTTTTTGAAAGAAGGCTCAAAGGGATGTTCTCAAAAGGGTTAAAGGGCATGATGTTTTAGAGAAAATGTCCAAAGGATTTTGCTGAAGGACAAAAAGATCGAGACAAAAGTCTTGAAGGAATTGGCTTAAGGGTTAGAGGCCTAGGGAAAAAGTCCCAAAGGGCAAGTCTAGGAAGGGAAAGGGCCTAAGACAAAGTCCTGAAGGGTAAGTGGTCACTTCAAAAATCTAGAATGGTCTTTTTCAATTTTTTTTAAAGGTAGGTGACCACTTCAAAAATCCCAAAGGGTATTTTTAAAAATGTCTAAAGGGTCAGTTCAAGAAGTCTGAAGGGCATGTACCTTTGGGAGGAATTGTTTTGAGATTTTTACATCACATAAAATGTTAGAGACAAAAAGTTTGAAGGAATTGTCTAAAGGATAGAAGTGCTTGGGATAAAATTCCAAAAGGGTAGGCTCGTAGGGAAAAAATACTCAAGACAAAAATATTGAAGGGAAATTTTGAAGGGCTGAAGTGTATACTTCATGGTGAAAATGCCCAAAGGGTCTATTTCATAAGATTCATTGTCATGGGAAAGATCCCTTACAAAAGTCCCTAAGGGTAACCACAAAAGTATTGAAGGGAACTTTTAAAAGGCCAAAGGGTATATTTAGAAAGTTTGAAGAAATTTGTGTCCTTGACAAAATTTTTAAAGGGTAAGTCAGAGGCAAAGGTTCATTTTAAAAGTATCTAAGGAGTTTCATTGATGGAATTATTTTAGATAAAATATATGAAATAATTAGCTTGAAGACTTAATTCTCTTAAAATTTTTTTTTGAAGGAATTAAATTGGCTTGGGGAAAGTGTCTTGTATGAAATATCTAAATGAATTATTCAAAAAGGCAAAGGTGTAGGATAAAAGTCATGAAGGATAGGTTCAAAGGGGCTGAAGGGTAATTGCAAAAGTCCTAAAATAATTCTATAGGTAAAAATGGATGCAACAAAAATGCCAAAGGGCACATTGCACAAAGATCGAAGGTTAGGTTAGCAAGGCAAAAAAGGGAACTTCAAAAGTATTGAAGGGCAATTTCAAATGTTGAATGGTAATTTCCATCTATAAATAATCTAAAGGGTCTACTTCATTAGGAATTCATCCACGATAAAAGTTGTAAAGGATATACTTTTTAAAGTCTGAAGGGAAATCTCAAAACCAATGCCATCTTGCCAAAGTATAAAAGGCCAAATCATGATATTTTCCCATAACTTTCATAAACATATAGAAGAGGGGCTCAAAGTCAAGATAATAATCTAAAAAAAGTGAATCCCCATTTCGTTATGGAAAAAAGGGGGGTGTTGGGTACAATAGATTTTTGCCTTATAATGCTTAATCCTTCCACATAAATCGAGAAAGAACCTAAAGAACATGATTAAGTGGAAGATCTGCCCTTAGATCCCTCAAATCCTACTCTTCCATATTGGGTTAATGAATTAGGATCCTTAGCCTCTAAAAGGCCCAATCTTAAGATAATATAAATGCCAATAGTGAGCTCTTTGTTTAACAAAGCCATCACATTAGTATAAAGGGTTAAGAAGAGGAAAATTAAGGAAAACTCAATCATAATCTTAATCATGAAAGAGATCAAAGAAGTGTATTCCCTGAGTAAAAGTCAAAAAAGGTAAAAGGGTCAGTCCCCTTATATTAAAGACTTGAAGTCATACATAGGGACCCATACACAATCCATCCTTATCATACATCAAGGGATTGAAATGGCTAGATAGGAGATCAAGGAAGAGTTGTAGACACTCAAAGAGATAAACCAAGTGATTCAAGTTCCCCATGTCATTAATTAAGATTTACAAGATGTTGTTCTTAGATCATATAAAATTCTTAATTCTATTGATTCTTTGAGAATAAGCTTAGCTCTTTATGTTAATAACATAACCAAATTATTTAGAAGCGATAAAGAAGATGATAGTAAGCTAAATTTCCTGGTGATTTATACCCCTAATAAGGCATTCAACCATTTGGAATTGATGACCCTATTAGAGGCATCTAATGTTTTGAATTTAACATTTATAAGAACACAAGAGGCCTAAGATTGGGTGATATCCTCTGAGGCTTTAGTCAATAAGTTAGTTGAGTAAGATAAAGAGGCAAAATAATTTTTTTCAATATTGGTATTAACTACCATTTGAGATAATAGAGGTAGGCTAGTGACCTGGGCTATATTTGACCAAATGATTAAATAAGCCTATGACAGTTTCAAGTAGAGCCTATAAGGTTTGAGCTTAGAAAATATTAAGGCTAAATTGAGTGCATCAAGGAAGAATGTGACAAAGGTTGTGGTGTTTAAGATTAGCTTTAGAGCAATCAAGGTATAGCATATCAATCTAGTGGGTGAGACAAGTAGGGTAACTAGGCCATCTCTCCTAGATATGAATCTAATCAAAGCATAATAAGCTAAGGCATACAAACACTACCAGGACTTAGATGTGAATATGAAATCTCCTTATTAAATTCCACATACTAGTTCCACTCTAAAAACTCCACCTACATTGCCAATAACTATATCCATGTTATCTCTACTTCATGCTACTATTCACATGGTGACTACAAATGTATCAATCAATGCATCTTCAAGTGTAATTCTAGTTACTACCATGTCAACTGTGAGTACTACTATAGTTCCCACAATATTTTTTGAGATAATTAAAGTAAGATATAATTTATATAAAGGCTAATTTTGTACATTTTTCATATAACAATCATAATCAAATAGTTAAGTCTTAGTTGCATATATATTATAATTAATTAGTTTTTTGGGTAGCATGCACATATTGCATGACAGGGATATTTTTAATGCATTTTTATGTAACCAAGTCTTATCTTATAGTATTTTTAGATGTAAATGAAGTTTTCTAATCTTTGAGGATGAGATGACCCCTTTCCCATGATTTATATATACATGTAGAACCCTCTTTTCAAAGGGTCAAAGTTTTTGAATGAAATAAGGAAGAAATGAAGGATTTTGATTATCACACAACTATGTTTTTTATTTTTTCTTCCATTTATATGTCAATGAAGTTTGAGTTTCTTTGTTTAAATTGTTTCAATAATTCTAATGTGTACCAATGTTATGGATGAATCTGATTATTTTGTTAATGAATGTTACTCTAAGATATGTAATAACTATTGAATATAGATAAGTTTAATTTATATAGATAATTAGTATAAGTTGAATAAATAATCTAAAGTGTATAGAAGTATCTTATTTGATATAATATTCTAGGCATGAATAATAGCTACCTTAATTAACTTCTTGGTTTGAGTTGTAATCTCTTGTATAAAGGTATTCAATAATAGCCTTAAAAGGATCAATATTTAGTTGATACCAATAATCACCCTATAGATGACTACCCAAACTCCTAGTCATGTTTATTCATAACTGTGTACAAGTTTTAAACAACAAACATTGGTACTTGAGACATTTTTCCACTAAAGAGATAGACTGATAAATTCCTATTCAAAGATATAGAATCTTTAGTTCTATCTTACCCTTCTCTCTTTTTGAAGTTTATTTGATATCCACCCACCATAGATTAGTCTTCTACCTATCTAACTCACTTAGTGATTTATCTTTTTTATTAGCTTCCACACATTTTCCTACAAAATTGGTTGAATAATCCATTGGCTTAACCTACTATTCCACCATCTAGTTGTTCTAACCACATACCTAAAACTCATGCCCTATATTGGAACCTAGTTCCAAAAATACCCAAATACATTATAGGTTACCTCATTTAAAACTCTCTGAGGTGTGAATAAAACCCACATCAACAAATTACATTTAACAAATCCTAAGGATACAAAGTGTTTTTTTATGATTTTGAATTAATGTAGTGATTAATTATTAGTTTGGATAAATTGAATAGAATGAAGTAGGGCATGGTAAATATATTTTTTTAAATAAATTTTTTTGATGGGTTGTTAAGCATAGTAACTTAGGTAGATCAAGAACCCATCAAATCCCTCCTAAATAGAGACCTTAATATCTCCCAAATATCTATTACTTCTAGGTCTTGGTCCATACAATAACCCCATAGTTGATGTTAAATTATTTGATTTCAAGGAGTATACTTCATATATGTTTAGATAGAGGAAATATGATGTAGATACTTTGGTATTATTTCTTAAGAAGTTAGAAAATATGGATTTGGCATGGAAATATAATTGATTTAATACGTGTTCATTATATACATAGGTAATATAGGGCATAAATGGTAAATGAATGACTTTGAAATCAAGATAAACAAGGAAACATTCAATCTACCTACTCTACAAAATAATTTTAAAGATCAAAATATGAGGGAACAAATGAAAGAACAAGAATGTTTTGTAGTGAAGATAAATCTAATTCACTTTATTAGATGTAATCCATGAAATTGATTTATTGCTTGACTAGTATGCAAACATCCTTGATTAAATATGATTTAAGAGTATGAGGGTTATAATACTATGGAATAAGAAGAACATAACCATTGTATACACATGTCAAAAATGAACACATGAATTCCATAAATTATATTAATCAATATTTACTTGAGAAACATAATGTTTAAGTCATTACAATTAGTTGAATATAGATAAATTCATCAAGGTGACATTTCCCACAAAAATTATAACTAATAAATTAGGAAAAAATATAAAAATTCGTATGGTCCTCTTTGTTATTCTATAACTCCTAATGAACCAATTCCTTTTACAACAAATAATTGATCTTATATAAATATTTACTTATTGAATAAAACATATTTCCCTCCAAAATGGTTGAATATAATCGATGTGATTCACCCACCAAGGGTTGGATTTATAAGAAGGAAGGCACCTATCCAAGAACTAGAGCCCAAAAACATTAATGGAAACCTCCCAAGTGGTTGGTAAACTCATCATGAATAGTGCACTCCATTTTTTCAAGATGGAATCAACAAAACCTTTCCATGCAAAAACATATAGGTTTTGGGTCATGTGCCTCTCCCACTCAAGACCAACACCATTATGAATATCATAGAAATATTTTTTCAATTCCATTAATGGCATGTAAAATAAACAAATGGTCTGATATATGCCTTATAAAATAGACCAATACTCTATTTTGTGTGCACTGCATTCCATATATAAACTCACTCCATGTATTTTGGCACCCTTTCCTTCCCACATAAAATGGGGATGAATTTTTTTGTCCTTTTTTGGATTGATCCTCTTGAGTGGATGTCTCTTTTCCCATACAACTCTATAAAAGAGAAATAATAAATGTCACATTCTAATTAAAATTTAAGAAAATCAAGATATATATGACATTTAATAAAGGACTCAATTAAAATATAATAATACAAAGTTTTAAAAGTTTCAATTTTATAATGTGAGATCCACACAATCATGAGGCCACTAAATTTAGCTTCCAAACACCACTAATGGCTCAAAATTTGGATATTTAAGGTGAAACTTATGAGTAAAAATTTGTCTTCAAGAAGGTGATATTGTCTGTCTAGAGGCTAAAACTCAATTGTATTTTGAATTCTTTTAAATATTTTTTTAATAAAAATTAATACATATATTAAAACTAATTTAAAATAAAATTAATTAATTAAAATTAAATTTAATTTAATCAAATTGGTTCAACTTTAATAGGTCATAGGGCCCTTTAGCCACTCTTCCCCATCTTGCATTTGTGCCTTTAAGGTCCACTCAACACTCATAGTCAGCAAGACCCATTCACATTTTTCACACCATTATGTCATTTATCTCATTTGCATCACTTTATTTCACTAGGGTAAAACATGATCTTTACCCCATTTTACCATGTACAAGACCTAACATTATTATATTTTGCTATATTAATTTTTAAAAAATAATGAAATTCTCCCCATTTTGGATGGACACCTGGCATTAAATAAAGTAGTTTGTACCCTTTAAAGTACACCAAGTCCTAGTTAATTTCACCTACCTACATGCCTATTAAACACTTTACACATGGTAGGTGTGGAATTCACTTATTTATGGCCCATTTAACATTGGAAAATATTATTATGTGCATTGATCTCTTACTGATTTAACTTTTTTGGGAATATTGGGGTTCTATTACTAATTTAGTTAAATGGTCTAGATGGATAAATAAATAAATAATATGTATTAAATAAGCTAATAATTTGTAAAATTTATTTGTAATTAGAACTTTTCTAAAAATAGTAATAAGGAAAAAATAATACTTAACTTAAACTATGCTGAACCAACTAAGACAAGGTCTAATATTCACTATGCAGGCCTGAGACATTGTCATAAATAAGATTTTGACATTAATTTTTAGATTGGATAGGATCATTGAAAGTGGATAGGAGTGGCACCAATGTTGTAGTCCTTTTTTGGTGTTATTGTCTTGAAGATCTAAGCTTTCTGGGTTTTGTTTGGTAGGTTTGTGTGACCCTATCTCTAAATTTTTAGTAGTCAAAAGTATATAGAGCTCCATATAAATTATATTATTTATTCATACCTTATATTCTCTTATGTTTTAACCAAATTTGAGTAATAGGGGGGGTTAGTGTGTGTAAGATGCACTAGATGTGCTTCACACCCCATGTGTGTGAATGTTGCCTACATACCAATACTTCAAAGAGGGATCAAGCCATATGTAGTTCTCCCTTTAAAAGTGCTTGGTGAAATTGTGATATGAGAATACAATAAAATGCTAAACTGGGTGTGCTTGTGATGACTAGGGACTGGTGTAAATATTTGAATAAATTAGAAATAATATTGGATGGTTGTATGCAAAGATTAGAGAAATGTGCTTGAGTAGTCTTTATTATATTCTTGCTTGCTTTGTGATATTTTCCAACCCTTTCCAAATGATATTTGAATAGTTTTTTATAGGGAACTATTGGTTATGGATGAAATTTAAATGCATTAGGATGACAAGGATAAGGATGGTAAATCAAAAGGAATTAATCACTGGGTCTAGAAATGAGCTTGGATAATAGCACTAAAAGTGGACAGGAGTGGCATTGGAGTTATTATCCTAGTGTGGTGATATTTTTTGAGGTAGATAGGACTTGAGGGGATTGATTGGTCATGAAAAGAGGGTCCTAGATCAGCTACGAATGATTGGGAATTAGTGAAAACAAGCCTATGAAGATGATGAGAAAAAATAAGAGGGAGCTATGGGTTGGGTGTCATTAGCCATGCTCAAGTTATCATTTTTTGCATTTTATATTACTACATTTATCCCCCTTTATTCTAGTGATGTAGTAAAGTAAAATACTATGATAAAGAAAAAATAGAAAACATACCTGAACTTACCTTATAAGGGTGAAGCCCATGAAGATGTGCGACGTTGGGTGTGCATAGAGAGAACACACTATAAACTATAAATATATAAGTGAAAATAAAGATTATATTAGTTCTTACTAGATATGATACATCTAAAATAAGAATGTATAAATTTGGGTAAGAGAGAGAGAGGAAGAGAAAGGAACAAATACACCTCAGCAATTACATGAACCAATACAAAACCTATTATGATGTTGAGTGATGTTAGATGTGTGTTGTACCAATACTAATATCATGAATGGATTTGAGTGCTCAATTTCCCATAAGTGGCTCAAAAGAGAAAAGTTTGGCCCTTTGGATCCATCATCACCCACTAAGTGAAGCTAGGTGTTCATATGTGTGTTGATTGATGTTTGGACTATGTGTCTAATCCCTCTGAATAGGTGGCTAAATAATACAAAGGCTAGTTATTACTTTGGATCCATCATTGCCCTATGAAGTGAAGCTATAAACTAATACTGATATAGAATGTGTGTCATATAAGATGGATCTTGAAGCCTATGAATGTAATATGATATGACAATGTTAGCATGGATATCCAAATGTATGCTAGAAACTAGGCCACTCTTGACCACTCCAAAATATGGAGATTTGGATTATATAAAAGCCACTCTGAAACTAAGAATCTAACTCATGTGGAAGTCACTCAAGAAGTTGATAACTCAAAAGTTAGGCTTGTATGAAAGCCAAACCAAAATGATGCCAACCACCTATAGATGGAGTAAGGCATACAACTATTGAAAATTCCTAGGTAATCCTAAAATCGAAAAGAAACAAGAAAAATGTGTCATACATTGCCCCAATCACTAGTGTTTGAAACATGGATTTTGATCTAGAAGTTGTACCGACTACCTTATCTAAAACTAGAAGTGAAAGCCATCATGTTGAGCATGATGCCCCCTATATCTAGATTCTCTGATAAAATTGTACTTAAACTACTTATTTTGGTTTCAATTGTAACTAATAAAACTGTAATTGAACTTAACTTTCTATCAATTTCAAGAAAATCCAATTTTTCTACTACTTGGAAAAGAGCACTAGAAATGGATACTAGTACCATTAGTGTTGTAGTCTAGTCTTGGAACTATTGTCCTAGGCCAAATCTGATGACTAGTATTTATTCTTGATTAAATCCTAGTCTATTCTCACTGGTTTAATGTCTTGTTATTTTTTTGGGTGTTTTAAATGCTACTATTTTGACTGTTAAGACCTCTGATCTCTATGATAAAAGCCCTATTTATTGCCTACTCTTCTAAGGGTAGGAATGAAGACCATGAAATGACTACCCTTAGAAGAAAGATCCCTAAAAGTGTGTTACTATATAAAGATTCATGATATATAAATGATAATTGACGAGATATATCAAGATATAACATGATTTGTATTGAGAGATTGTTATATCAATAGGGATATGCCTAGATAGATATAACAATGTAATAGAATGTGAAATGAATTGAAGTAAAATTTAAAGTTTGGTTAGTTTTTAGTTGTTATTTAAATGTATGGATCATGATTTCCATCATGACATCTAAGAAAACATGAATAATGCATGATATGGATCATGGCATTGCAAACAATCGAGAATAAAACAAGAAACAAGCACATAAGAAGTATAAAAGAGTGGCTAAGGGGGAAAGAAAACAAGGGACATGAGCACATGTCACTCAAACTAGAAATCAAACATATAAGGCATGTTCAAATGCCACATACACATATATTTGAAATAAGTAATTTGGCATAGAAGCCACAATCACATAGAGGAGTATAGGCAAAGGATATTGGAAAATTTCATAAGACACACACATGAATATAAGAAAAGAACATTATAAAATGTCCTAAGGCACATACAATAGAAAAATAGGAACTAATAAAATTCAATCACATCAAGCTAATTCTACGAAAGCAAAGAAATCATGTAAGAAACTAGAATTACAAACACATCTAACTAATCAAAGCAAAAAGTGAATGTATGTAAGACATGTTAGTACAAGACTAGGTATATGTTAAGAAATACATAAGTACTATATACTAGTGAGTTTTGATAGAGTGATCTATGTATTCTAGTGAATAATGTATGTCAACATGATAACTAGAGTGTGTGGTGTAGGAAGGACATAACCTAGATGGTGTAGTCATGTAGAAAATGCCCCTAGTGGGTATGTATATTGATGTATGTCTTGAATGTAGATGTACGATGCCCCCTCAATGGGTAGAGTGACAAAATCATGGAGCTAGATGTTACTAAAACACACTCAAAGAAGATCAAGTGAAGCATGGTAATGTGGATAAGTGCAAGTTGAACATAATAGTAGAAATGTAAATAATGGATGATGCATACAATCAAAATGATTTTGGTGTTTTTGAATTATTTTAATGTTTTTGGTTTTTGAAATTTTATATTTATTTTGTTATTTTGAAAATTTTATCTATTTACAATCAATCATGAGGAGACAATGTACAAGAAATTTTGAAAGGAAACTATATACAAGCAATACTGAGAAGAAATGATACTAACTAATGAGTCTCATGGGAGACTCCCCATCATGGTGTCTTGTATAAAAAAAAAGAATCATGCATGATTTTTAATCATGAGGGAATTTCTATGAATACTATTTTAAATATTTGGATTCATTGTTGTTATTTTAGAAATTGTAATAATTTGTATTGTTCCACTCATCATTATCATCTTGATTTTGAACCAATGGAATGCTAGTGTTTATTTTTATTGTATGTAGATATTTTCCTTTGATAAATTATGTTTATAAATGATTTGTATTAGGATGTTCAATAGATTCCAAACCTTGGTGACAAACATTATCAATTTCTATAATAGGAGTTGTGATGCCTTGACCTTACTTTCCCAACTCTTGACCTTGATAATCAAACTATTATAGATATTTTTGACCAAACTCATACTAATTTGAAAGTTGAGCCTCATTTTGGAGAGGTATATTTGTATATTTTTCATGATTTATATGTGATTATGGTACTATTTCTTTCTCTAATTTTACTTTTTGATCTTTTTGTTGTTTCTATTTATGCTTTGGTAATCGCTTTTGTACTGTTTCTAAATTTGACCCTTTGTGAATGTGTTTCTATATCACTATAGATTGCTTTATTGATTTAAATTGTATATGGTCCTCATTATCAATTATCTATTGTATATTTTTTTCAATTCCAAACATGAATTTGTGTGATGCCCATGCATTCTATGATATGCACAATAATATATGGATCTTTTTACTCGATGTATATGAGGTAGTTTGATCAACTTATATTTAACCATTTCCCTTAGTACCTCACTTGAAATCTTATGTGATCTTTGAATGATTTTTAAATTACTATTTATAAGCTTAATTTGTTATGATTTCTTGTTTTGATATGTAACATTGCGTGTAACCAGTTGACTAGGTAAAGGTGCATATACATGATTGACACTAAGGTGCCTTTGATGCTTCCATATTATAATATGATTTTCCAATGTTCTAATATTTTGATGTAATAGTTGATTCTATGTTTGTAAATATGAAATTAACTTTCTAATAATGGTGATTTGATCCCTTAGTGTCTCAAAAGTGCAAACCTTAATTTCTTTTGATTGAACATGTAAGCACATATGTTGAAGATGGTTTGAATAAGATATAAGCTGAATATATGCAGTAGGAACAATAGTATAGGCTGCCTCACCTTTTGGAGGGGTGATAACATGGACCTATTCAGAGGGAAAGTATATATCACCCTCTTGTGGGAGAGGAGGAGAAGTAATTTCTTTATTATGCATAAGATATGACATTGAAACTTTCTAGGTGGTAATTAACTTATGTAAAAACCATGTGGCCAAGGAGTTAGGCATATCTAGGTAGAAACCTTGTATATGGGATAAAATTAATGTAAGTGGAGTTATAAGTTGTATATAAATATGATTATAAATAACATTCCATATGAGAGAGAATAAACAAGGGATAGAGAGCTTGAGATTGTGCACTAATGCATAAAGAACTTTTACATGTGCTATGATATGTCTAATATGTGTGGCGAGATAAAATTAAAAGTGTTTCCATACGAGAGATATAAATCAAATGGTAGAGAGAATGGAATTATGAATTAATTCATAAATATCTTTGACTTGTGACATATTATTTCTAACATGTTTAGTAAAATAGAGTTGGACATTATTCCTCATGAGAGAGAAAGATTATGTAGAAAAAATATTGAAATCTTGTATAATTTTAGAAATAAAGTTTGTAATATCATCCATTATTATAAAAAGAAAGCATGAAATGCAAAGATTGAATCTTTATATTAACATATGATAAAATTCATAATTCATGTACATGATAGGACCAATGATGGTCTCCTTATTTTTTGCAAGAAATATTTGTAAATAAGTGAAACCCATTTTTGAAATTTGGTTTTAGAATGTAAGGTGATATCTCACAAACAATAGGACATAGTGTATGCAACTAGGGTTTGAAAGATGATATTTTGACAAATGACTATGAAATTTGGAAATTGAAAGTCAATTTCTAAGTTAGATATGCAAGTAAAAAATATGAATGTTATTGGAAAATTAGTGACTTAAAGGGACCTAGTAGATGGAACTAGAGTTTTGAAAAATTATTATTTTTGAGAATTTATATTGAATTTTGAAATTTGAATGGACTTTTTGATTTAAATATGTTATTAAAAATTCAAAAAATGATCAGCAAAATACTGGGACCTAGTATGGGCAACTAGGGTTTGAAAAAAAAATAAATTTATTGTTAAATTTTAAAATTTACTGTTAAATTTTAAAATTTACTGTTAAATTTTAAAATTTACTATTAAATTTTAAAATTTGAAATGAATTTTTGTTTTAAATATTCAAGTAAAATTTTTATAAATTTTTAGAAAAAAAATAGTAGGAATTTACCCTAGTATTTCTAGGGTTTTTTATGCGTAAATGAAGTAAGTTGGGTTCACCAAATGATTTAAATTTTGTGGGAATATTAGGGTTTTATTACTAATTTAGTTAAAGGGTCTAGATTGGTAAATAAGTAAATAATATGTAGTACATAAGCTTTTTATTTTTGAAATTTATTTGTAATTAGAGATTTTTTAAAAATAGTAATAAGAGGGAGAAAATAAGACTTAGCTTAAACTATGCTAATCTGACTGAGATAGGGTTTGATATTCACTATATAGGCCTAGGACACTATCATAAAAATGATTATAAATTTTATTTTTTGATTAGATAAGAGCATCAAAATTAGGATAGGATTGGTACCAACACTATAGTCCTTATTTGATGTTATTATCTAGAGGATCTAATTTTTTTGGGTCTTGTTTGATATGTCTATGTAATCCTGTCTCTAAAGTTTTAGTAGTCAAAAGTTTGTAGAGCTCCATATAAATCATATTATTTCTTCAAACCATATGTTCTATTATGTTTGGACCAAATTTGAGCAAGAGGGTATGGGTTAGTTTGTGTAAGATACACTATACATACTTCACACCCTATGTGTGGGTACATTGCATGCATACCAATATTATGAAGAGGGATCAAGACATATGTAGTTCTCCTTTTAAAAGTGCTTGGTGAAATTGTGATATGAGAATACAAGGAAATGCTAAACTAGGTCTTCTTGAGATGACTAGGGACTGGTGTAAGGATTCAAATAAGTTAGAAATAGTATTAGATGGTTGTATATAGATAATAGGGAAATGTGCTTGAGTAGTGTTGCTTATATTCTTTCTTTCTTTGTGATATTTTCCAACCCTTTCCAAATAATATTTGAATGGGATTTTATAGGTATTTATTGGTCATGGATTGAATTTTCTCACATTAGGTTGATAAGGATAAGGATGGGAAACCAAAAGGAATTAACTATTGGGGATAGAAATGAGCTTGGATAACATCACTAAAAGTAGACAAGAGTGGCATTGGTGCTATTATCCTAGTATAATGTTATTGTCTTGGGTAGATGAGACCTAAGGGGATGGATTGGTCATGAAAATAGGGTCTTGGCTCAACTAGGATCAGGTATGAAAGGCTACGATTGACTAGGAATCAGTAAAAATAAACCTATGAGGGTCATGAGAGCAAGAAAGAGGAACGTATGGGTTGGGTGTCATTAGCCATGCTCAAGTTACCATTTTTTGAATTTTATATGAATATAATTACTAAACACACATTATTTCATTTTACCCTATTTGGACCTATGTTACACAACATGTAAGGCCACTTCATTCCCCAGGTGTCTTAATCACACTCATGAAACAAATGTCAAGAAATTAATTCTAAATAAAGTTTAAAATATAAAACTTTGTCACCATAACCCATTTAACACAAATAATAATTTTTTTAACTTGATTCCTTACTAAAATAATCCAAAATTCCCATAAATTTGATAGAAAACTAGGCCAACTTACAAAAAATAGATCAAACAATGTCAGGCATTCACTTCTTAGAGAAATGTTGTATATGAAAATTTATCACACAAAGTCACTTAACTCAACAATATGGGTTCTGGGGCTTGATTTCATACATAAATTAATATAGGTAAAAATTATGACCACACACATGATAAATCACCAACCATACAAAATCAATGTGAGAACCATAATAAGTGAGACCATGATAAAAAAAGAGGGGTACCCTAATTTCACCTAAACTATGGCATGTTGTGAAAATAAAATGGTGACTCTACTATAAAATACTCTTAAGTATTTTGAAATAAAATAAATGTGTCTATAAACCCAAAATATCTAGATATGACACCATATGAAACATGAACAAATTGATCAAAGGGTAAGACATGAATGGCCAAAAGATGAAATTATATATTCACATTGACCTCTATGTGTGCATGTGTATTCATTCCTTTTAAAAAATTTATAGAGGATACTTACTATAGTGAGATTATTTAAATAGTTAATTTTACCCTAAAAATATTGGCAAAACATTGCTCTATTGCCAGCTAAGCATCCATATCCCTAATAGAGGTTATGTAAATCACCCATAAGTTGATTTATTTTAATATTTGATTTTAATTTTTTATTATCCATTTTTTTAAAAATTTAATCATATAAATTCTATTTTGGGGAATACCATGGTAAATGAGAGGTAAAATTATATATTTTTCACTCTAGACCTTGCCTACAATAGCTTCATCCATACAAACCTATAAACCATTAAATTTTATTTTTGTAAATTATTTGGAGTATGCTTAGAATTAAAATGGTTTATCTATACTTTTCAAACATGAATAATATCATTACACAAGAAATAGTCTAAACCTCTGACACCAAACTTGCAAATAGAATGTTACATCACAAACTACCTGGAATACTTAAGCACTAAAGTTCCACTTATGCTACAAAAAAAAAACCGTCTATTTTTATTAGATCAATGAGGTAACCACATGATTAAAAAAATAGAATTGGGCCAAAATGACACAATGAATGAGGATGGATCAATGATAAAAAGTATTAAAATAGTTGAAATCAAAATGTGAAAGTTGGAAAAAAAATGAAAAGTGAAAATAAAATCTATAGAATGATGCACTTGAACAACTCATACTTATAATATTTTTTCCCTTTTATCTCAATCATATTATCCCAAAGACTAATATTCATGTTTTTTTCACTTATGTTTATCAAATTTTCATTGGTAACTTTAGCAATGCACTTGCACTCAATTCATGAATAATGATCTGAAAAAGGTTTTAGAAACACCTCCTCCAATATAGTAGACTATTAAGAGGGATAAATATAATTACTATCACATACTATCATCATTAGAATACCCAACATGGAGAAGATGTATTCTTTGAGGCAGTCAATCACTAAATCAATAGTTGGTTGTTCCCTCTCTAGCATGAATATTGTAGTAGCATCATAAGTCTTCTCCTTATCAAAATTATACACTTTATTATTCATTTTATAATTACGCTTTAGCCAAATAAGTCATGCCTAAACTAGTTAGGTCCAAAAAAAAGCTATCTTGGAGTGAGAAGTCTTCAAGTTTGGACTCTATTAACTCTTCCTCTTTACATCCATAGCCATGCTCAAGGTTGTTTTATTCTATTTTATTTACCTCAGTTATTGAGAGGAACACAATATTTATAAAATATACCTAGTGATATACATGAGTTATATCTTAAGATTTAAGAACAATAACATATAATAAGACTAATTTAGATTCATATATTTTATCCTTTCCATCTAGTTGTTCTAAATCTTACACTTATCTTTAATCTAATCATAAGAGGTTATAAACTTCTATTACTACATATATAAATTATTGTCATTTGTATTTTCACTTATGAGATAACCTAAAACAACTTCCACATCATCATCATCATCATCATCATCATCATCATCATCATCATCATCATCATTGCTCTCTTGGAAATTTTATTGCATATTAAATGTAACATTATTAGTCAACATGACTGATTCAACTCTTTCTCTACCCTTAGTCTCATGGACTCCATATTGTTATCTTTAAAACACACTCCCATGGGTCAACCCTTGCAAAGTTTATTAAAACTATTTTCTAACAAATGACATTCGATTATCAATAGCATTAAAATGCATTTAGTCATTCAAACAAGGTAAAATAACCTATTGATTATATGTTGAATTAATATAGTTGTCTGCATTAGTCATAATAACTATGCTATATTTTCTTACTTGGAACTTTTTTTGATTATATGATTAAACTAATGCATGTTAAAAAGGCACAAAATAATTCACAAGATGATCTACAAGAAATTTTCTCAAATGAGTTTGAGTGTATATATTTTGTTGTCCTAAAAAATGTAATAGGTTAGCACCATATCCTTGTGGTATAGATTTTTGTTTAATAGTGAAGGTTTCCTAATATTTCAATTCCAAATATGTGAGGATTGATGTAGTTCTTATGATAATCATATCAATCAATGGGTCCAATACTTTTAATTAAATCTTAATAGTAATGACTTTCATTTGAAGGAATGGGTCTTTCAACCTCTTACACAACTGATGAAAGTGATTTTCGAACATGATCATAGAGTCATTAGTTTATATAAGATAATTATCAAATTGATGATATAGGATAACAAGATTATTGGGCATGTTTAAATGATTGAGTATTATAGTTTCAAGGAAATCTATGAGGCTATGTATCCATCCAAAAAATTATGGTACCAACCACAAGTAATCTCATCTAGGAAATAAGGGAATAGGTGGAAAGCCACATCCTAATTTTCGATTTGAGTTCAAATAATGGCATCTTTAAATACCATTATATGTTATTTAGTAATTATAATACCATCATGTAGGTATTTTGAGAAAAAATGGGATTCTTAAGCAAATCATGGGCAACACTTGGAATGTCCATAGGGAAGTTACCACCACCAAGCCAAGTCTTAGCCATTGGTGGATGTTGAAAATTTATCTAATATGTCACCTCTCTCTTTTCTCAAATTTTTGATGTGTTATATAATCACACAACAAGGTTTAGAAATAATAAATGATTGGAATAAGACTAATACAAATGGTAGATCTAGAATGTTCTAGTTCATGTCCTCCTTTTAGTGTTAATCTATTAATGGCCATTCAAACACACAACATGCTGGGGAAAATAAAATGAATGAGTTACAAGAATTATCAAATAATAAATATAAAAATATACTCCATTCACATCATCATCCTAACACTAGTATGTTTATGGGTTATTTAAGAATACAAGAAGGTGGAGAAAGTGGAAAGGATGTGTTGAGGTCAACATACCCCCATTTTTGAAAAATGGGGACCCTTGTGTCGAATTATGCAAATTTGAACTTTCATATTCAAGGTAGACAATGCCCAAGTTTCATAATTTTAATGATTTTATCTTAATCTAACCTTTTACCAAATTTTGGTTTATTAAAAATCAAATTAAATCCATGTTCAAGCTTCCTGAAACCCTCATTCAAAAAAGCTAACTGAGACTCATTCAAATTCAAATTTGGAAAGAATAAAATTGCATGAGAACTTTTAATATGCTATGGATTTAGTTAAATTTTTATACTAAGGCTTAGTTTTGTTTTTTAACACTACCAAACCTTAGTCTATAAATTATATAATAGGTCCCTTTTATATCCCAAGCCCTTTATCCCCTTTTATTTTAATATGGTCTAACTTTTTATATGTAGGGTCCTTTTCATGTGTTATTAACTTAGATTAATTTCTTAGTCCTAAGGCCATTTTCATGTTTATTAACACAAACAAGACCTTAGTCTTAAGACTTTATCCTAAGTCTTATATGTCTCTGAGCCATGACTTAAACTATGTGTTTGTTTGTAGGATCAATGATCCACGTTCACATAGATGCTAAAGATCCAATAGAGCGAGATCATCATGGACCAAAATGTGCCCCTTGTTATTATAATATAGACTTAGCCTAAGTTTAACCATAAGGTTTTATTTTGTATTTATCAATACAATAAAACCTTAGGATAAAACTTATGTTATGACTTTCATTAGTTGAAGGGTCTTCATTTTATTAGGTTTTATGGACCTATGTTAAAGAATTATGGTATAAATTCTAAATGAACTTGAGCTCACTTAATCCCTTTATGAATTCAGAAGGTAATGATGTCTAACTACCCAGATCATAATCAATAACCCACATTTACTCAAGCAAGATCATTAGAGTGATGCTTATCGATTCAAAGTTCCTATGGGACTTACTATTCATCAAACTTAAATTCAACATTCTCATGCATGTTATTTGATGCTTATGAGGTCATCATTGATTTCCATGAGACCATAAAATTTTAGTCCCTATGGTTAATTATGTGAGCTTAAAATTAACATTATCATAACCATCAATTCACATCCATGAGACCATCATTGACATCTATGAGGCCATCAAATTTTAGCCCCTATGGATAATTATGAGAGATTAAATTTGACATTATTGAGACAATCAATTAATGTATATGATATCATTATTGATATTTTTGAGACTGTCAAATTCAAGCTTAGGAAACTTGGATGAATGAACATGTTTGTCTTTGAGTTACAAGATTACAAGAATCTCATTTGGAAAATAAACATGCTTAGGGTTTTATACCTCAATACTATAATTGATATTTTATCAACCTTTTGACCTATCATAGAATAAGAAAAATTTTCAAGGGAGCAATTATGAACACCATAAACTTAGATTAAATAATATTTATTCATTTTTCTTAACATTTGACCAAACCTTAGTCTAAAATCTTATGCTTGGTCCATATATGTCCCAAAATCTTCTGGTCTATTTTATTGGCTTGATCTATTGAGTGTAGGACCTATTAATACAAAACTTAGCTTAGAGTTTTTACCCTAAAGTTTTGTCATATTTATTAATATGAGAAAACCTTAGGTTAAAAAACCTTACGTTAATTCTTATTATTAATTGGGGTCGCCTTTTTACTATTTTCTAAACCTATATTCATTATGTATCCTGACCATAACTTAAACATCATACACCTTTGTAAGATATATGTCTCACATTTACTTAGATGATATTTATATAATATAGCTTAGCTAAATTCAAAATTTCAATAGAGCCTTAAGCAAGCATAGAATCACCACATGGTGAGAATGTGTTAATTGGAAAGGCTGACAAGGTGCAAAGCTCAGGAGACCTATGGTAATGACACTTGTCATAAATGCAAAAAACATATTAAAGGTATCCAATAGAATTCAAATATTTGGATCAAGATCAATGAGCTTTGTTGATATATACAAGTTGATCTAATGGTGTGAAATTAAAGGTTGATTTTAAAAGGCAATGATCATTTTATAAGCATTAATGAATAAAGTACCATGAAAATGCTAACTATATGCCACATAGACATCACATGGGTAGAAAGTGATAAAAACAAAGATTTTATGGGCTTGAAAAAGAAAAGATATAAATATTAAGGTCCAAATCACATATAAGGCACAAACTCACTCAAGTACAAAATTTTATCACCACTAAAGCTCAGAAAAAACTTGTAGAAAAGCCCTAACATCTCTAAAAACCATAATTCAATCCTAGAGTGACTAAAATCAAGCTTGAGAGAGTCAGATTACCATTTGAGCAAGTTTAAACTAATCCAAAGGTGAACTATTGACCACTAGTGAGCAATTTGATATAACTAATAGTCATGGTGGCCTAAAAGCAACATAGAGAAGATACAAAACTTTATCTAACCATGGATTTAAAAGGGAGAGTCTTAAAAGATACCAAATTTTATGTTGTAGCCTTGAACACATGACATAATAACTTATCCAAGCTTTTTTTGACCATTAAGGAGCTACTAGCTAGTACAAGAGAGGATGAAAATATTGCATCAACTACTTAGAGATACGATGACCTAATCACCATTCAAATGATAAATATTCACTACTAGTTTTATAAGAATTGATTATATATCCCTTATCACCTTTGAGTATTTCCTTAGGTGGATTTACCCACAATCAAATAATGGTCCAATAAGAATGACCTAAAAACTATCCTTACCCCATGGTTATACTCAAGAACCTAAGTAGTCTCTAACCTCAATGAAAGGATCCCAATCACCCAATTTAAGGTTGGTATTAAGATGATTATGATATTACTAAATATATTATCTAGAAGCCCCTCCACCACCTATGTTAACAAAATATGGGCCCTTTTGGTGTATTTCATGGTTGAGAAAGGAATTACTCCCCCTCTTAAAGAAATTATTAATATCTTCTTGTAACAACAATTCTCTACAATAAAGAAGAAAACTAACAACCATTTATATATGATGTCTTATATTTTATATGCCTTGATAACAACTACCAAAATCACCAGCATAGAAAAATGGTCACCTAATGGGAGACAAACAATCTCTCATTATTATTCCAAATTGCATATATTCAAGTACAAGGACCATATTCAATTCATATGTGACTATGTATTCCTAGATTTACTTGAATCCATTATAGGGATCCCTATTATGAGGGTTAGCCTTTTGATAAAAAAGTATGTTGAGGTTATTAGGGACATTTGGCTATATCCATATTACACTATAATATGGATAAAGGGAACTATGATCTAACCCCTTAGGTTACCAATCCATGTACCTACAAATTTGATAAAGTAGGAGGTAGCATACCAATTATCCCATGGCATAGATAGTATGTGTAAAATGAAAAGGAAAGGACTACTCTATTCCTTTCCCTTGACCATTAGTAGGATTGTTTTTTACAATTAGGACCATGTGGAGACTATCTCTAGGCACAAGACCTCCTTCAATATATAGATTGATGAAATGAGATAATGGTTTCAAAACATTTGAAGGCTAAGAAAATCAACATGACTTATGCTCATCACCTTGGTGTCTATTATTTAATGTATATCAAGGATTCATCATTCACATAAGTATTGGGAAGATTGAATAAGCATAACATCAAGCTTGAAGATAAAATACTAAGAGAGCAAAATCTAAGTGAGGATATATGGTAGATGGGGCCTAAGATATATCATTTATTACTAAGACCATCTTCTATACCTCCTTATATGTAGCCACAGGCAAAGACACAATAGCCGAAGACATAATATGAACAAGGGCTATATGAGAAGAGACCAAAGGAAAGAAGACCTAGAGAAGTAACATCATCTTCATCTCAACTTGAGGAACTAGAGTCATAGGTTAAATAAATTGACATAATTACATTGGATCTTGAGGAGATAGTAGGGGATGCCTTAAAAGAACTAGCTAGAGATTATGAATCAAATGAAGAAGTAAAAATGGAAGAACCTTAGTCCCAAAATGAAGAGGAAGTAAAATAAGAAAAGGGAAAGGAAGTAGATCTAGACTTGGTACTAGTTATAATCCAACCTAAAAGGAAATCTAAGCTTACTCTAGTCCAAATAGGGGGCATGAAACTCAATCTAACTTTCACTCATCCTTGGAGTGAAATCAAATTTTTTAGTGAAGACAATCTAATTTATGGCCCTTCCATCCTAGAATACTTCATATATGGTAAGTTACAAAAGGTTCCAACCATGCACCACCATTGGGGTGTTATAAAGTCTATTAAAATCCATGTACATGATGAGTTCAATACTTAAATTTTAGTATTGAAACAAGTTAAGAAAAGATGCATGACTACCCTTGGAGGGTCAACTAGAACACAGATGGATGTTGTTGAAACTTCAAGTGGAGCACAAGTTGAGATACCTACTCCTCGAGTGATAGAATAATTAGTGGAAGTTTATTTCAATATAGAGATAGCCATCATGGAAAGAATAATTAGGAAGAAAGCCATGGTTTCATGTGAATAGTTCATGTTTTAGAAGATTGAACCTTTTGTTGGTCTAACTCCAATGGCAGGGCAAAATCTAGGATAAGACAAGATGTTTGAGGGGAAGATCTATGAAGTGGCCCAAGATCAAAATGATTAGTTTCAAATAATTATCAAGGGAATATTTTAAGAAAACAAGAATTTTAAAGAGTATGTTGTCTTATCAATTCATGAGGATAGATTCAAGAAGTCTAAGGACACCATGGCTAACATATTTAGCTCTTTAAAGGTAGTCAGGACTAGATAAAGAGAAATAGAGAATCAAATCTCTAAAGAAACAAACCAAGTTGGTCAATGGCAAGCTAAAAGTCTTTAGGAGAAATACTTGATGAAGGCCTTGTCCAAGAATTTAGTCCTAAATTTTATATCTATTAGCAAGGCACATTTGATTATAGACATGACCATATTGATTTATAATATTGAGGCCCTAGATATCTGGTCCAAAAGAATGACAGATCGTGCCAAAGACTTCAATCTTATAGAAGATAGAATATCTCATATCTTAGATATTTTGATAAAGGATACCACAACCCTCAACTCACTAGGTCTCATAATTGATGAAGACTTCAAAGATAGGAGCATTGAATTCATACAAGAAGTAAGAAAGTAGGGGTAAAACTAGACAATATATGGAAATAAGAAAGTCATGGGCTTACTCCTATCATCTGATAAGAAAATGGGAGATGTCAAGGGCATCAAATGAGACATAGATAAGATTAAAAATAACCTTAAAGACATATTTTCAATAAAAATAAATATTCATGAGACTAGTTGTCAAGTTTTAGCTCATCAATGAATAACATTATAGGTTGACAATCCTACAAGGTAGGTAACAACAATAAGGGACTTCATTAGCAAAAGGACCCCAAGGAAAAAGTTAGTTAGGAATATTATCTTTACATTAACTTTGTAAAATTTTAAAATAGAATATTCTTTTGTAAAAACATGTTTAATTTTTAAAAGCACATTACCTATAGGTCAGTTCATTTGGAAAGGTCCAGTGTATTTTAAAAACTTTGTAGAAAGGATAGTTATCCTTATACTTATACACTTGTAATTTGATATGACTAACTAGTATACTACCTTATAATTATATAAAAGGGAGTATTACCATTTGTAAGGGGAGGTAGTTTTTGAGATAAAACTTAGTGTAAACATTTAGTAACTAATGCAAGAATATAATTCTAAAAGGATTGTCTCATTTTGTTTTGTGTGAATTGTTATATGGATTCTCTCTCAATTGTCTATTTTAAATTTCAGATTTGAATTATTATTATGAATTACTGGTGTGTACCTCTAAGAGAATAATTATTAACTTGTGTTAATGCTAGGTTAATTAAAGGTTCCATAATTTTTTTATTTTATTTACTCTACATTTGTAGTTATGCATCAACTATATACTTAAAGGTTTAAATATTTAAAGTAAGTTTAGTTATTATTTACATTGCTTCTTATCTTCCTTATAATTTCACCTAATATATGTTGTGATTTGAGCTTAAGCAATTTTAATTCATATATTGGTTTTAAGTGCATACCTGGGAAACCTTTGAGCTTTGTCATGATGTTTGAGATAAAGATCAGACACATCTTTCTTACCTTCCCTACCCTTTTGCTATTTTTAAAAACCAATTGACTTTAGAGTAAAGATTCATTGTATATGTCCATCTTAGTTTAGCTTTAGACTTAGAATTGAACATAATCCATCTTAATTAGCATAGATCATCTTCTTATTTTCAAATATTTACAAGCCACAATGGCTCCCAACCACCAACTAATATAAATATTATGAAATAGTCATCTATTTTGCCTCTATTCCACTATCAATAGTAGGATTATCACAAACTAAAAGTCATGCTCTAAATTCTTTGAATTATAAAATGAGAAGTATTTTTTAAACACTCTAAGCACCTTGTGATACATATTTAGGGATCAACAGGGTGGGATTCACTGGCTCTAAAAGGAGGGCCTTAGTTATATCTTTGTAAATTTGAAGAATATTTACTCATTTTGGTCAATTATGTCCAAAGTTTTATGTATTCTTTGCATATGTGTGATTATTTTAGAATATTTGTTTAATATTCATTGATATTTATGGTCTCAAACTAATCTTTGAGCTTTCTTTAGCTAAAGAATGATATTATTTGAAGATCCATAGACATTCATGTAAAGGTAGTTCATGATTTGTGTATTTCCCATGTTTAAGGTTAATAATAGCAATTTTATACAAATATTGGCTGGTTCTTTGCAAATTTGAGTATGTTTAAGATTAGAGATGTAAATATCCCTTTCAATCATCATTCTAGATGTACCTTTCAGCTAATTTAGTTAAATATAGTCATGTTTTACATATATTTATGCAAAATTAGCTTAATGTGTAAAATTAATCATTGTAATTTGTAAAGGTTGGATTGATGCATCATGTTTTAAATAGGTTTAAAAGTCACAATCTATAATTAACCAAGGCAAGGCTTAGGGGAGAAAATTTCCCAAACTCACAAACACTTCACTAGTTCAAGGTACTCATGTGTTTAAGGTATAGCTTGGCTAGGTGCTTCTTCAATAAACATGCCAAGTATAATACATGATCTTCATATAAACCCTAAAAGGTATTTGTCTTATTTTGGTTTTAATAAGTTGTGAATACAAAATAACATATTAAGTCATTCAAGGATGCTTTGATATTTTTAAATGTAGTTCATGAAGATGTAGCATGTAGACTATTCCCATTTACTTTCAAAGATGTTACATATAAATGCTTTCTTAACCTACTTGAGAACTACATTACTAGCTAGAATGACTTTAATAGTGTATTCATTGATCAATTTGGTGAAATTATTAGTACATGTGTCTTGTATCAAAAGTTTACCATAATTAAAAGTGATGTAATGAGAGCATCATATCCTTTAGTGCTCAATTCCAAAAAAAATTTCAACAAATTGTAGCCCCTTATAGACCTAATGAGGCTTTGGTCTTAGAAATTTATAGTGATGTTATAGATCCCATGACCTTCATGTTCTTAAAAAGGTCTCTTCTACTCATAAACACATTGACCGAAGCCTATTCTAAAGTTATGATCATTAATGACCAAATTTAGCCTCAAGGTTAGATGGTGTATTCCAAACCTAATGCCAATTAGAATTGGTCCATCCAGAATGTTGTTCCTATTATGCTTACTTTAACACTAGTTCAAAAAAAAATTCCTTGAGTCTTACATATCCTAGTCAAAACATAGAGTTCCTAAATAACACTACTAGTGGATGCCATCCAAAAAAACCATAGAAATCTAGTGCCCATAGCTAGTAATAATTCTTAAATCCATGAGCTTGATACACCAAAAACTTCAAATGACTTGATATTATAATTGGTTCAAAAACAAAACAATAACTTTCTTCAGTTGTAAAAACAAGTAAAAAATACAAGGGAAGGCTCTGACAGAAACTATGCTTCTCAAAGGTTTAATAGGCCTCTAAATGGGTTTCATGATAACAAAAATAATGTATCATCTAAAAACATACAAATGACTTTCTCTGATATAGATTTGGCTAACCATTGTAATATTTTTGAAACATCTAAAATTGTGCCTAATCAAAACTTTTTTGTAGAGCTATCTAGCTTTGCATAAACATCTCAAGGTTTCATGCATGCTTTTGATTTTCCATTTGAAGAAGAATATGGAGATGAGATAATGGGAGGATTTACATATGAGATGACTTGTATTCTTGAATATGTCAAAGATATTTCAAATAGAGACCAATGAGACATGATTATTAGAACATTTGTAGATTATGAAGTTTTCTAGAGGTTGATCAAGTTTAAGATGATATTTCTTCAAAAATTGGCTAGGAAGATGACTCGCATGAATTCATTAATGAAATAGAGAATACCCTTGAAGAGGATGATCATTGGCAGTAGTCATATCATGACTTCTTAAATTGAATTAAAGAGTTTTAGATGGTGGATGATGAGACAAAATAATGTATTGATGCATCATCTAAATATTTCACCAATGATATAGTATTCTTAGAAGATGATATTATTTTGGAGGTCTTAAACTAAGAAAAATTAGAGTCTGATTCAATGGAAGAGATACCTTTTTCCATAGAGGATGAAAATGAAATAGGTGAAATATATTAGGAATTGTCATATGACTTCATCAAGAGGTTGGGAGTATAAGACCAATATGTTTATGATGAGATTCTATATGAACTCCATTTAGATGATTAGGATGAAGAAGCATTTTATGATGACTTGGGAGATTTTTATATAAATATTGGTTGTCTAATTCCACCTAAAGAATCTAATTAAGACATTAGTCTAAAGATGTTATCTGAACTGATATTATTGAGTGAAGATGATGTAAACCACTACCTTTATATATATTAAATAGAGATAACATTACTGCTATAGAGTATCAAAATTTGGGATGAGGATGATTAGGTCTTAGATCCATATCTTCAATCTATATACCTAAAATTTTGGACAAGAACCCAAACCAAACCATCCATAAGACTTGAGCATCCAAATGCCCCTACATGTGGGGTAAAGATATTAAAGGGAAACATTCAAACTTCAAGGTCCTATAATATAATAAATAAATTTTCATTTGATCCTGGAGGTAGATTCTCTATAGAGTTAGTGTAAGGCTTTTGATTAGTTTTCTTTCTTTTTCTTTCCTTCTTTTCCCTTGTTTGTATATAATGCATGTACATATTTGTTTGATTTCTCTACTTTGTTCCTAGCTCCTTAAAAGTCCTTTTGGATATTCCTCAACTTAAAGTTCACTTGATTACTTAGGAACTTCACAGTTTAGAAATGCAGGTATGAATCTTAAGCATATGTTGACCATGGGTTGGAATATGAGCTTGATAGTTATAATTTAAATAAAATAATAAGGACTAATGGATAGGTTAACTATTCTATAATAACTTTAACATTATTTTGATCTAACCCTAGTTTTAAGAAGAATTACACATGTAAGATGAAATATTGAATTACTAAAGGACATTCATGTTTGCACTTAACAAATATCCTTACCTAGGAAAAAGGTTACAACCATAGGTGATTATCTGAGGATCAAACACTTGATGAAATCCCTAAACCTAGCTAACCTAGTTCCCAACCTTTGTTAGAAAGCTTAAAATACCTAAAAAATACAAAAAACAAGAGCTTATTGAAAAATCAAAAGCTTTCCAAGAAAAGGTGATTTTGGTAATCTCCACCAAGGTTATAGATGCATGGATGGTAGTGAGGAAAGGCCTTGAGTGGAGATAAATTCAATTTATCAAGGATATAGATGCTTGGCTAGTAGTAGAGAAATGCCCAAGCCCTCCCTAAGCTAAATCATTGTTCTCAATAAATATCCAAACTTGCTATCAATCAATGTTAATTATTAAAGACATAAAACTTGGAATTTGCCCTAAATCCCATGGCAAACAGTAAGTGGAATCAAAGCACACACATAACCTGACTAAGTTTTAATGTTTGATCCTAATTATATAGATTTAAGGTTTATTTTAACCATAAAATTATCTTGATAATGGCATTAATCAAATGGAATATGTAATCTAGTTATTTATCTAAACTAGAGTATCTAAATTCTAACACATTTCTATGTTTTCCCCTAAAGTCACCATTTGTTAAGGTCAACATACCCCCATTTCTAAAAAATGGGGACCCTTATGATAAATAATGTAAATTTTAACTTTAAAATTCAAAATCCATTTGATCAGAGCATCATTACCATGTTTGCACATTATTCATCTTTGAATATCATCCACACCATGTTCTAGTTCATCTTCTTGTTCATGGTTTTGGTTTAACCTTATCTAAAGTTTTCTAATTTTGGATCTTCTTATTTTAGGTTATAGGTCTAAAAAATGTCCAAGGGAGCTATAGAATATCTGGGTTTCATAATTTTAATTATTCTATGTTAATTTGACCTTTTACTAGCCTTTGGTCTATTAAAAGTAAAATTGAATCCATATTCAAGCTTCTAAAACCCTCATTCAGAAACCCTGGCTTATACCCCTCATTCAAATTTAAATTTGGTGGGAATAAAATTATATGAAAACTTTTAATATGCTATCGATTTTGTTAAATTTTTATACTAAGGCTTAGTCATGTTTTCAACACTACCAAACCTTAGTCTAAAAATTATATACTACGTCCCTTTTATATCCTGATCACTTTGCCCCCTTTTATTTTAATATGGTGTGACCTTTTATATGTAGGGTCATTTTTATATTCTATTAACTTAGATTATTGTCTTAGTACTAAGGCCTTATTTTTATTTATTAACACAAACAAGACCTTAGTCTTAAGATTTTATCCGAAGTTTTATATGTCTCTGAGCCCTTACTTAAACTGTGTACTTGTTTGCAGGATCGACGATCTACATTCATGCAGATGCTAAAGATCCAATAGAGTGAGATCATCATGGATCAAAATGGGTCCATTTTTATTATAACATAGACTTATCATAATTTTTACCCTAAGGTTTTATTTTGTATTTATCAATACAATAAAGCCTTAGGATAAAACTTATGTTATGACATTAATTATTCAAAGGGTCTTCATTGGATTAGGTTTTAAGGACCTATGTTAAATAATTAAGGTATAAATTATAAATGGCCCAAATCTCACTTAATCCCTTTATGACTAAAAGATCCAATGACATCCAACTACCTATATCATAAACGATGACTCGCATGTACTAAGGAGATATCAATCCAATGATGTATATCGATTCAATATTCTTATGCAACTTACTATTCATAGGACTTAAATTTGATGTTATCACCCATCATTTCATGCCCATGAGACCATCATTTATGTCTATGAAACAATCAAATTTTAGTCCCTGTGTTTAATTATGTTAGCTTAAAATTGATGTTCTCACAACCATCAATTGATGCCTACAAGGCCATCATTGACATCTACAAGGCCATTAAATTATATCCCCTATGGATAATTAAGTGAGATTAAATTTAAATCTATTACAACCATAAATTTTTTTCCACGAGACTATCTTTGATGTTTGTGATACCATCAAATTCAAGCTCAGGAACCAATCTCACTTGGATGAATGAACATGTTTGTCTTCATGTTCTAGGATCAATAGAATCTGATTTGGAAAATAAACAAATTTAGGGTTTTGTACCTCAATACTAAAATTGATCTTTTATTAACCTTTTGACCTATCATATACTAAGAATTTTTTTCATGAGAGTAATTGTGAACACCATAGACTTAGCTTAAATAAGATTTAGTCATGTTGTTTAACATTTGACCAAACGTTAGTCCAAAATCTTATGCTTGGTCCATATATGTCCCATGATCTTCTAAACTAATTTATTAGCTTGATATAATGAATGTAGGGACCTATTTTTACAAAAATTATCTTAGATATTTTACCCTAAAATTTTATCATATTTATTAATATGATAAAACCTTAGGTTAAAAAACCTTACATTAAGTCCTATTATTATTTGGGCTCCCTTTTTTACTATGTTCTAAACCTAGTTTAAATACTTTAACCTAAGGTTTATTTCATGTTTATTAACATGAAATAAACCATAGTCTAAAGTATTTAACATATGTTCTTTATGTATCCTAACCCTAACTTAAATATCATGCACCTTTGCAAGATCTATGGCTCGAATTCACTTGGATGATATTAATCCATTAGAATGTTGCCAAAGTTAAAATTTAAATAGAGCCCTGAATAAGTGCAGAATCACCACATGGTGAGAATGTGTTACTATCAAGGTTGACAAGGTGTAGAGCTCAGAAGACCCATGGTAATGAAACTTATCATAACCATAAAAAACATAGTAAAGGTAGCCAATATCATTCAAATCTTTGGGTCAAGATCAATGAGCCACATTGATCTTTGCAAGAATATCTAACCATGTAAAATAAAAGGTAGATTCTAAAAGGTAACAATGACTTTGTAATAATTAATGAACAAAGTGTTACAAAAATGCCAACTAGATACCACATTCATGCCACATGGGTAGATTGTGACAAAACCAAAGATTTTATGGGATTAGAAAAACAAAGGTATAAATGTGAAGGTCCAAATCAAATATAAGGCACAAACTAAATTGAAAAATTTTGTTACCATTAAATATTAGAAAATACTTGAAAAAATACATAGCATCCCCTAACTCAATCCTAGAGTGACCAAAATCAAGCTTGAGAGAGTCAAATTACCATCTGAGCAAGTGCAAATTGATCCAGAGGTGAGCTATTCATCACTAGTGATCAATTTGATATAACTCATAGTTATGATGGCCAAAAAGCAACATAGATAAGATACATAACTCTATCTAACCATGGATTTAGAATGTAGAGTATTCAAAGATACCAAATTTGATGTTATAACCTTGAACATAAGAGATAACAATAGGTCCAAGATTTTTTGGACCATTAAAGAGTTTCTAGTCATTACAAGAGGGGATGAAAAGATTACATCAGTTAATCATAGATATGATGACCAGATCACCATTCAAATGATAAGTCTTCACTACGTGACAACAAATCCAAATGTACTACATTACATCAAAGTTATTTCTCCTATTTTTAAAGATTATAAAATCGATCAAGACATGATAGTACATGAGCATAGTTTTAGAAGAATTACTCATATATCACCCAACTACTTCAATAATTACTATAAGATACCCAAGCCTCAGGTTGATTTACCCATAATTAGAGAATGGTCCAATAAGAATGATAGAAAAATTGTCCTTACTCCATGGTTATATTCATGAACCATATTAGTCTTTGACCTCAATGGAAGGATCCCAACCACCCAATTTAAGGCTAGTATTAGGAAGATTATGACATTACTGAACAAATAATTTGGAATCCCCTCCACCACCTATGCCAAAAAAATTTAGGTCCCTTTTGTGTATTTCATGGTTGAGAAAGGACTTACTCCCCCTCTTGGAGAAATGATCAATATCTTCTTGAAATAACAATTTTTTTCAATAAAGAAGAAAACTAGAAACCATTTCTATATGATGGCTTATCTTTTGGATGCCTTGCTAACCACTACAAAAATCCCCAACATAAAATAATGTTCACTTTATGGGAGATAAAAATTCTCCCAGTATTACTCTAAATTTCATATATTCAAGTACAAGGACCATATTTAGTTTATATGTGACTATGTATACCTAACTTTAGTTGAATCCATTATAGCTATCCCTATGATGAGGTTCATCCCTTTGATCAAGAAGTATGTTGATCTCATTGGGGACATTTGGCTATATCTAGATTACACTATAATCTAGATAGAGGGAATTATGAGCCAACCCACAATGTTAGTGGAGTAGGTGGGTAGTATACTAGTTATTCCATGGCATAGATAGTATGTGTAAAATCAAATGGAAAAGACTGCTCCATTCCTTTCCCTTGATCATTAGTAGGACTGTGTTTTAAAACTAGGAACATGTGAAGACTATATCTAGGCACATGACCTCCTTCAATCAATAGATTGATGAAATGAGACAATATGACCCCTATGAAAGGGTTGTAAAACATTTAAAGGTCAATAAAATCAATATGAATTATGCTCATCACCTTAGTGTCTATGATTTAATGTATATTAGGGATTACTCATTCATATAAGTCTTGGCAAGATTAAATAAGCATAAAATCAAGCTCAAAGCTAGACTGCTAAGAGAGAAAAATCTAAGTGAGGATATATGGCATATGGAGCCTAGGAAATATAGTTTATTATTAGTACCATTTTATATACCTCCTCCCATGTAACCATAGGTATATATACAACATATTGATACATAATTTTCATAAGGGCTAGGTATGAAGAGATTAGAGGAAACAAGACCTATCCAAGTAACATCATCTTTAGCTCAACTTGAATAACTAGAGTCACAAGTTGAAGAAATTGACATAATTGCATTGGATCCTAAGGAAATAGTAGAGTATGCCTTAAAATCACTAGCTAGTGCTTATGAATTAGATGAATAAGAAGTAAAAATGGAATAACCTCAATCCTAAATTTAAGATGAAGCAAAATAAGAAAAGGGAAAGGAAGTAGCTCTGAACTTTATCCCAATTTCAATCCAACCCACAAGGAAATCTAAGTTGAATCTATTCCAAAATGGGGGAAAGAAACCCAAGCTAAATTTCACTCATCCTTAGAGTGAAATCAAGTTTTTTAGTGAAGACAATCCAATTTATAGCCCTTCCATCCCAAAATACTTCATATATGGTAAGTTTTTAAAAGTTACAACCATGCACCACCATTTGGTTATTACAAAGTCTATTAGAATCCATGTGTATGATGAACTCAAGCCTTAGATATGGATTTGTAACAATAATAAAAATAAAGATGCATGGTTACCCTTGGAGGGTAAATTATAACACATGTGGATGCTCATAAAACTTCAAGTGGAACAAAAGTTGAGATCCCTACTCAAGTGATAGAATCATTAGTTAGAGTTTGGTTCAACCTAGAGATGGCTAGAATGGAGAGAATAATTAAAAAGAAAGTGACGGTTGAAGGTGAATAGTTTACCTTTTATAATATTGAACATTTTTTTGGTCTAATTCTAGTGGTAGGGAAAAACCCAAGACAAGAAAATATGTTTGAGGACAAGATCTACGAAGTGGCCCAGGCTCAAAATGATTAGTTGCAAACAATGATCAAGGGAATATTGAAATAAAATAAGAATTTGAAAGAGTTTTTTATCTTATCAATTCATGAGGATAGATTCAATAAGTTTGAGGACACCATGGCTAACCTATTTAGCTCTTTAAAGGTAGTCAGGACCAGACAAAGATAAATAGAGAAGTAAATCTCTAAAATAACATGCCAAGTTGGTCAATGACAAGCCATAAGTCTTTAGGAAAAATAATTTATTAAGGACTTATCCAAGAAATTAGTCTTTAATTTTAGAACTATCAACAAGCCACATTTGAATATGTACATGGCCATATTGATTGACAAGATTGAGTCCTTAAACAACTGGTCAAAAATAATGAAAGACCTTGCAGAATACTTCAAGTAGCTAGAAGATAAAACATATTATATCTTAGATAGCTTGATAAATGATCCCATAACCCTCATCTCACTAGGTATCATAAATGATGAAGAGTTTAAACATAAGACCTTTCAATTCATGTAAGTAAGAAATTAGGGGAAAACCTAGACATCAAATGATAATAAAAAAGTCATGGGCTTACTCCTATCATCCAAGGAAAAGATAGGAGATGCCAGGGGAATTAAATTATATATAGATAAGATTGAAAATAAACTTAAAGACCTAGATGTGAAATAAAAATATCTATTTATGAGACCAATTGTCAACCTTCAACTCATCAATGAACAACATTATAGGTTGAAAATCTTGTAGGGTAGGTAAAAACAACAAGGGACTTTGTCAGGGTCCAAAGAAAAAATTAGGAATATTCTCTTTACAATAACTTTATAAAAATTTGAAACATAATATTCTTTCATAAAGGCATGTGAAATTTTTAAAAGTGCATTTCTTGTAGATTAATTCATTTGGAAAGGTCTAGTTTATTCTAGAAACTTTGTAGAAAGGATAGCTATCCTTACACTTGTAAGTTGATATGACTAACCAATATACTAATTTATAATTATATAAAGTGGAGTATTACCATTTGTAAGGGGATGGATTTTTTGAGATAAAACTTAGTGTAAAATTTGAGCAACTAATGCAAGTAGAGAATTTTGAAAGGATTGTCTCATTTTATTTGTGTGAATTGTTATATGGATTCTCTTTCGATTGTCTATTTTGAATTTCAAATTTGAATTATTCTTGTGAATTATTGGTGTATACTTCTAAATGAAATTTTTTAAATTGTGTTAATGGTAGGTTAATAGAAGGTTCCTTAGTTTTCTTCATTTTATTTTCTCTACATTTGTAGATGTGCATTAGTTATCTACTTATAGGAGTAAGTATTTGAAGTAAGCCTAGTTCTTATTTGCATTATTTCTTATCTTCCTTAGAAGTTCACTTGATATATTTTATTATTTGAGATTAATTTGTTTTACTTCATATATTGGTTTTAAGTGCACACCTAGGAAACATTTGAACTTTGTCATAATGTATGAGATAAAGATCAATCACATCTTTCTTCTCTGCCCTAACTTTCCCTTTGTTTATATTTTAACTAATTCACTTTAGATTAAATATTCATTATATATGTCCATCTTAGTTTATCTTTATACTTAGAATTTAACATAATCCATCTTAATTAGCATTTATCATCTTCTTATTTTCAAATATTTAAAGACCATGGTGGCTCCCAACCACCAAATAATATAAATATTGATAAATAGTCATTTGTTCTACTTAAATTACACCATCGATAATAGGATTATCATAGAATATAACTCATTCTATAAATTCTAAAATTATAAGTGTTTACTAAACACTCTGATCACCTTATGATACATAATTAGGTATCAACAGGATGACCATAAGAATATAACTAATTAAAAATATTATTAGTCCTACCCCCCTAGAACAAAAATGTTGATGGGTTGTTTAAGCACACAAAAAGGTGTGGAAATTAGAAAGGATGGACACAAGACTATAAATAACTAAAAATATTCCTTTTTCTAACCTAATTATAGAACCAATATGTTGATGAGCATTTAAGCACACAAAAATGTGTGGAAAGTGGAAATGATGGGCTATAAGAATTACAATATAATAAATCTCAAAATATACTCTATTAACACCCTCTTTATAATGTTAATATATTGATGGATTCTTTAGGAACACAATAGGGTGTGGGAATCATAAATAATGGCCACAAGACTATAACCAACTAAAAATATTCCCAGTTCCACCCTCCTCGAATCAATATGTTTATGGGTTGTTTAAGAACACAATAGGGTGGAGAATGTGGAAAGGTTGGCCATAAGACTATAACAAACTAAAAAAATTCTTGGTAATACCCTCACTATAACAAAAATATGTTTATGGGTCATTTTCATACCAACTTAGGTGGAGTGGGAACCTACCTAATCTCTCATACGGAGAGATGAAGATCTCCACAAGGTCTATCACTACTAGGTACCCTCAGGTTAACCCATTAGTTGATGTGAAATTATTTCATTTCAAAGGTCATGCTTGGAATAAGTTTAGATAGAGTAAAGATGATGTTGATATTATGGTCTTTTTTCCCATGAAGTTAAAAAATATGTATTTAGAATGGAAATATAGCTAATTTAATATGTGTTGATTGCATACATAGGTTCAACATGACGTAAATGGTTATTGAATGACTTTGTAATCAAGATAAACATGGAAACACAGATTTCAATTTTCATATTTAATATACCTACTTTAAAAAAATAATTATAAATAGAAAAAGATGATGGAAATGAAGAAAGAGTAAGCATGTTTTGTAATAAAGATAAATTTGATTCATCTGAGTAAATGAGATCCATGAGATCAATCTATTTCCTCACCAATATACATATAGGATTGATAAAATATGATGAAACATTTTGAGGTTTGAAATATTAAGTAATAATAAGAACATGACCACCATATAGACACACACATGAAATGAAAACACAACTTCTATTAATAAATATTTTCTTTAGAAACATGATGTTTAGGTTGATTAATATCAGTTGAATACAAATCAACACCTCATAATAGCATTTACCAAAAAAATTAATAATTAAAAAAAGTATTAAAATTTACAAAAATTGGTATGGTCCTTTATTCTACTCTCTAACTCTTAATGAACAATCCCCTTTTACATCAAAGAGTTGGTCTTTTATAATAATTCTATTCATTGACCAAAATGGATTTCCCTCCAAAAGTGGTTGAATATAATCAATGTGATTTATCTAAAAATGTGTGGATTTATATTAAGGAATGAACCTATCTAATAAATAGAGGTAAAAAAAATGTTAATGTCATCCTCTCAGGTGGTTGGAAAACTAATCATGAATAGTTCACTCTCTTTTTATCAAGATAACATCAATAAAACCATGCCACAAAAATGATGATAGGTTTTAGGTCATGTACCTCTTCTACTTAAGACATACATAGTTGTTAATACGGTATGAATATATTTATAATTTTATAAATGGCATGTAAAATAGGTCAATAATTTAAAATATATGCCTTAAATCCAACCAACACTTTGTTCTATATTCACTACATTGCATATATAAAATTGCTTCATGTATTTTAGTTCCATTTAATACCCACAATAAATGGAGATGGCATGTTTCATCCCTTTTTAAATATTTTTCCTAAGTGGATGTATCTTTTCCTATCCAAATATATAGAAGAGAAACAATAAATGTCATTTTATGATAAAAAAATGAATATAATTAAGAGAAATGTGATATTTAATAAGGGACATAATTAAACTATAACAATATTATGTTTTAATTTTTTTTCATTGGGAAACCCAAACCATTGTGAGGCCATAAAATTAGCTTCCCTATGCCATTGATGGCTCATAAAATGGAGCTCTGAGGTGAAAGTTATGATAAAATCATGTCTTCTAGTAGGTGATGTTTATCTAGGAGGTTTAAACTCAATGTATTTCATAATTTTTAAAAGAAGATAATTTTTCGATAAAAAATTAATAAAATTATTAAATTATTTAATTTAATTTCAAATAAAATTAATTAATTTTAATCAAATTGGTTCATTTTTAATAGCTTGTAGAGCCCTTGGGCTTTCTTCCTCCTTTTATATTCATGAATTTAAGGCCCACTCAACACATGCCAATACTTATTCACAATTTTCACACCATCCCACACAATTTTTAAAATGTAATTCAAGTATATCATGTTTTGATGAGACACCCAACATGAGCCTTTTGTATTTTTGTGTCATATATACATATATTACATAAAGTTGAGACCCACTTGTAGGTTCCACATAGTTTGTGCCCATATCACACTAGCTTTAACAGAAATTTTCACATGTCACACAGTTTGAATATACTCCACCCATTCCTTACTTAGATTTTAAGTCCATTTTACTAGTCCCATGCCCTTTTGGCACATTATGTCTGTTTACATGTTTTTCACCTAGATTATGCACAAATGTCCAAGGTCATTTCTCTCATTTACATCAATTTAATGCATGTTTTTAATTAGGCTAAAACACAATCTTCACCCAAATTTACCATGAAAAATACCAAAAAATATTATGTTTTACTACATGTATTTTTTTTAAACAATGAAATTTTCCCATTTTAGATTGACACTTGGCATTTATTAAAGTATCTTATCCCCTTTAAAGTACACTAAGTCTTAATTAATTTCACTTACATCCATGCCTATTTAACACTTTACACTTGGCATGATGTGGCATTCACTTATTTATGTCCCATTTATAATTGAGAAAGATTATTATATACATTAACCTCCCATCAAACACACATTTACTCATTGTTCCCTATTTGGACCTAAGTTACACAACATATAATACCACTTTGTATACTAGATACGATGCTTGTACTTGAGAAATGGAGGTCAAAAACCCATTTTCAAATAAATTTTATCATCATGACCCATTTAAGGTAATGGATAAGTTTTTATAACTTTATTCCTTACTAAAATAACCCAAAACTCCCTTGAAGTTGATAAAAAACTAGGTAGACTTACAGAAAAACATATCAAACAATGTATCGCATTCAATTCTAATAGTAGTGATATATAAATTTTTTTATCACATATGCTCACCTCACATAATGAGATGTGTTACAGGACTTGAATTTTTGTGTAAATAAAGATAGGTAAAATTTATGACTACATGCGTGACAAAGTAACCAAACCTACAAAAGTAAGGTGAGACTCGATGAGATCACAACAAGTGAGACCATAATCAAAAAAAGAGGGTACCCTTATTTCACCAAAATTAGGACATGTTATTCAAGTAACATCAAAACTCAAGGTAAATTACTAAAAAATATAGATCAATATGAAATAAATAAGGTTAAATTATGAAAAATATAGATGAACTTAGATTTTGAGTCACCTGGTGATAACATAGGAAAACATAATATAGGAACAAATAGAATGTAGAAAACCTAGAAATGTTCTAGAATATGATCTTGAGTGTTTTCACAGATACGAACACCTAGTAGGGGATAAAAGTGACTATCACTTTTTTCACTATTGGTCAGTTTTGTATTTTTTTAAAAACTTGTAACCTTTAGAATAATCAGGTGTGATAGTGATAGTTAGGTATTTTTGTGATGATTTTATCTTTTAAAATTATGTAAAGACACGTATATGCCTTCTTTAAGTTGAAAACTCTAGATTTGTAACACAAGTAGACAAATGGATGTGAAGGAGTGAAATGGGGTTAGTAGTTGGGTTTGTGTTAAACCTCAACAACATGTTATGTTGAGATTTGCCTACATACCAATACTCTAAAGGGGTATAAAACTTCCATGTAGTTATCCCACTTAAGTTTTTTATGAAATTATGTCCCTTTAACTATATGAATGCATCTACAATTAGCTTGAATATGTGATCATGATTGAATAGAGTTACACAAAAATGATTTTAGACTTGGATCATGAATAATTTAATCTATTTTAAATTGATTTGGGAAGATTAAAAAACTTTCGTTGAATGTGAATTTATGTAAATAATCTCTTTTAGTAGAACTGATAAGTTTGCCAAGATATATAAATGAATGAATTGAATGTGTTTTTATATTGGCTCAACCATGTAAAAGACCCATTTTAGAGTTTATAAATCTAAATTACAACCCTAAGCCTACTTTCCTTTTTTAAATTTTAACCCATGAGGAAAGGACAAGATCAATAAACAAGGACATGCATTCTAGGTATTCATGTCATGTTGGGAATTTGTGTCCTTTCAGGAAAGGTATTGAGTTTGAGGTGTAAGTAAGATCATAGAGATGCATAAAGGTTTTTTCAAGAGTAATATCATTTTTTATGTGACAATAGATGGCCTTAGAAATAAATTAGGCTTCCTATTACACTTAGGATATGTCAAAATGATGAAATAAGTGTCAATTAAGTGTAGATGATAATTAATGGTAAAATGGGATAAAATAGGAATGATCAAGTATTTATGAACAAATTTAGGTTACTAAATTTTTAACCCCTTTAGTCTTAAAATGTGATTAGTATATTAAATGAAATCTTTACGTTAGTGTGTAAGATACACTTTGATTTTGAGATTCATATTTTAATCATGCAAGGCACTGTACAAAAAAACCCTATAAAACACATGAAGTATTTATTTTTCTCTTTTGAAAACTAAAATTTTAAAATTTGAATATTAACATTTGAAATTTTTATTAAACTTTGAAAATTTTAAATTTTAAATGAAATTTTCTAAATTGAAAATTATTTGAATTTGAAATTAGAAATGAGGCTTTGAAATGAATACACTTATGTGTGTGACGTAAACTTATACTTTTTGTGACTTTAATTTGTGATAAAACTTCCTTGAAGAATTTTATAATTGGTGCCTCCCATGAATCACATAGATAAGATGGTTCCTTATCTAAACCATTGGAGAAAATTGGGGGTGATCAAACCTCAACTTGCATTTTCTCTTTTTAAGTGAAGCTCTTTTTCATTTAAGGATGTTTAGAATTGATTATTTGTTTATATATTTATAACACCAAGATGTAAACATGTTGGAATCCTAATAGATCCATGCACATAATTCTAGAGTGCATAGTGACTCCAAGTCATGCAATATGTAACTAAATTGAATCAACCACTTTAAATGTCTTGTATATTCAATTGCAAAATCCTAGTATATCATGGTATTTGAAATCATGATCAAAATAGAATGGATTACATAAATGATCATACCATGTCTGTGAAATATATATTCTAACATAATATTGTATTATAACCCCACTATAATTTTAAAATTTAAAAGTGTATGTGAATGATCATTGTAACTTCTTGGAAACATTGAAACTATGTGAATTTTGTCTTTGAAATTGGAATATGAGTGCACATAAAATGGCATATGCCCTAATAGTATGTGATGATAAATGAATTTTATCCTTTAAAATGCCTTATTTCATGCATGAAAATCCCATTGAAATGGCCTCTTTTAAGGTGAGGGAATTTTCTCATAAAAATTTGTTCATTCCAAAAGAAATGTTAGCTTGAAACACCCATAGTAGGATGTTATCATTGTAAATTGTAGTATATGTAAGACATTTATCATAGTAGTATTTGAATTGTTTCATAGAAATTAAGAAGAAAGGCCTATAGAGTGTATCAATAAAGCTCATTTAATGAGGATTTTAGTATGTTAGTATGTTAGGAGTGCATGATATGAATCATGGAACTTGATTATCAAACTTATTAATATCAATAAGCACATACAAAACCATCACAAATGATATAAAAATAACTTACATGGGCTAGGGGCCAATATCAAATCCCTATTTAAATATCGTAAACAATATGCATAGGCATGAAAAATATCACAAACAAGGGACATATTTAAATTTTTCACACACATAAGGCCATGGGTCAAAGCAAGGACATGTTAAAATTTCATAGAAAGCACACAAGATCTCATAGAGATGCATCAAAAAAATAGACTCACATAATGGCCAAGGTCTAACACAATATAAAATAAAATTTGAAATCTACTATGTGCAAGTAAGCAATATCAATGGAACATAGAATTAGTAAAGGTAGTCTAAGGTATGCATATGTCAAGAAATCTCATCCTAGGAAATAATGTGTTCATGTATAATATGTAAGATATAAATGTTTTAGATTAAGGTAAAAGCAGGTTTTGAAGGGACCCTGAAACCCTTTAATAGAGAAAGAAAGATGAAGCAATAACGCCCAGCAGGAAGAGCACTCCTAAAACTTATTGAAAATCAGCATCAAAATCAGGTTTTACAGGGACTTGAAACCACAGACCAAAACCATAAAAAAGATCACAGGTTTTACAGAGACCTAGAAACTCAAAATAAGTATTAAAACTAAGAACCAAATTTCAGAACTAGTTATAACATCCAACAGAAGGGACCAAAACAAAAACAATAGCATCAAAGAAGACCCTAGTCTTCTAATTCTAGGATCATCTTCACAGCCTCATTTATAATCATTGCATTATCTTGTATGGATATTGTAGCTGAAGTAGCAGCTTCTTATAGGGCTTTCTTCCTTGAGATCTACCTAGTCCTCTTACTTGGTCCCTCCAAAGATTTTATTTCTTCATTAGCTCATTTTCCAAGGTTAGTTGCAGCCACACATATGCTTGAAATAACCTCCTCCATTTTCGTTCTACTTTCCTTGATGAGCCTTCTCAGATCATTCTCATAATCCTTAAGTTTATTTGGAATATCTCTCATTTGCATCTCCAAATTATTGATTTTGATCCTATCAGCTTCCTGGTTATGTTGCATTATTTCTACTTTCTTTTTCAACTCCATTATTTCCTTATACATCCATGAATCAACTTGGAGAATAGCATCAGCTTTGAATTTGGCTAAATTCATGAAGGAAAGCTTAGTGTCCCTCTGCCAAGCATTACAAATATCATCTGCATTCTCCTATGGAGAGGACTCATCCTTTTCAATTTGATCTTCCCTTTCCATCATTTTCTCTTCTTTTGTCTTTGTAGGGTCTTCATGATGGACAGGATCATCCTTTTCTTGTTCCCTAATCTCCATAGCATGATTGGAAACTAGAACCATATGTTCTATTTCTCTTATCAAAGCTAGATCATCAAGTAAAATATTTGTGTCTTTAACACTTCCCCCCAACACAGTTTGATTATCCTCATGATTAAAATTATTTTGTTCTATATTGCCCTCAGTTTTATCCCCTTCATTTTCTTTCTCACTTTTTTCTTCATTTTCCTGATAACCTTCCAAGTTTGAACTAAAATCCCAAGTTTTCATCCCTTCCTCTTCCTCCAAAACATTCTCAAAAGTTTCTGTGCTTTCCCACTCAAATTCCTCTTCAGCATTTTGTTTTTTAAAACTGGAGGGTTTTGGTTTTGCTTTTTCTTTCCCCTTAACTTTTTCATTCTTTTTACACTGTGAATCCTTATTTTTGTCAGAATAATGAGTCGAAGCTATGGCATTGTTTTTGCAAAAGCCCTCTATGATAAGAATCAGTCCTTCATGTAAAATAGGGTGAGATTCCTTCTTTCTATGGGCAAATAGACTTTGCAACAGCGAAAAATGCAAATAGAAAGGGAAGGAAATTCTGTCTTTATGCCTAAAATGATTAAGAAAGACAAAATGAAATTTATGAAATCTTTTGCTCCTACCATCTAGGATAAAATACTCATGAATTCAGCATACTACATCTCTCCAAATTCCTTTTATCTGCTCCAAATTGAAGAAATCTCCATTCTTTTCCAGTTTCTTCTCCTCTGTATCTGTCTTCAAAAAAATTTTGTAGGCTACATTGGAGATACTGGTCTGCTTAGAGAATTTAATACCACCCGTGGGAAGCCTTGTAACCTCAGAAATGAAATCCTCAGTAAGCTTCACAGTAACACCATGGAGATTTACTCTGTCATCAGCCCAATTTTTAAAGAATGCCATCATAATGTGGGGTTTAGATCCATGCAATCACTCTAGATAACTTACCACTTTCCCTTTTTGAAGAATCTTCCATACATCTTGTCTATCCTTCCAGTCTTCACAATTTTTTAGCTCTTGCTTCTGTGGTTCACCCTTCATATTGCAAAACAAACAATATTCCAACAACACCCAAACACTGAAGGCAAAAAAATTGACCCTATTGTTCTTTACATGAAATGGAAATTGCCTATATGCTGGCACATGCAAAATCCACATTACATTGTCATGAATGTACCTATTCAGTGAAGGTAATCTTCCACCATAAGGCCACTCCATCGAATCATTAAATTACTAATCCAGGTAGATCTTTCCCTCTTTAGAATGAATGGCATCATAATTAATAAGCACTTTGAGATCAACGTGCTTATTTAATGCATCATGCCATCTCACCTTATGCCCTATTTGAACATCATGATTAGCTATCCAGTCAGCAACCCCATTGGCTTCTCGATGTGTATGGGATATGGCCACTTTTTCAAACTTTAGAATTAAAGCTTTAATATTCATCACTGTAGCCTCAATAGACCATGAAATTGAGTTTTTGTTATTTAGGATGTTTATAATATTCAAAGAATCACCTTCCAACCATAATTTGGAACATTCCAACTCAACAATTAGGTTAATAGTGTAGAGGGATACAGTAGCTTCAGCAATATGACTATTTGACTTACCAATTGGGATAACAATAGGATCAATTACATTTCCCACATGATCTCTCAGTACTCCTCCACATCCTGCTCTTCCCAGATTCCCTTTAGCTGCTCCATCAAAATTTTCTTTGATCCATCCAGTAGGAGGGACATTCCATTTTACAATCAATCTTGGATTATCACTTTTCAAGTTAGTCCTTTCAGATCATAGGGGGTTATCAAATTGAAAGGTTTGATCAGGATCCCTCTGTGATTAAAAATTCTCCTTAATAGCTCTAATAATATTCTGACCAAGCACCCATCCTGGAAGTTATTTAGTTATGAATATTCTATTGTTTCTTTCTTTCCATATACCCCACCATATATGAGGAAGTGTTAGTTTCTAGAAAAAATGAACATCAAGATTCTTAGAGGGACAACACCAGCTTTTAAAAGAAAGATCCACACTTTTTTGATGTACCCATGTTATACCCCAAAAATTAAGGATCTCAATCCAAACTTGCTAAGTGTAGGAACAGTTCAAAAACATATGGTCTCTATCTTCAAATCCATTTTTGCATAAAATACACCTGTTAACCACATTTATTCTGCTTTTCTACAAATTGTCAAGGGCCAAGATTTTATTTTGAAGCAGAGTCCAGAAGAAGATATTAATTTTAGGGATAAGCCCCTTCATCTAGGCTTGAGACCACAAAGGTTGATTACCTTTTCCTTTGATGTAAGATATAAATGTTATTAAGAAAAATTTAAATAATTAAAAGATCACTTTATAGGGTTTATAAAATGTAACACCTACATATTATCACATATGAATAAGATGCCCTCAACTTGGTAAAGCTAATGGGTAGAGTAAATAAAACCATCTTAATCTCTAGAAATGTTTGTATTCCATGCATAATACTTCATAGATACCAATGAAATGCATGTGTGATATAGAAAGAATATGATATATACTAATCATGAGATAATAACACATTTCAAAGATGTAAACTATATTTCTAATCACATTAGGTCATGATTTTATATTATTTATATTATTTGAATGTTTTTGAATATATGAATTTGTTTTTATGTTTTTAAATATGTAAAACAACATTATTAGATAGTGAAATGAATTAGCAAATGTTGAAAATATAAGAAAGGAGACCAAATTTAGATAGTTTGTAACAAGTATCAATGAAATTTGTGAACTAATAAGGATTTGAATGGCTTAATATAATATATTTTCCCATATGGAATGTGAATTAAAAATGTTAAAAACTTTTAGGATACTAAAAAAATGTATGCAAGAGTTTATTGTACATTCTCATTTCATCAAATGTATATGTGACAAAATATGTCATGTGTATGAAGTAAGTGAGATTTGAAATCAAGAGATTTTGCATGAAATATAGGAAATTTAATATTGATATTGAGTAAGTAATATATAAATTGATATAATTAGAGTAATCTATAAATTTTATATCTATAAAAATATGAAGGATATGATAAACCAACTAGGATGGTAATGGTTGATGTTTTTGTATTTTGGTTAATTTTATCTTATATGTAAGATGATAAAATTTTAGTGAATAATTGTTTGATTAGATAATTAAATGTGAATTTTTATAAAATTGAATCAATATTTTGAGACTTTACATATTAATAAAATAAAAATGGCTAAGAGGCCAAAAATTCAACAAAATTCAAGGGCATAAAATAATGGATCAAACAATTACAAATAAAAATAAATCAAAGAAAAAGATGCAATAATCAAAAACTATATATAGTCAAGTTTTTATGTTTTTTGGTTTTATTTAAATAAATTTGTATGTTATCAAAGCATCATCCATCTAATGATTCTATCTAGTGTGCCAATAATTGGTAATGAGTGGTAAATGTTTTAATTAGTTTGAGATAAAAATATCTAGTGTGCCAATATTAGAATCAAAACATGTATCATATTCAATGATAAAGTTATCTTAATGATCATTAATGTGATCTTGAGTAGGAGACATGGATATAGGAAATGTGAGACTACCTAAAGTCTTATGAGATGATGTAGAATATTTTATCAATTGTTGGACCTATTGATATAGATTTTGATGCAAAAAATATAGGCCAACTTCTGATGTCTATAATTTTTGATTTGTAGCTCTGTTTGAGCTCTTTCATGTGCCAAAATGACCATCTCAAAATTATTTTTTCTACCCTAAGCCATAATTTCTACTTAGAGGAATTTTTAAAAAAATTTTGGAGGCCAAACGAGACCATCTGAGGGTCAGAAATTGTAGTTTATTGATTTTTTTAAAGATTTTTCTATTTTTAAAAATTGTATAATTCTATGACCAGATGTGAACTTAAGTTGAAATTAATCCAATAGAATAATTTTAATGTTTAAAGCATTTTTTTATATTTTTAGTGATCCACACACTTACATGTGAAACTTACTAAAAATAGAATTTTTTTTAGATTTTTTTTTAAATTTTTACATGTCAAACTCTATTTTTGAGTTGATGCTTATTTAAGGATGTCTTGTTTGTAATTAATTAAATGCATTAAATATGAATCAGTTATGAGTATTATTTCATATCTTGGCCTCTATTGGTAATTATATTGTCTTGATAGTTTTTTATTTCATTATCTGGTATTAGAGCAATGTTGAATCTTGGAGGAGTATGAAATGGTGAGAGGATGAGGAGGTATTGTGTATATGAATCAGAATATAAAATAAATAAAAAGGTAATTTCAGAAATTAATATAGATTATCACTAATTATATAAGAAGATAAGGTGGTGATGAAGCTGAGGAAGACATAAATCATGGTGAAGATATTCAGCAAGAAGAAGAATAGCAAGATTGGCTACTATCGATGGAAGAGAGGATGGTTTTAGATTTATAAGGAATAAAGGAAGGAATAAAAGTTGATTTTTCATATTATGGAGGTAATTTAAAACTAGAGGATTTGATATATTTTATGAATAGCATGGAAAATTTCTTCAAGTGGAAGACTACAAGAGAAGATAAGAAGGTAAAATTTGCATCCATGAAAGTGAAAGGTCATGCAATGATTTGGTGGGACCACCTAACAAAGAGAAACAAATAAAAGGTAAAGATAAGATTAATTCATGGAAAAATATTGAGAATAAGCTAAGGGATAAGTTTCTTCCTATGGATTATGCATGAATCTTATACAGAAGATTTTAGAATTTGAGGCAAAAAGAGCATAGTATACAAGAGTATATAGATGAGTTTTATATATGAGTGGAACACAATGAAATAGAAAATTAAATGGTTTTAAGGTGTATAAATGGTTTCAAATTTACTATTCAAGATGAATTAAGCATGCATAAAATAATTTGCATAGAGGAGGCTTGTCAATTAGCTTTAAAGGCAAAATAAAAATAAAATAGATAGAATTTTAGAAGAACATATCTTGGTATAAGAAAAGGTGGATCCCATATAATAAGGGTATAATGTGGGTTTAATACCAGTGTAGGTGTGTTTAATTACAATAAAGGTGAATCATCATGTGGTGTAAAAAGGCAAGATGAGAATAGGTAAGGGTTTCAATACTAACAAAGAGGAAGAGGATTTTAGAGAGGATGAGGTTACAGTGGTGCTAGAGGATGGTTTCCAAATCAATGTATATATTATTTTTATTATATATGTGGATAATAATGGCATATAACATTTGAGTATATGTACTATCAAGATCAAGGAAAGAGGCAAAAATATCACCCTAGAGTGAATCTAGTTGATGTTTTTTTTAGAAAAGAAAAATACTAAAGTTGCACCAATAGATATTGGATAGAATATCATGATGAGAAGAAAAATGATCACTACAAAGAATGAATAATTATAGAATAAATAAGGTAGTGATGCATGGATATGATCAAACATTTTTTGAACAAGATGTACTTTGGGTGGAAAGATATGCAAAGTAATTATAGATGGTGGTAGTTGTGAAAATTATGAAAATAGTATAAGTATTATTTATTCTATATTTTTCTACATTCAAATTATTATTTATAATTTTACTCTATATTTAACATACTTTCATAATTCAGCACTATATTAGAATATTATGAATCTAAACTATTTAATTGGTCTATTATTAGAATAACTTTTCCATTTATTTGATTAGGATATTATCCATCTACCCTTAATTATAAAAATATTTAAACATTTTTTTAACCCAATTTATTATTTTTCATATGCAACCATTGCTTTCTCTAGGGATTTCAGCCTTATAAACTCTTAGATTGCCATAATAATCCATAACCTAATTTTATTAATCTTTATGCAACCTATATTTAGTGATAAAATATTTGGTGTCCCTATTGATAATATTGAGCTTATTTTATACCACCTAATATGTCTAAGTGTAATACCTCTCAAATTATGCCAATAATGAAAATGAGAAAAATACTAAAAATATTCTCATAAAGGATGAATCAGATCATGAAAATAGTGAAGCACATGAGAATAATAAATATGAATAAGTAGATCAAGAGTAAGTCAAATCTATTATAGTGTCTTGAGATCATATTAGTGAAATTATTTAATATATATACAATACCCTTAATACTACATTAGAAAGTAAAAAGTCAAAAGCATTAGTGAACAGCCATTAGCATCTATTAATACAAATAATAGGGCTTTTGGATATACCTATCCATCATGACTTCCATTTTCCCTCCCCTCAGGCACAACATTGATTCTTACATCTAGTGGGGTCATGAGGTATGTCTTTAAGACATTTTTACCTAAATACCAAACAAATATTACTACATATTCCATGAAAATAATCAATATTTCAACTCAATTATCAATTTCAAATCCTACATCAACATAACAAGTGTTTGTATCATCTTTAGTGACTTACCAAATATCAAATCTTAATCCTAATGTGTTTATTGTGTATACTCTTCTCTAAGTTATTCAAACTATTGAAGCTTAGGTTATAAATATTTAGAAGTATTTTTTTAAAGTCTACTTATGATATTGATTCACAAGATGTACTACATAAACCACTTGCACCTGAGATATATTTGTACCCTTTTTCAACCAATTTTATAGCACCTAAGTTCACTTTATGATGTAAGGATGAACCTAAGTAGAATTTTTGATATTTCTTTGTAACATGTCTTGATTATATTCCCAATGATAAACTTTTGACCAAATTATTTCCAAAAATCCTTAAGTACTATGCTTTGAGATGGTTTTGTCGTCTACCAATACAATGAGTGGAAGCATTAAAATCTCTATTGGATCCATTTATAGAACATTTTTATATCAATAAAGTAAAAAAATATTTCATGCATAAATTTAAAAGATCAATAAAGGAACCAATGATCCCATCAATGATTATGTTTTGAGGTATAATATAATGTTGGCCAAAAATAAATCCAATGGTAGATAAATATCTTAAAGATATCTTTAGGCAAAGTCTACATGCCTAACTACGTGAATCTAATATCTTTAAAAAATTTAAATCTTTCTAATGATTTATGCCATATCCTCTAAGATCAATAAATTAAAATTATTGCATTGAAAAATATTAAATATGTAGTAAACACACCAACTACTCAAATACCAAGTTTCATATCAAACCAATGTATACGGTAAAACAACTAGAGGCTAGTAAAAAATGATGGTGAATATGGTATTAAAACAACATAATACATTAATCTTATCTAATTCAACAAAGAGAAAATTTACATGATTATTTGAGTCTCTAGTTTCACACCTTATGAAGCTAGTGGAGTGTCATCTCATATCTATCCCTCCTCTCTTAGATGTTGATATGAGTTGATATCTACCAAAAAGATATGATTCAAACATTCATTATGACTATCATCAATGTGTTGGTCATTCTGCAAACATATTTTAAAATTTTAACCCAAGGTACAATACCTCATAGATAGTGAAAAGATAACATTTGATGATTTTTCATAGGATTCAAGATCATAATATGGTGACCATTAAAACTAGAATATATTCAACAATCCATGAAAAGATCATTATAAGGAAGCACCACAAGCTCAAATGGCATATAATTTACATAATCCTCCATCATTTTATGGGTCCCCATTATATGGGATTGTTGGCACACTTACACTCAAAATACCTCATATGGTTTAGAGGACATCTATTACATTTAATGATAGTGAGATTGTTGATGATCACCCATATATTCTCTCATTTTTTATTAAAGAAGATATTTATCATTAGCCTATATGTAGTGTTATGGCTGGTAATTTTTTTAAGTGACAATGTATGTACCATGACATTAATCTCACATTGTGGATATACACATGATCATTTATACCCTTCAACCAAAATGGTCAAAGCATTTCATGGAAAATATTAATAGATTTTTGTTGAGATTGATTTACATTTATATTTTGGTCTAGCATATATGACCATAACATTTTTAGTTATACCACACATGGGAGTCTTTGATATGTTATTGTGATGACCTTGGATTCATAATATGTTTGTAGTACCCTCCACAATACATTAATGTCTCAAGTATATTAATGTCAATAGGGTAATCATAGTTTTAGGGATTCTGTATAAGCATTCATTATAACAAGATAACTTTATTCCAAGACAAAAAAATTATACAACCTATTCAAGTTAATCATGAGTGAAATAGTGCATAAAAGTAAATCCCCTTCCTAGGTGATTAACACTATAAGGTTAATTCCATCATAGATACATAATAGACTCTAAGGAGCCATCAACTATACCTACATGACCCAACCATTTTGAAGATAGATAAACATGTTTTATAGAGGGTAAAAATATTATTATACTAGTAACTTATAATGCATTTATGGATATGTATGGCCAACTTATGGCTTACACACCTTAATATTATCTTGTTGCATTTCTCTATGTTCTTAGTATGGTTAGCCTATGGAATAACCTTGGCTAAGTAAATTATACATAGGAGGTAGTGGTTAGTATTTTACCATCACATTTAGAAATATTTTCTTATTGCATTGTTGTGGAAGTTAACCCCTCAAAGTGACACAATCATAATATTTAAGTATTCTACTCTTTCAACAATTACTATTGTGGATCTATTTATTTTTCTCTTAATTATATGATATATAACTATATTATTACTAATAATCTAAGTAATTTAATTATAATTGGTATTAGAGGTTTAATTTAGGCAAGTTTATGTGATGCAATGTTTTTAGATTTGTCATCCTAAGCACTAGAAAGCTGAAAAAGATAACTTGTGATCTAAGAGAAATTAAATTTTTCTATCACTTTAATTTTTTTCATGAGTTTTTTAAATTAAAAAAACCATTTTTCTAATAAAAAATCTTGAAATTTATTTACCTTGTGAAAATTAGTAGTCATTAGATTAATCTTTATAAGACAATCATAATGGTATATTCTACTAGGACAATTTTTTGGGGCAAAACTTTTCGCCCTTGTGCACATAAGTAGTCATTGGATTCATCCTGGTGAGGTAATCATAATGGTATCAACTACAAATATGTTTTTCAAGTTACAACCCTCTTAATTTTTGCACATGGCAAGGCCTAAAACTCATGGTAATGATAAATAACAATAAATACCTAAAACTCCTCTCAAAGATGACATAGAATCAAAAACTACTTATTCAAGTATTTTGGTGGTAGTTTAACAACTTAAGTAGGAGTTATAGTGCATGGTATAAAAATATTATCTTAATTCAATTAAAGGGGGCCTCATAGGGATGAGAGGGGACCTGAATATCTTTCATGATCAATTACAACAAATCACTAGGTAGTTATTCAACTTTTCAACTCATCAATTAAAAAATAACCCTCTACCACTTGAATTTTGTTCACCTCCAAATAATCACAATGGCAACCATTGTACGAAGTCATTATTGCTAAAAATGGACCTATGTAAATTTTGATGATAATGATACACTCACATGGATTACTCAAATTGAAAAATTATTTGATCTACATTAGACTCCCTATTCATAAAATGTGGTCATGGCCTCTCTCCATGTGGAACTTGAGTATTTTATATGTTATCATTGGTTGTGTGATCAAAAGAAAAAGAAAGGTTTCTTGGTTACCTAGTCTGTATTTTTTGAAGAGCTACAACTTCACTATCATAAAAATGTCTCAAAAAAATACCTCATCCAACTAACCAAGTTTCACCAAACTTGGATGATAAATTATTACATTCATCAATTTTAGAATCTCCTTACGTGTGGTAGGCATCACTGAGGAAAATCTAACTAAACTATTTTTTGGTGGCCTCAATGATAGCATCCAATTAGAGTTTTGCATGTTTCATCCTAGTAATGTATATTAATCCATACTAAGGTCACTTATATCTAAGAGTTGATCAAATAAATACCTTTCACTAATATGTGTGAATACACCTTCCCAACACCATCATTTTCATAGCCTATCATATTGACACCTTAGCAAGTTGAATAACAATGTGAAAAATATATGTGTTTTGGATGAAATATAAAATGAAAAAAAGAACATTTATGTGTTAAAAATAAGTTACATATGAGGATGAAGAAGATGATGAGGCTTAAGGGTCAAGTTTGGAAGAACTTGAGGATGAATATGAAGAATCTCAACCTACTATTTCCTATCATGCACTTTAAAGCATTAATACTTTTTAAACTCTTAAGGTGGTGGGTTTTTTGAATAAATAAAAAGTGACTATGTTAATTTATTCTAAGAATACACACAATTTCATCAAAAGTAAGTTTGATACTCATGTGATTTGTTTCATTTACCTAGCTCCATAATTTTAGGTAATGATTATATAGGGTGGTACATTCAACTATTTTGTAAAATGCCATAGAATTAATCTCGATATAAGAGACTATTTTCTATATTGTCCTATGTTTTTTATTTCAACAGGAGGAAATAACATTATTTTTGGAGTGTAGTGGATCACCACTTTGGAGACTATTGACACAAATTTCTAGGAATTATTCATGAGGTTGCATTTAAAAGGTATGACCTTTGAACTACATGGACTACAAGCTAAATCTCCATAAATAGTTAGCTCCCATCAAATGACAAAGATTATTAGAAAATATGTAGAAGAATTTATGTCATGCTTATTTTCCATATAGGTTTAACCAACCAAAGAGTATACACATAATGATTTACAAAGGGTGATATATGACCATTTTGTTATTTTTGGTGACATGCCTAAAGTACTTCCTCCTAGTCATGCACATGATCATGCCATCAAGCTCATTCTAGGAAGTATGGCACCTGACATCAGACCCTATAGGTATCCCTATACCCAAAAAGTGAAATTGAAAATATGGTATAGGAGATGTTGGAGGTAGGAATTATCTAACATAGTCAAAGTGAATATTCCTCCCCATTGGTCATGGTGTGGAAGAAGGATCACAATTGGAGTATGTGCCCAAACTATAGAGAACTCAATAAGTAAACCATCAAAGATAAGTTTACTATTCCATTAATTGATGATTTTATATATAAATTGTAGGATGTTGTTTATTTTACCAAGTTAGACCTTCGCTCTGGGTATCATCAAATTTGCATCCACAATGAGGACATACCTAAAACAACTTTCAAAATTCATGAAGGCCATTATGAATTTATGGTCATGCCTTTTGGCCTAAAAAATTCACCATCTACATTTTAGAGTTTGATGGATACTATTGTTAGGCCATTTTTTAGAAAATTTATATTGGTGTTTTTTGATGATATCCTCATCTATAGTAAAAATTAGGAAGACCATTTGAAGCATGTGAAATAGTTAAATTTAGTTTGGAGCAACATCAAATTTATGCCAGACCTTTAAAATGTTATGTTTCATGTCCAAGAGGTTGAGAACTAGGTTCATATTATTTTACATGAAGGATTGAAAGTTTATCCAAAAAAAATCCACGTGATAATGGAGTGGCAAGTTCCCAAGGCCCTTAAAAACTTTTAAGGATTTTTGGGGCTAATTGGTTACTATCGTAGGTGTGTCAAAAATTGTGATATAATTATATCCCAAATCACCACTTTTTTGAATAAATACACCTTATAGTGGACCTATTTAGCTACCAAGGCATTTGAATAATTAAAAATGGCTACGTGCACAACTCTAGTTTTGGCTACTCCTTATTTTTCAAAAACTTTTGTTGTGAAGTGTGATGCATTGCGATATGGCATGGGGGATGTAATCATGTAAGAAGGTAAACCAATATCATTTGAAAGTCATTAAATAAAGGAAAAAATAGGATCAACCCAATCTATAATAAATATGTGATGGATATTCTACATGCAATGAAATAATGAATACCTTATATGATGGGTCATAACTTTCAGGTAAAAACTTATCATGATAGCCTCAAATACTTTTTGGAGAAACAATTTTAATCTAAACAAAAACAATCATGGTTGAATAAAATGTTTGGATATGATTTTGAAATAGTGTATATGAAAGGAAAAGAGAATTTGGTGGAATATTCCCTCTCCTAACAAGATCAATCAGTTGAGGCATTATTATGCACCATGACCATGTGGTAGGCATATTGGCTAGAGAAAGAAAGATCTGAATGAGAGAATGATAGTAATACCAAGGATTTTATTCAAAGTCTCTAGTGGGGTTCTGATGAATCTAAAAAAATTACATGGAATGGGAATACATTATGGTATAGATATATTTTATATCTTTGTAAGAATTCTCTCCTCAAACATAAAATTCTTTAGGAACTTCATTCCTTCTTCACTTGGAGGTCATTCTAGATTTTTGAAAAAATATCATAAAATCAAGAAGGATTTATTTTGGTAAGGACTCAAGGGGATTGTCTAGAAATATGTTGCTAAATGCATGGTATGTCATCAAAATAATGGTTAAACCATTAAGACACCAGGTCTTTTACAACCTTTATCCATCCCTAGCTAACATTAGGAAGAGGTTTCCATGGATTTCATTACATGGTTATCATGGTCTGAGGTAAAAATGTTATAATGGTAGTTATGGATCAACTCACCAAGTATTCTCATTTTTGTTCCTTATCACAACCATTTATTGCCAGTATATTAGCTTCTATTTTTTTAATATAGTTTAAAAATTACATGGTACTCCAATGATCATTATAAGTGACTAAGATCCAATTTTTAATAGTTTTAGATAGAATTGTTTTCTTGTTTGGGCACCCTATTATTTCATAAATTTTCTTATTATCCTCAAACTAATGGAAAAACAAAGGTATTCAAAAAATATCTAGAAAGGTATCTTCATTATTTTGTTTTTGACAAATAAGACAAATGGGTTCATTGGATTCCACTTGTTGAATGGTGGTATAACACTTCTTTTCACACTTCTTCCAATATGTCTCCCTTTATGGCATTGTATGGGTATCGCCCCTATCTATCATTTAATCTTTGATAGTGTATACTAAGGTTAAAGCTATTGAGGAACACAATCACCATCAATAAGAGGTGTTAGTCAGTTTGTGAGAGAATTTAGCAATGACATAAAATATAATGAAGAAACTAGTAGATCAACATCATATTGGAATTTTTTTTGTCATAGGTGATTAGGTATTTTTGATTTTTCATCTATATAAGAAGATATATCTTAAGCAACAGAAAAAAGACAATAAGTTGTCACCTAAGAATTATGTCCCTTATTAGATCTTGTAAAAAATTAGCAATGTGGATTACAAGTTGAAATTACCTCCATTCACTTGCATACATATAGTATTCTATGTATCTTGCCTAAATAAGGTAAGTAGACATAGAATTTCCTCTAAAATTTATTTAACTAAATTCAAATAAGTTCAAGTCATTCTAGATCCTAAAGTGATCCTTCACACATGCACTAAACAACTATGGACTAGATCCATTAAGGAGTATTTCATCAAATGGAAGAACCTACCTTATGAATATGAAACATGGGAGGATGAAGCATTCTTGAAACAACATCTTGGTTTGCTTCAACATTAAGGACAATGTTTTTTTGAATAGGATAGGTTATCATAACCTATAGTGTGTCTACGGATATGTGTAGCCAACTTGTGGATTACACACCTTCATATTATCTTATTGAATTTATTTATGTTATTAGTATGGTCAGCCTATATAATAACCTTAGATAAGTAGAGTTACATAGGAGGTAGTGGTTATTATTTTATCATCATATTCTGAATTATGTTCTTATTGCATTATTTTGAGGTTACCTTCTCAAATTGGCTTAATTATAATATTCAATTATTATGCTATTTTAAATTTTTTTGTTATGGATATATTTATTCTACCCTTAATTATATGATATATAATTCTATTACTGTGAATTGTCTAATTAATTTCATTACAAAGACCCACAATTAGATTTACACTAAAAATGTAGTAGAGCACTAAAAAATGGGTTCCATGAACCATTACATCTTATACTACTACTTAACAACCGTAAATTTCTATGAGGCATAAGTAGAGTATTATAGATTCTTTAGTTACAAATTTGAATATGCAATATCCTTGGTAACATGACAAATTTTTAATAGCCCACCATAATCATAAATCACCCTATAAGCATCCCCTATATGGGATCATTAGCTAGGATTCTTTTGCCTAATATTCAAATGTTCCAAAATTAAAAAAAAAACTCAATAAAATACAAAAACATTAAAATAAATCAAGAATACAAACTACTTAGCATTTACATGTTTATGCAGAGATTAAACAACCATTCAGTAATCTCATAACTTAGTGTCAATTTAGTTTTGATTACCTTATTACTAGTATCCCTTTTTTTTACTATTTTTAATTTTACAATCAATATAGGATAGTAATTGAGAAAATAAACAAATTTTTAGATACTCTCTATTTATTTATTTTTCTCAAATAATTTTATTGGCCCAATTCCACTTAAAATGCACTTTCTAGACCCTGTCTAGACGTAATTAGGTCTCTAAACACTTACTTCAAACACATTTGTATCAATCCATACACAATGGTAACATACCAAGAAAAAAAATCCAAAATATCCTATATATATTTAAAACCTAATTGATTACTAAATTTTAGAATATTTTGTTAGTGAAATTGTTCACAAAGTCATTTTTAGTTTTAAAACCCTAGTCTAGGTTTACCCTGACTATATCAACCTGAGAAGGATTAATTTGATGTATTAAAATTTTGAATAAGTTTTAATATTTTATGATGATTTAATAATGTCTATACAAAAATTTTACACCTTCTTGACTAATCAGTCTCCTTTTTGACACCTTTGTTCATCGATTTGCATAAGTTTTAGTTTGATTGTATGTGAGGACATAGTCTCGTATAGTGTTTGAGTTTAATACTTCATTTAATATACTAAAAATGATTCAAAACCACATAGAAAACCTTAATAACATTGAAGGAAGATCTCACTAATGTGTGTGTGTGTGTGTGTGTGTGTGTGTGTGTGTGTGTGTGTGTGTGTGTGTGTGTGTGTGTGTAGTCAACCAAATTTCCATAGAATCTTTCTTGGCACATAATGTATAAATAGTCTTCTTAATCATAGAACACATGATAAACATCGTATGCACAATTAGTCTTCAAATTTGAAGTAATTTTATTTATTTTCTTGAAGTTAACATTCATAAATCCATGATTCCATCATAATTGTTCACTTTCATATGTATTTAATAATTTTTACTAGTCCTATAATTCCTCCAATGGTTCTTGACTCCCTCCAAGAATATTGGGAGACTTAAACCATCCTAATTCATATCATACCTATAAAAATGACTCATCATGTGACTCAATGGGTTGATAAAAACTTTAACCCCTTATAACCAAAAACAATTACCTCTTTAAATTCCTTCAAACATGATTAAGGACTCCAAAACTAGAGAAGAAGATTCAAAAATTCAAATTTTTGAAATTGGTAGGAAAATGGAAATTTAAAAATCTATCTTATCTAAGCAAACTTTTACACTTGGATAAAATTCTCAAGTGTATTTTATGAATCCTAAAGACCTTAAAACAAACTAAAAAATATAAATGACCCCTAGGCAACTTGATCAAGGAAAAATTAAGCAAACAAAATAAGACAAAGTTCATACTTAGAAGGATCCTCCTGCATCATACTACTGAGGAGCAAAAAGAACTTTCCATGAAAGTTAAAATCGTCTTGTATTGATATTCTCCTCAACATCTATCTCTTATTTATTCCATCTCTTCAATTTTATATCCTCCTAGATTCCAAGGCCTATTATAAGAATGTAAACCTCTTTGACTTTTGGTTAAAGTTATTTTGGCTCCTCCCTTGATGATATATTTCTTGCTATTGATTTCCAAACTGATCATTGTCAAATTTTCATTTTATTTCTTCCTCAAAATACCTACACATGAAACAAACAATTAAAACATAATAACCTCCTTCTTGTCTTCTCGGAATCCATACTCTTACATTCTCTTGGTTGTATTTTCTTTGATTATATCTATTATCTTTTGGACTACTTCTTATTGTTCCATTTGGATGTGTACTACCTCCTTCATATTCACATCCTTATTGATGATTTCATTCCCTCCCATCCATTGGTTGTTGTATTTACTAGGCTTAGAATCAACTTGAAGCTATTCTTTGGTATCACCTCCTTCTATTTCATTCTTCTTTTATCTACACTATTCACTTATCACTTGACTGATCACATGATTCTACCCACTTGTTAAAATTATAGTCATTGAGTTCTTCAAATCAAGTTTTCTCAACATACTTATCTTCCCAAAAAACTCTTCTAAATATCCCACACTACTTATTAACAATAACTGATTAGACAACTTTTTAAACAACCTTTCTGAATGATATTTTGATAAAAACTAAGTTTCACAAGATAAATCAAACCTATTATTAGTTGTAATACCTATCTCTTGAGTCCCACATAATTTATTACTCACTTCATTATGCTTGGCTAGCTGTAGTAACTCTTTCTTGTTTGTAATCAATACTTTAGAACTCTTTCCAACTACTACATTCTATTCTCTCATTTGTTTGTCAACTCAAATTCCACATTATTTCTCTTGACACTTGTACTCAGTTGATAATTTCTTGAATTCGAAGTTGCAACTATTTCCCTCTGGTAGATACTCTTTATCTCTTAACATCATCACTCTCTCTTTCCATTCTTGACTATCTTATAATGGATCTAGTGTATGTTTAATGCTACTATTATCAATAGTGTATGTGTTAGCCCTACCATCATGATTATATCTTATATCATACTTCCATGATATCCCAATTATGATATGTCAAACATCAATAGAAATCACATCACACAAAACTTTATCTTTATAACCACCAATCTGCAAGTCTATGTGGCATTGCTCATTAACTAGGACTTGATGATTCATTTAAATCTAAGAGACATTATAAGGATTAGGATGAAATTTTATATCTAATCCTAACTAAGTTAGAATTATGGAAGAAATAAGGTTATCTGTGATTCCATTATCAACTATAACCTTACAACATTTACCTCTACATTTACACATAATCTTGAATAATGTATTCTTTTGTGGTGGCTCTTTATCTTCATAGATTGACTTCAATAGGACTTTCCTCATTAATAAACTCTCTCCTATATTAGGTTCTTCAATTTAGTTTATTTATGACTCCACACTTATCTCTGATACCATTATCAACTATAAATTTACAACATTTACCTCTACATTTGTACATAATCTTGAATAATGTATTTTTTTGTGGTGGCTCTTTATCTTCTTATATTGACTTCAACAGGACTTTAATAATCAGTATAATCTCTCCTATCTTAGGTTATTCAATGTAATTTTTTTATGAATCCACACTTTATTCCTCTAGATGAACT
>JARHVA010006154.1:482500-622500 GCA_037957365.1 Torreya grandis | reverse complement strand
GTTTTATCTAACAAACTTATTATTCATAAGATTTTTAAAGCTTACTATGTACAAAAATAATACAGGTTTTTCATTACATATATTTTCCTAATTTATTCTTCCTATTCTTGGTGAATAGCAGTGGTATCAGAGCCACAACATGGAGAATTGAAGAAAATCAAGTAAATATGATACTTGGAGGGAGATTTTGTGTTTATGAAATTTGTTATATTTATTCTATTGATTTTGATTACATACATCCCTATACGGCAATGAAAATTATAAAGGCCAAATGCTTAAATAATTATTTATTGTTAAACATGGCAATGAAGATGTTATTGATGTGATGTAAAAGAACCATAATGTGGTTAATTGTTAGAAAGATAGAACACTAAGATGAGACAAATATTCATCTCATTATGTTTCAATTTTTTTTATTAGTCAAGGAGAACATAAATGATCTATATAGCATAGTTATCCCATAGTTTTTGATTAGTCAAGGAGAACATAAATGATCTATATAGCATAGTTATCCCATAGTTATCACACATCATAATGAGATGAGATAATTGAATAACATGAAGGAAGAATAATTTTTATCTCATATTTATCATGTATCATAACAAGAGGAGATAATTAAATAACATTAATGAAGAATAATTTCCAAATTCAAATATTAATAACCCTATAGAGTGTGTGCATACTAGTCTAAGAACAGTAGTGGTACAAACCTACACAGAAATGGAAATCAACATGGTATTCAATGTAAACTTGCACAAAAATGGAAATCAACAAAGCATAGTAAGTTTTTAAATTAGGTTGTTTTAAAAGCTCCTTATATTTGCACTAACATGTGGACCTTATAGAAAAATAACAAGTCAGTCTTTTTTTAATTATTTTTCCTGGATGAATACTTTTTTACAAGGAAAATTAATTTTTTTTATATAGAAAAGGTAATCAAGTTTAAATGTAAAAATATATCCTAAAATATTGTAAATCCTCTTATAAAACTTGAAAAATCATGTATTTGTAAATGTTTGAAAGTAGGAAGTCTAGGTTTCAAAACCCATTGGTATAATTTTCTTGTCAAAAATTATTTTTTTCACATTAATTTGTTCTAAAGGAGTTACAAGGATAAGACAAATTTTTAAATGAAAATGGTGATATAAGGGTGTAAAAAGAGTTATAAGGAGTAATTTTTGAATAGTCTTTGAATATTTTGTAATCAAAATCTATTTGGTGGGTGTTAGGAATAAATACAAAAATTGATGTAGAACAATTTCACAGAATCATGATAATAGATATAAATAGAGATGCATAAAGAATAGAAATAAACATGCACAATAAGAAGAAGATATTTAATGTGGTTCACCCAATGTGGGCTACATCCACCAAGAAACACTTTATTATATTTTATTACAATCCACGAGAGTAAAAACCACTCTTAGATTAGTCTTCTCACACTTATAATGCACAAATAATTTTTGGAGATGTACTCAATAAACCCTCTTGAATTCACACCTAAATTCACACACTCTATTATTCCTTCTCAAACCCTTGTTATCATGATTTATTACCTATAAAATATCCATAAATACATAATACATCAATAAAGTGGTATTATAAAATAATGGGTACCAAAACCATGGGTAGAATCAACCCAAAATGGTTTCCTATATAGAGTGTACAATACATTTAAAATGTATAGTATTTGAAAATACATTGTAATTTAGAAATAGGCTCCACAACACAATAATATCCCACTTAGATGCTAATGTAATTTGAGCAAGCTTCTCAACCCTTCATTAGCAAATGTGAAGGCCAACCAAAACTGAACATAGCTTTAATTTCTCCATTGCGACCACCTTGGTTATCATGTCTATAGGATTCTGACTAGTATGAATCTTCTCCAGCTTCAACTTATCTTATTCCAAATATATCCTAATGAAATGGTACCTTTACTATATATGCTTCATCCTTGAGTGGAAAGTGGAGTTATTTTCTAGATTTATATCACTCTAACTATCACTGTATATTTTCTCTTCATCCTAGTTATGCCCAACTCTTGAAGCAATTGTTGTAACCAAATCATTTCTTTGTTTGCCTATATGGCAAAAACATACTTAGCATTTGTGGTTGATAGAGCCACAAGTCTCTATAGTCATGAAATCTAGCTCACTACTATGTCACCTATAATAAATACATATCTTATTGTACTCCTCCTACTATATAAATCTATAACTATGTTTAAATATACATAACCACACAAAGTGGTGTCCAATTCACCATATCTTAAAATTTTCCCCATGGTCCCGCTTAAATATTGAAGGATCCACTTCACTACCTTCCAGTGTTCTCTACCTACATCACTCATGTACCTACTTACAACTCCCACTACATGGGTAATATCTAGCCTAGTACATACCATGGCATACATCAAGCTACCAATAGCTAATGAGTATAGTACATGTGACATCTACATTATCTCCTCCTCTATCTTGGGACACTACTCCTTTGATAACTTGAAATGACCTACCAAAAGAGTCCCAACTGGTTTAGCACCCTGTATACTAAACCTTTCCAAGACCTTTTTGATGTACTCTTCTGAGGATAAATTCAACTTTTTTCCTTCCTATCTCAAGTTATTCTCATACCAAGGATTTTTTTTGATACTCCCAAATCCTTCATATAAAAGGAATTACTAATTTTTTATTTAAGTATTTTTATTTCTTGCATGTTCTTACCTACAACCAACATATCATCCACATATAAACAAATGATAATTAATTCACTATCATCAAATTTAATGATATATATGCAATGGTTTGAATGACACCTAGGTTATCCTTTTTCCATCATAAAACTATCAAATTTCTTGTACTACTATCATGGAGCTTGTATAAGGCCATACAAGGTCTTCTTTAATTTTCACACCATGTTCTTCTTCCTTGTGACCTAATATCCTTATGATTTCTCCATATACAACTCCTCCTTAAAATCACCATAAAGGAACATAGTCTTCACATCTAAATTCTCTAAGTGAAATTATTCTACTACCACTATCCCAATAATAGTCCTAATATAATTCATCTTTACCACTGAGGAAAAAATATCATCAAAATCAGTTCCCTTCTTCTATGCAAATCCCTTTACCACCAATCGAGCTTTGTACATTTTATTTACTCCATAATATTCCTTAACTCTATACACCCACTTATTTTATAAAATTATCTTACCTTTAGGTGGGGTTACCAAATCCCAAGTCTGATTTTCCATGAGAGACTAATGCTCTTCATCTATAACTTTCTCCCACTTCTTCCTAACATCTACGTACATTGTTTCTTCAAATCACTCTAGCTCTCCATTATTAGTGAGTAATAAATAATTAAGAGATGGAGAAAAATGTTTAGGTACCCTTCTTACCCTAAAATAACTTATCACTATAGGAGTTTGGGGTTCTTGTGGAGTAGGTGCCTAAACTAGTTGCTTGGACATTTTATCATCTATAATGTCTTCCATTACTATGTACTCTTTTCTAGAATCTTCTTTTTTATCTTTTAACTGCTATTTATACATCACTTTTTCATTAAATATAACATCCATATACCTAAATATTTTTTTGTCCTTAAGACTTCAAATCCAAAAACCAAAGTCATCGTCACCATAACTAATAAAGTTGCATTTTTTAGACTTAGCCTCTAACTTGGTCCTATCATCCTTATCAATATGAATGAAGGATTTAAAACCAAATATTATAAGAAATGAATAATCAACCTTATTTCTATACCAAGCTTCCTTAGGTATGCCTCCATCCAAAGTAGATGAAGGACCTCTATTTATCAGATATACATCCATGTTTACTGCTTCTACCCAAAACTAAAAAGGTAGTCCTACATGCAACCTTATGCTCCTAACATGCTCCATGATAGTCTTGTTTATCCTTTTTGAGACTCCATTATACTATGGATTTATTATAACCATCCTCTATCTACAAATTCCATTCCTTGAACAGTAATCAAAAAATTTATTGTTGTAATATTCCCCACCATTATCTGACCTGAGACATTTTAACTTGAGACTTGTTTCATTCTCAATCGAGGCTTTCCATATTTTAAATGTATTAAACACATCATATTTTCTCCTAATTCCATACACCTAAACTTTCCTAGTTATAGCATCCATAAAAGTGACATAATAAGATGACCAACAATATAAGATACCTAAGCTAGCCCCCATACATCTGAATGAACTTGCTCCAACTTATTCTCCTTCCTTGTAGGTCCAACCTTGAGAAACTTTAACCTTTTTTGTTTTCCACACACAAAATATTAATATAAATCTAAATCAGATCCATTTAATCTAGGTAACCAATCCTTCAAAATTTTCATACCCTTTTGGCTCATGTGATCGAGCCTATTGTGCCACAAAGTTGCATCTACATCTGCAACAACTAAATTAAAATAATTAGCACTACTTGATAGATACAAGGTACCAACCTTCTTACCTCTTAGTACCACAAGATCACCCTTGGTCACCTTCCAAGAATCTATTATAAATGCCACTATATAAACTTCACTTCCTAGTTGTCCTATGGATACCAAATTTCATCTCAACTTAGGCACGTGCCTAACATCTTTTAGTAGCCAAGTGTTCCCATTCTACATCTTGATTTAAACACATCCCTTTCCTAATATGTTTCAAGGATCATCATCACCAAGGTAAACATATCCAAAATCCCCTTAAACATAATCAATAAAATAATGCCTATATGGTATAGCATGAAAAGAAGCCCTTGAATCTAAAACCCAAGACTCAACAATATTGTCAATGGAGAGAATTCATGCATCCTGACAAACATTACCTATTGCCACATTCACCTCCTTGGTGTCTTCATAATTTTTTTATTGTTCTAAAGAGACCAACAATCCTTCTTTACATAGCCAATCTTTCCATGGTGCTAACATACCATCTTTGCCCTTGATTTTGACCTTCCAGGACTATTTGACTTTCCATGCTTTCTTTTTCCTCTAAAATTTTATCTCCATCTACTCTCCACTACCAAAGAATCACCTAAGTTGAACTATCCCTAGAGATTTTCCATCACATTTCCTCACTAAGGATTACTCCTATGATAGCCCCAAACTTAAACTTGGAATTATTAGAGACCAAGTTACTCACAATCATTACTAGGCTATTTCAACTCTCTGGTAAGGAATAGAAAATAAACAAAGCCCTAAATTCATCATCAAAATATAATTTTATAGAATTAAACATACTCAAAACCATATTGAATTCATTTAGATGATGAAAAATTGAACCATTTTTAGACATCTTCATATTAAATAACTTTTTCATTAAAAATATTTTATTAGGAGGGTTTCTCGTATAACTTCCCTAATGCATTCATGATACCTTATATGGTCTTCTCTTATGATATATTAAATGTGACTGAAGATGCAAATCATAACCTAATGGCCCCAAGTTATTTTATATCAAGTAGCTCCCAAGCCTCATCTGTCATACTTGCTAGTTTTTTTAATTTTCCTCCAATTAGAGCATGGAGGTCCTTCTGATATAGGTAATCCTCTATCTACATCTTCCATAGACCAAATTTTTATCTGTTAAATTTTTTAACCTTTGATCTGTGATCATCAACCATAGCTCCCACTTGAACTATAACCCTTTCTATGATTCAATACTTTATCAAATACAACTTGAAGATCTGATACCAATTGTTAAGAATAAATATAGAAATTAATTCAGAACAATTTCATAAAATTGAAATAATAGATATAAATAGAAATGCATAGATAATATAAATAAACATGCACAATAATAAGACTAGATTTAATTTGGTTCACCCAATTTGGGCTAAATCCACTAAGAAACACTTGTTTGGATTTTATTACAAGCCACGAGAGTACAAACCACTCTCATATTAGTCTTTTCACAATTACAATGCATAAATATTATTTGAAGATGAACTCAACAAACCCTCTTGAATTCTCACTTGAATTCACACACTCTATTCTTCTTTATCAAATCCTTTTTCTCATGATGTGTTACCTATAAAATATCCATCAATACATAATACATCAACAAAGTTGTATTACAAAATAAAGGGTTTCAAAACCATGGGCATAATCAACCCAAAATAGTTTCCCGTATAGATTTTATAGTATATTTAAACTAAATAGTATTTGAAAATACATTTTAATTTAGAAATATGCTCCATAACACAATAATGGGTCAAGGCCAAACATTGATAGTTTTCTTTGGATTGTAGAATCATGGAAAAAATTGTAAGTTTAATCTCTGAAAATAGATGTCTAAAACCAAAAAACTACAAGTAATGGTTGATGAACATGGAAAATACACTCATTTATTAATGATTTGTGGGAAATAATTGAAAAAAAATCACACCACCAACTAAAGCTACATACTTGCTTGAATTCCAAAAGTTTGATAAATGTGCTCTTATTGTGCTAAAATCATTTTGCACTACACAGGTGATTATACATATTGAATATATTAATTTTAGATCATGAAAATCATGGAAAACATTAAGGGATTTATATGACAAATAGCCTATATACAAAAATATTTACCTTCTTATGCAAATTTTAAATAATAAACTTGAAGATGATGAAGATGTCTCTAAATATCTTTCATGCATGAAAACTCTAAAACAAGAGTATTGTAATACAGGGGGAAATTTTGATGATGACATGTTGATTTCTATCACATTGAATGGGATTAATTCCACATACACCAATTTTTTTGAAATGCTACAACTTAGTAATAAGCTTAATGGTGTCACTTTTTATTTTATTTGAGTTATTAACTCAACATAAGAGATAATTTTCAAGGAACAAGAGTATGAATATTAAAGAGGCTCACTATAAAAGGAACATGTCCCATCACATATATTTTCATCATGTATAATGATAGTTTTAAAAAAACTCTCTACAACACTCTTCAAGTCATTCTCTAAGGCACTCTTTACACGATTCTAGATAGTCTCCATAATATTCACATCAACACTCTCTAGGGTGTTCCAAGTGTAGGCATCACTATAAGAAATCTTCTCATAATTATTCTAGTGATTCAAGTTATTATAGATCTCAAAAACACAATAAAGAACCCATATGTATTAAATGTGTTGGTATTGGACATATTATAAATGTATGTCCTTATTGATGACCCCATTCTCCATATAACAAGAAAGATAAAACAAATTATGTGTATCAATATAGTGGTAGATCTTCTAGTTACTCTAGTTATTTAGGTTATTCTAACACTTCATATAATTAGGGGATGTCCCTTATGGCTAAGGTCTATGGTCCTAATGGACCTGAAAACATATTTTGAGTGATTAGTGATTAGAGGTTGGAGGATTAGTTAGAGGTTGAATGACTATTCCCTTCTCCAGTTAGTTATTCACTCAAAGTTTGAGTTCATGCTTGAATAGTAATTTTGGCTTTCATTCTTGTTTTTAGTTTTAGTTTTGGATTTATCTCATTTTATTTTCATGACATGGAGTAGGAAGTGTTTGTTTGATTTTTTTCTCTCAATGCACAACTTTTCACCTCTCATTTATAGGGGGATTAGTTATTACATTTATTGGTTTTCAATCAATCATTAGTGACATTAATAGTTGAAATGGGTTACTATCACCTTCAGTGTTGAGAAAAGGTCATCATCATTTTTTTTACATTAGGGAGATGTGACATACACATTACTTGGTTTGTCACTTGGATGGGTTCCTATGTGGGACCTTATGTGGATTGATGTAGTTGGATAGACTTTGATCAGGTTCTACTACAATATAATATGATGATCATAGGGGATGAGTAGGCATTGATCATGGTCATTAGGCTTTTATACCATAAATTTTTGGATGGAATTCTTATGGGGAGGAATCAATTTTGATTAGTACCAGGAGACACAGTACACCACTTAAAATTATGATAGAGTTCTCTGATGACTTCAGAATTATTGCTCTAGTTATTTCATCACCCCTTTAGATTAAGGAGGATTTTATTAGATTATTTTCATAATCCAAAGTTATTTTAGTTTTTATCTAGTTTTAGTTTAATTTTTTTCATTCGGGTTGGTTATACCAGTGAGTTGGTTTTATCTAACCAAGTTCTTCTCTATAAGATTTTTAAAGCTTACTATATACAAAAATAATATAAGTTTTTCATTGCATATATTTTGTTGATTTATTATTCCCATTCATAGTGTATATAAATTAATATAATTAAAAGATCATTCAGTATCATAATGCACAAATCAATCACACATCTATCTTATACCAAAAAAATAACCTCTCAAGCTTACAAAACTACCTTATTCTTCCCTATTTCTAAATAATTCTTATTATAGGTTAAGTAATTCAAAGATAATCCCATGAGTATTATTTATCAAGTTAAAATATACATCACTACATGTACTTGAATATGGCATATTACATAATTATTACACATAAACATATATAAGGGAATAAATACATTAGTTTGAGGTTTTTTGTAGAGCATATGGTTATGTAGGTAGAAATCATTGATAGAGGGGTATTTTAGGTCATCTAAACTTAACCTAAGACCATTACCCACGATTTTTTAAGTTTAAATTCCCAATTTGGAGGATTTAAGGTTTTGATAAAAAGATTCATGTCTAAATTCTATGCACATGATCTGAATAGAGGATATATAAGGTGATAGTGAACCCTAATAGGTGTAAGTGGTCATCATATAAAATGAATTATATTTAATTATAGATAGTATCACTATATTAAAGATAAAAGTGTTGATATTAGTCTCTAGATCTTGATGATTGTTTTCAAACTGATAGAGACCTAAATTGTATAATTTGATAAATCACAATGGAGCATTAGCCTATCTCCTTATAGATTTATATTTTATAGATATATATGCATATCAACAAATTATTTAAGCATATTTTATTCTATGTTTCTAAATTTAAATTTATTTTGGATCAATGATTGAATGGCTCCCTCACCCATTTATTAGAGTAACGAAAAAATAGTTAAAGGTGTATCAGTGGCATAAGGTTATACACCCAAGGTAAGCATGGTATCTATAATGCAAAGTGATAGATTATTAAAAAAAATAAAACAAAGAGGTGACACCTCATGAAAAAATAATTAATTATGAATATATCAGAACAAATATCAAAAAAATATTTTAAAAAAAATGGACACACCAAAACCTACACAAAAGTTAAACATCAAGAACAAGAAGGGGAGTCAAAGTCAACATCAATGTAGATTCCACCTATTGACCCAATTTTTCCACCACAAATGTCATCCAACTTGAGCATACCTACTATCTTATAATTTATACCCAAATTAATAGCCAAGCCCTAGTGAAGGGACAAAGACTCACCACCACCTAGATGCTTCATGTTATGAAAGAGAACACCTCCTAAACTCATTTTATGGATAAATAAATTTAGATGATCATGCATAGAAATAGACATGGACTAGATATATTACCTAAGGGGTCATTCACATATTGGGGAAGAACACATCTAACATACCATCCACTTAAAATAATAATTCAATCACTACTAATTTATCTAGGGAATGCCTTACATGAAAACATGCCTCCAAATCCATACTTGGTTTTTTACAGCATCTAAGGGAGGATCCAGGATTGGAATAAAAAATTGATATGGATCATCCTTCTAACCCTCTATGACTTATTATATAAAATTAAAAAGAATATCAAGCCTACCTTTCATCTCTCTGGACACTGTTATAAGAACTAGGTCTACTTCATCCCCTCTAGATAAAGGTAAAGAGAATGACTTTCCCAAGTCATAAGCAATAAAAACCTTATCCACACATACTCCATGAATAAATTTTATAAAAAATACCACAAATTCAATTACCTTCTATTGTTCTTAAATAATCAAAATCAAATTTGAGGCACCAAGGAAGAGTTTATCTTGATCCTACAATGAGATTTAACAAAATCCTCACCTAGTATTATCAAAATTGAATGTATAATGTCTAACATCAACACCCAAAAGACCCACTTCACTATGTTCTCATTCACCTCCCTAAAGAAGGCCATCTCTCAATTTTGCCTAGTGATGCAAAGTAATGGTTTGGAAGTATTCACCATCTAAGGTAGGTCCATGCTAAAAAATATTAAAGAGACCTAGAGAGCCATGAGAAATGACCCAAACAATAAATCATGTTAAGAACACTATTTTAAGTAGATATAAACATATCACCCTTTTCGTACGTGTTGATCATAACTCAAGGGAAATGGAAACATAATCAACCATCACCAAAAATAAATGTGGGGATGACCAAAAAATAAAATTATGGAATGGTAGAGACAAATAATTTTAGTAACCAAATATTAGTAGGAGAACTAATATCCAAGTTTAATCGATGAAGTGGACAAATAATTAGGCCAAGTTTTTTTTCATATTATTTATCACAAGATCAACATATTGTAAAATGCCTTAGTTGGAAAGAAAGCCAATGGCTAAGTTGGATTCTTAGAAGTAATGTTGAGATTTCCATGAGGATGGTTCTAACCAAAGCTAAATTTATTACAAAACATTTTTGATCGACCAAGAAAAAGTATCTTTCTTTCTAGGAGTTTGAATCATAACCATTAGTTCCCCTTAATGATCAGCTAGTTCAAATTTTAAATCTATCTTGATACACAAAAATAGTGTGTAGGTCTCCACCTTATTATTGTTACCATAAACCAACTTGACATATGTTGGTCTAATTAGAGACCTACAATAATACTTGATAATTTAGCCTTCACCTAAATCCCCAAGGCTTCCCCATGAAGCACAATTGAAATTAAATATAAACCAAAATGGGGGGATTTAGTCTAAATTATCTTCCCTTCTATGTTGGGACTTCAATAACAAAGACCCATTAATAGGGGATTCATATCAGATTCGATTCAGATTAGACTTTCAAATACTAAGGTGTCCAATTACATTTTTATTTATCCACATGAACAAATGCAACTTTTGAGATAGAAATATATGTATTTTTATTACTATATGCATAGGGATTTATTTTTACATTTAATTCCTTTCCTTTTAAATAGTCCAAAATAAAATAATAAGACTAGCATTCCACAATATATTGAAGGTATCCACGGGGAACCCCAATGGTTAGGAAGAGAAAGATTATAGGAGATAGGGATGTCTCACCAATGAGCAACCAATAATCCCACACAACTAGTTCTAACACTGCTCTATAAAAGGGCAAGTGAAAAATAAATGATCTATAAATTCCTTCATTTATTTATAGAGACATCACCATGATGGTCTAACAAAACCAATTTTTTAGAAATAGTCATAAGTGATCACTTTGATTTTCATGGATATCCAATTAAAGGATCTAGCTCTAGGGAACCCTACCTTACTCTAATTAAGGGAAATAGCCCAACCTATCATGGAACCTACCACCTCATATAATTGGTATCCCTAATTAATTGATATATATCCCCAATCTAATGCAAATAGACCATATTGGATAAAATTAATACTTACATTTTGGAGAGTAATTAAGCCATTCACTTACCTTAATCTAGTGGGATGGGGAGTTTAGTCAAATTATTTCATTTCCATGTAACTATACCTATCAAAGAGTATTCTTATAAATTATCAATGACTTTTGACCCCAAAGATTTAGAGATATAGGTATGAGTTTCCTCAATATTTAGATGACTCACCAATGCATTGTGAACATTCCATGAGTCCTACTAGAAGGTAGTTTATCTACCATTATTTACTATATAAAAGATATGCTCTTTGATCAATAACTTACATTTTAATAAAAAATTATATAAATGGGAGCCTTTATGTGGATATTCCATCAATATGATTTTATATAAATTCACTTCACCATAGTATGTTTGGTTGAGAAGTTTTCTCTATTAATAACTAGAGTTTGTTAGCATTCCCCAAACGATATTTTCTCCTAGCTCCAAATTATGAATACTTAAGCTTTTAATGATATATCCACCTTCTTAATTAGAAATACACATGCTATTCCATTTGACAAGAGGAATTTTTATATTATCCTCCACCCCATGCTAAATGAATTCTTTCATAATTTTTTTAAGCAATGAAACACCTTGCTAGGAAGTTGAAGAATATATATGTATATATATATATATATATATATATATATGTATATATATATATATATATATAAAGTAGGGATGTAACTGAAGATTGCTTTTATTATATTAAATATAAAATCCAAGGTTAGTCACTTTCCCTTCAGAGAAGACAAACTTGATTTAAAAGACCCAATCAATCCATCACATAAATAAAGATTTTCATCACTATCAAAGAGAGAAACTCCTAAATACTTGATTGAAATCTTGCCAATTTTTAATCCAATAATTGTAATGATAGTCAGTTGGGGCTAGAGATTATAATTGATGAAGAAAACCTTAGAATTCCACTTATTAGCATGTTTCCCCTCTACTAATTCATAATTGAGAAGGATTATTTATAAAAAGATAGCCTCCTAGACTGACTCATGCCCAAAAATGAAGTTATCATTTATGAATTTTTGATGAGTGAGGTTTTCCAATCCCATCAGCTACCTTGAGACCTTAGAGAGCACCAAAAATGTTAGCCCCCTAAATGACCCAACCAAGTGATTCATCTAGTAGAATAAACAAAAATGGAGATAATTGATCACCTCATTAGATCCCTCTATTTACTTCAAATAAACCTAAGGGACTACCATTAACCAAGATATAAAATCTAACACTAGAGATGCATTTGTACACCTAATCACTCTAATATTTATAAAAACCAAATTTCTCTAGAACCTTGAGAATAAAGTTCCAGTTCACCATGTTATAAGATTTACTAATATAAATATTTATTAAAATTAATTTATTGTGATTATTTTATATAAAATGAATGATTTCATGAGCCACAATATCCCTTCATCAATATTTCTATCTCTAACAAAGCCTCCTTTTTCCTTTGAAATTAGAAGATCTAGAATATGTTTCAAATAGGTAGTCATTGATTTAAATATGAATTTATATATTATATTAGTATGTGTCCCCAAAATTAAATTGAGAATCCCCTTTAGAAATTATATAAATAAGTGTGTGGTTCAAGTTAGAAGCAACTTTTATTATTTGGTAAGATTCTTCAACCATAGATATTGCCTCTAGCATAACAATATTGCATAAGGTTTCCAGAAATCTACCAAGAATCCACCTAGACTAGGTGATTTATATTATTTAATTTATAAATGATAGATTGTATTTCACTAACATAAAAAGGCACCATGGGAGAAAGGTTATTATAATCCTCCACCAACCAAAGAATATGCTCCAAGTTGTCAACTTGGACTAAAAACATTGACACTTCTAGGTTGGCTAAGAGGTCACTAATGTTTTTGATAGATTTTTCCTTGACCTAAAATATTTTAATCATCTCTTTCCCTTCCATTTAAATAATTCTATATATGCATCTGAGATTCAATTTTCCCTTGTCGAATAATGAAAAAAGGTAGTGTTCTTGTCCCCTTTATTTAATCCACCCTTCTCTACATTTTTTTAATCCAATACACCTCCTCTATTATGTATAAATTTTATAACTAAACCAATAATAATTTTTATATGTGGTATTAATCTATATCTATCCTCTAATTTAAAACAATTTAATTAAGAGTCACCAAATCAGCTTTCATGTGGGAGATTTCCTAAAAAATGTTTTAAAAATGTTCTCTATTCCACTATTTAAGGAAATTCTTGATGATCTAAATTTTATTTTCCATTTTTAAAATTTTAGAACCATATAATGGTGGGACATGTTCCACCAATCCTTAATTAATTTATGTAGAGAATGATATATAAGCTTCATTAGCTCAAATTTAAAAAGACACTTGTTATAGATAATTCAATTGAGATTTTGAGCTCAATCGAGGCATGGTCCAATCCAAAAATATGGATAAATAATTACATTATGTAATTAGTTTAAATATAATTATGGGAGTCAAGAAAGTGATACAATATTATAGAAATATTATTTTACCCTACTCTTCTATTTGTCTAAGAGAAAGGCCCATTACTTATCTCAATATCAATGAGATGATTTTAAGACATAAATTTGATAAAATATATTTGGGACTAAGAAATCCTTTGAGTATCACACCTTTTATTAGATTTGGATAGTATTTAATTATAGTCACCTATAAGCAATAACCTCTCATTATTTAAATGTTAAATGATATTATATAGTTCATTTCATAGGTGTTGTTTAATAATATGAGAATAGGGACCATAAACATTGAGAAGAACAAGACCTGACATAGATGCCAAGTTAAACAAGAGATAATAGGAAACACATGGACTAAAGTCATGGATAAAATTGTTTCCAAACCACAAGAGTCACCTATGGATTAAAAAAGAAAACCATTCACATATTTTATCTTTTATTCATAAGAGAATATACTATTGACTTATCTAACTCTATTTCTTGTAGTAGCACAATGTTTGTGAAAGAAGACAACAATAAATGATTGAACAAGAATCTATTTTTGGGTGTGTTAAGGCCCATAACATTCCAAAATGTTGCATTCAAAACTCTTGAGAGGATAATTCCAGCCCCACTTTTAATAAACAAAAAAAATATTAAAAGTGTTATGCTTAACCTCTTACACTTCCCCTACCACTTGATCCCTAGTTGATTTATGCCCATATTTGGTTGACAGAACTAAATTAGGTCAATAAATATTAAATTTCATTTGATAAATGTAAATAAATTATTTGGAATTAATATCATCTTTTGAATCATTTTTTTCATTCTTAATAATATCACCACTTTAATGGGGTTATCTTAATCTCACCTCAATTTTAGCAACATCCATATCCTATTGAGAATTCACCAGAGAGGAGGATTGTAAAAAATATTTTATTTTTTTAGTTAATTTAGATCTCAAATCATAGCCTATAATAATGGATAAAGGAGATATAAATTTCACTTATCCAACTTATCCAAGAGAGCTTCATTTTTTACAACTCTTAAACCTTATGGGTGAGAGCACTGGTAATCCCTTGATTCACAAAGAACTAACCTCCATTTTTGAGAGATAATGCTTCAAATGGGTGTGGGTTAAGCTTAACCTTCTAATTTTGGGTGAAATATGGAGTAACCGTAGAGGCTCTCACCCTATAACATTAATTATAATGTGTCCCTATATCCAACATCTAAAACACCAAAAGGGAATCTTTTCCAAGTCAATTGATTGTGACTAGATATCCTATTTCCCATGTGATTTGATTAAAATACTCTTCAAGAAATCTTTGTCTAGATCCATAAAAACAAAATACCTTTCATAAGAGGTTAATATAACATTTACAATATTGGATTTGAGATAGATGAAGTTGCATAGTAGATCTCTTAGTGCCTTGAGGTAGTCATGCACATAATACTACGTTAGAAGCCCATAGAATCTGATCTAGATGGAAAACCTACCCATTTTAGACAAACGAGTGTTAAAATTATGGTGTCACTTTTGAATCCATAGGTTACTACCTTCTAGAGACTAAAATGGTTCATTTAATTATTTTTATTTCCAACATTTGGACAAATTACAACAAAAATTCCTTGGGTATTAATTTGAGAGAGATTTCATTCCCCCAAAAATTAGAGATTTATATTTTAATAATTCCAATTATTCTCCACTTTTCAACAAATTTTATAATAAAGGCTCTATTTTCTAGGTCCATTATACTTAGATCAAAATCCTTGGACTCCCAAACTAGTTATTTACATTTTCTAAATATAATACCATCTTAGGAGTGCTTGAGATACGAATCATGATCCTCAACCATATAATGAAGAATTCCAGGACCCAAATTACATCCCAAAATTAGAGGGGGCCCTTTATTGAGGGGAATCTGACTTGCTCCCATAGCCACCTCCTTGAAAGAGAAAGCTACCACCTCTATTGAAACATCTTCCTAGGTCATTGGTGGCCAAGAATCTTAGCTCTATCCATTTGTGGTGTCTAGAGGACTGGATGTGCCATAACCTATTAATCCTTCATCTCTTCAATGTCCATTATCCACTCCTCATATTCATCCTACTCTTGCACCTCTCTAACCTCCATAGTGATGAACAACTATTAATACTTGTTTATGTGATGAAGAAAATGTAGGTCTGGGATTTATGAATCCCTTAGATTATTATTTTTAATTATCATGATCAATCTAATTAAACATAAAATATTAACTACTCAAGAAAAATATGTGTTTTACTTTTGCTACATTCAAATTATTTTTTGGTATTGTACTTTATAAATTTAACATACTTTAATAATTTAAATTATATTAGAATATTGTGAATATAAATTATTTGATTATCCTAATTTTACAATAGCTTATCTATTTTTTTATTAGGATATTCCCCATAACATTTTCCAAAAAGGTTTAAACAGTATCAAGATATGGAATAAACTCTTTGGCATCTATATTATCAAAACCATTTTCTTGAGAAATTTTAGATTCATTGGTTTTATAAATTACTATGGCCATATTAAATCCATTATGGGGGTTCAAAGTAATTTATTGAACATCCATGATGGAAATAAAAGTCATACTTTTTCAAATTTTTATACAAGAAATATTGAAATCATAGAGGGCTAAAATCCCAAGGAATTCCTAGAGTTAGATAGGGCTTGAAGAATAATAGATTCACCAAATGTTTTATCTAATTTTTTATCTAGTATTTGTGACCAAATTTAGGTTATTACACAAATCTAAAAATGGATAGGAACAATTTATGTGTATGCATGATGGTCAACAAGTGGATGTAAAATGAAAAAATCATAGCAATTGTTGAAAAACTTGGAAATTTTGGAAAGTCAATATAAATAAGGCTAGGTTAGAGCCAAAATATCCAAATAAACTAATAAAAAAAATAGAAAATTAGTAATCCAAAATTCCAAGGTTTGATTATCTTTCTAGTTAAGCATGGCCAAGCCCTCCATAGTCAAGAGGTTCCCCCTATGGGATCCTACTCTAGGGAGGACTCCTAAGAGGACTCCCCAATGGATAATCCCACTATGGAATCCCACCAAACCTTTTTCCACTCCCCTTAGGATAACATATCTAAGTCCCCTTCTGATGTCCTCCATCTTAAGCTATTTATTCCATAAACTAAACCTATCTATCTCAATATGGGTACCCCAACGGAGACCACATGGAAAGGGAAATCCATTATAACTGATGAAATGTAAAGGAATAAATCATAGTTGGATATCTTTAACAAGAATGGATGGCCCTTGCCAAACTCATTCAGTATTGAAACTCTTTATATAGACAAGTTGAATCCATAGTTCAAGACCTTATTTAGTCTACCCAAACCACCCTATCCCCTACCATTTAGTCACTTAAAGCCTTAAGATCCCCCCATCTAGGTTCCCCCAAGGGTGTTTCCCCAAATTAATCTTCCCTATAGGTTAAATGGCATAAGTGTCCCTGCATGCTCTTCTCTGGTGAAGCTACTAAAGACCCCAAGAACTGCACTCGAGTAAAGGTTTCCAAGGTAAAATAGATCATCCCAGTGAAAATTCTTGAAGATGTTGAAGACCCACTGGAGGGGCTTTCCTCTTAAGTTTCATTCTGGTTTCCTTTTTTTTGGTTCTCAATTTAATACTATAGTTTCTGATGTTTTGGTTTATCAGCCTTATTTTGGCCTATTTAAAATTTTCTACTACACTTTGGTGGTTCTAAGATCCCTATAAAACCTTATGTTTACCTTATCAAATAAAAAAATGACAAAAAAACATAAATATGTATCCAAATTATGATAATTAACAATACAAATAAAACCAAGGACATGAATAACTATTTTATGATAAAAACATCAATACAAGTGAAGTGATAAACCAAACTCAAATAAATATGTGAGAAATGTACAAATAGGACCATACATCTAACAAAAAGATGAAATATGAAAGCATAAAAGGGATAAATGGGACTAGATGGAAAAAAATAATTGAATATAAAAAATTAAAGTCCCAAACATAACTAATATACATCCTATATATATAAGGCAATGATAAAGAGATCATCTCACAACAAATCAAAGATTAAGATTTTATTCTAAATATGGAAAATATAGAACTATTATAATGTTACCATGTCTGAAAGAGATGGAGAATATGTTATTAATTAAGTGGCATAAATTTTAAGAAAAAAACCTTCCTATAAATGGGGAAAGTGTAGGGATGAAAAATAAGGCATCACCATGGTGTAAATTTAGTCTTTATCAAAACTAATACGCTCAAATCAAGTTGGAAATATTAAGAGTTTTCAACATCAATAGCTCCAAAGAACCATACCTTATAATCATAAGTGTATAATAAATAGTGAATCATAAATAACATCACATGAAGGCAAACATTCATAAAAAAATAAAATGATCCTACCTTCCCATGACATGTTCCCCACTCCTCAGAACCCCTTACAAATTTATTAGTATACTATAGATATTTGGTATGGTGTGTGAAATTAGATGGAACTATAATTTAATAATATATATTTGAATAATGAGACCTCCTACCCTAGTCTATACTATCCTACCATATCCCAATGGACCTTGGCTCTACCATGAGGCCAATTATGGATTTAAGCTTTGACTAGAATAGGAAATGTCTCAAAAATAGTGTCTTTTAGTATGATAAAAAAAATTAAGATATAATTTTACTTTTAACATTGTGTTTTCTTATGATATTAATTTTAACTCTTGTATTTTTATTTTTTCCTTCTCCCAATGGATTTGTGAAAAAACATGGTTTATAAAATGACTATCACAAGAGATTTTATACTTAGTCACTAGAGGAGAGAACCTAAAGCCCATGGTACCTAAAGTTTCCTAAAATTAAACCTTGGTAAAGAGTGTAATATCAAAACTAACCTTGGTGATTCTAAAAGGAAATGAAAGGGAGGAAAACCATGAAACTTATTATGGAATGATTGGGTTGCCTCAATCATAAAAAAATGTGTAAGGGAAGATGGTAAAATTAAAAGTGTGTATGAAGCATCATCATAAGATAATGTATAATTTGGATGAGGAAATGAATATAAAATACTATAATTTTACCATAAGATAATATGGTAAATTCTAAGTGATGAAAAACACTCCCCTTTACCATTTCCTTATCTTCTTAGGAATACACCTATCTAAGAGTGGCAATAAAAGATATATATGTGGTAAAATGAACAATAGTGGGTGTTTTTAAGGAATGCCTCATTGATTCCCCATGTTTTATCATGAAACTCACAAACTATAAATATATGAAGCATATAAAAGATATCAAAGACTAAAAGGGTGTGTATCATCATAAAATATACCAAATAATCATAAAAGAAACAATGGGTCAACTAAAGAAATGAAATTAATATATAAAATAGATGATAATTTTTGAATAATGTATGATTATATTCCATAAGGTATTACAATGCAACTCACAAATTGAAAAACTAAGAAGTGCAAAAATTAAAAATACCTAAATAGCAAGTATAGGTATTAGGGCTAATGTGAAAGAAACCCATAGGTTTGCTACAATATAAGAGAATAAAAATAATACCAAAAAGAAATGTTAGCTCAAAAAAATATAAAATAACTATAATAATGCAATTAATATGTAATATGATGATCATGGTGGTAATTTCACTAGAGATTCCATGCAAACATATAAGAGGTATAATACAATCATTGATAGTATAAACCATCCCAAAAGAGGAGAAATAAAAAAGACACCAAATCACCTCAAAAAAACTAAATCCAACTAAAATATGCTATAAATTTTGAGAAGGAAACCCAAAAGGGTATACTTAATGTTCACAAAGGAAACTAAGGTCGACTGTAAAGTGATCTAAAACATGAATGTGCTACCTAATATCCATAAGAGAATCTAAGGTTTATTATAAAGTGATATAAAACCCAAATGTGCTACCTAATATCCATAATGGAAATAAAGGATAACTGTAAGATACCAAAAAAAATAAAAGTGATGGTGTAATAAAAATTATGTTAAGGAAATAAAATTTAATAAAGTAAAGAGCCATGAGATAAAATGACAAGAAATTTATATGTTGATGGAATGAAATAAGAACACTCTAAACTGATAAAGATGTCCACTTAACTCTCCTTTAGAAGAAATTATTTATTGTATTGTTATCTTCAAAGTTAGTAATTAAGTCTTTGAATATAGATCTAGATGGTTAATGGTCCAAATGGGAATATTTGTTAAACAATGGACTAGAGGGTTTAACCCTCTAAATGAAAACATGGATGTCATTAATGTATGGGTAAATATTTGTACTCTCCCTATATATTTTTGGATTGAAAGTATATTAACAAAAATAGAGATGCCATTAGATAATTTTTGTTCATGGATGAGAAAATAGAATAAACATTGAATCATATCATCCATATGAGTAAATTCATAATAAAAGTATTGATCAATGTGATTGTCTTAGGCCCAAAAAATGTAGGTCTAAAATCAAGTGAGAACATTTGGATTTAGCTAGTTGATTATGAGACTCTTAGCATCTAATGATATGGATGTCAAAAAATAATAAAATGTTAAATCAAACATGCTTCAAAAAATCATGAAGGATGGTTCAAATTTTGGTCTTGCCCCAGAGCATAACATTCCCCACATGGTGTTGTTAATGAATATATAGTGAATATTAAGGAAAAAATACTTCCAATTTACTAGTTGGACCATCTAAATACCCCCCTTATATGTAAAGATAGCTAAGGATCCCTCAAAATAAGGTAGAGGTTAGTTCTCAACAAAAAATTATCTTGATAAATTAAGATCAGATTGGAGACTATAAAAGTATAGTAGAGGAACTTATGAAAATTTATGAAACTCTAAGATATTATCTTGGAATTTTGAATTTTAAAAAAAAAATCTACTATTTCACATTTGGAATAAGAATAGTTCAATTTTAGAATTAAAGAAAAGCACCAAAATCATAAAGTGTAGTGTAATTTTTGTGTGCTTTTAAGGATCTTTCTACTATTGGTTTGTAGAATTCTTGTTTGGGCTTTGTTTTCCCTATTGGTTGTTATTTTTTTATGTTTTATGGAATATTTATTTGTATTTATAGTTCAAGGATTTTTTCAAAAGTGTTGTCTTAGTTCATCACTCCAGTCAAAAAATATATATCCTTTATCAAAAATATATTTTTTCTAATGATAATATCAATGAAAACAAGTGAAATGAAAACATATTTGTCTCAAAAGGTTTCTTGAAGCTAAATTTTACTATTTTTAAGTTTTGAAAGGTTTTTGGTTGCTACCCCATGATAAGGATGAGAGATCAAGAATCCAAGATAATGAGGATGAGTATTATAATATACCCCCAGAACATGCATAAGAGTAAGGATGGGAAACATAAGATTCCTATGAGACTAAAATAATAAAAGTGTTGGTAGCATAAGGTGGCCCAATATGTGTAGTAAGAAAGGTATGGGAATCATAATGTGTCCAAACATGTGTGATAATAAGAGGATAGGCATAAAAAAAATCCTCAACCTATGGTATGTAGGTTTATTGAAGTTAATTTCAGAATTGAAATGCCTAGTAATGATGTAAAAATATGTTACAACATATAATGTAGCATTTATGGAAATGTCAAGTTTTTGGGGAGGTGATAGCAAACTATGATGTATGGTATTAGTTAGGTCGATAACATATAGAGTAAAAAATTAAAATTAATTATATTGGCACTTTGTAATGATATGTGGCCAATGAATTTAACTAAAAGAGGAAGAATTTTATCCACACATTTTATGCATGCCTAGTGTAGTTGGATAAATTAGAAATATCTATATCAGTAGATTCTATGTCATGTCTAGTGAAATTAGATAGAATAAGAATAATTATATTGACACATTATATGTCATCACTAGTGTAGTTAGATAAAATAAGAGGAACTATATTGACACATTATGTGTCATGGCCAGTTAGATAAAATAGTAATAATTGTATCAACACATTTTGTGTAATATTTGATCCAATTATATAAAATAGGAGGACTTATATGAACACATTATATGTCATCTGGTGTGGTTGGATAAAATAAGAATAATTATATCAACACATTATTTATCATGGTTGGTGAAGTTGAATGTAGGTGGTTGTAACTAAATGATAAAAGGTTTCCAAATATAGTTGGAAATAAGTATTTGTAGTAATGATTACGGTAGGCTATAAGAGGTTAAATTTGAAATTTTAATAGTAGGATAGGTTTGAATATTCATATAATCTTGAAGATTAGAATGAATTTTTCATCGATACTTGGGAATTTTAAGGGTCCCAAGCCCTTTACCATAAGAGATACAAAAATAAACTGATATGGTTTGGCTCAACATATATTCATGCAAAGGCATAAGACTAGACATATAAAATAGTTTTCAAATCAAAACCTTAATAGGAGACAATTAATTTCATTCAATACTAGTTAGAAACATACTAAAAATGACCAAAATATACCTTAGACCAACTATAGACATATTATTCTAAAATTACTAGCTCTATCATCTTCCCCTGACTAGGTCACTTCTTCTCCTTCTCAGTCACATGTTCTGACCCATCTACACTATCAACCAAGACTGCCTAATTCTTATCTTCATTCTTACCAAATTCACCAACTTCATGCTTACTATTTCTCATTTAGGCTTCTTGAAGGTATAAAAAAATAACCTTTTTTGCACTCATCTTGAAACATCCCAATTCTACTATTGCTTACCCTTCCACCATAGATGCACTTTGAAAGAACCTCTAACCACATCTTTACCCAACCATTTGATAGCTTTAACCCTGTTTGAAGAATGTCTGATATCCATCTATTTTGTAAGCCTTAGAATAGGTTTAAGTAGGTCTTTAATGATCAACATACTAACTCCTTGAATCTATACAAAATTCATCTACACCTCACAAGATGATTCCACATCCTTCACAAAATCCACTAGAGCCAAGAAATGAATCTCTAATTATTGAAACATAGTCAAAAAGATGAAACCCAAGAAGTCTCTATAAAAAAAAGGTAATTTTAAGAAAGGCCTTAACGTAAGAGATTCTAATTCCTCTTCCAACTCCATTTAATACTTGGGCCAAATGAAAAACATGACCATAGATAACACTTTCTCCCTATGTGACATTATCAAACACAAATTTGTTTCAAAAATAAAGGCCAAGTATAAGTTAACCCTGGCTCTCCTACTATGTGCTAGAAAATTTGCACCTAACACCTATTCTACTACTTCTAAAAAAATTGGAAAGCATGTTTTTAACACAGACCTGGTGAAACCCATTTCGTGGCTCTTAGATCTTCTAAATTCCAAAGGCCAATAAAAATATTCTAGGTTGAACTGATCCATCCCCCCAAAACCAAGTACTAGAGATCTACCAAATGGAATATCCAATACAACTATGCATCCTAAATTCCAATCACTTAATGAATATTTCCATTAATAACCATGCTTTAAAACAAAAAATCCATCATTAAAGGGAGCAACTAATCCAATAAATAAATACCTTAGTTAGAATGTCATCCAAACATCAACCTGCATACTCTACTCAAAATCATCTATTGCACCTGAAGGATGTTAACACTTGATTTCCTAACATACATGCACTTGAAAATAATTTAGAAGATTTGATAATGATTTTACATTTTTAAACAATCTTTTTCTTTCGTTTTTTAATTAATTATGAAAAATTAAAAACCATGGTATATTTGTTTTTAAAAAATAATTTAGGAAAGAACTTTATTAAAATACCAAAGCCAATCAAATATATCAATATTATAAAGTGATTTTATTTAAAATCATTTTAAATATTAATATATCTGATCAAAATTCAATCTGTTCAAAAATCCTAAAATCCTCCCCTCTCTTTCTAACATTATCCAACCTTTCCTCCTCACACTTATCAATAGCCACATTAGACAAAAAATCTAAAACTTTATTACTCTCTCTAAAATACTTATTACATTTCCCTCCTTCAAAAAATTCTAGTTTAGACCATATAACATCTAAAATATTTGCAATCTTCCAAGATTTTTCCCTCATACTAGATAAAGCTAGTATAATCACCTACAAATCTCCTTCAAATTCTAGGAAGGAAAATACACAATTCAAAGCAATTTGAACCCCTGATACTAGAGCTTTATATTTGGATTTATTATTAGTACCATCAAAAAGATTAAGAGAAAGAGCTCTTATTAATGATCCACTACAATCTTTTATCACACCATTCCCTTGAAGCACCTAGATTACCTCTACAAGATCCAACAAAATTCAATATAAACCATCCATCTTTACTCTAAGATACCAAAGCACCAATTTAAACCAACAAAATAAAAATGCCCCTACTTTTTTCAAGCCCTTTTTACTCCAACAAATAAAATTTCCCCAACTTAAAGCATCATCTTCTACTTCTACCATTTGATAGCCTAATCTAGAAGAGTAGATACCCAACTTAGCCCCTATCCAATTATGTTTATACTCTTTATTTTTGAGAAATATTTTCCTTAATTTCATATAGGATCCTAAAGAGATAATTTCTTCTTTGGGGATAAAAAACTATTGAAATATTTTCCAACTACTGATAATATTACTTGAGTCTGAATCCTAAATGACATATCTCTTATCGATCTACCCCACTAATTTTATAGATATGCTTTTATCTAGATATTTGGAAAAACTTTTGCTAAAGGTCTATGACCATTCCAAGAATCTAACTAAAATTCTACCTTTCTACCATTATTAACTATCCATGAAGCATGCTACCTAATCACTGATTTGTACTTCAATAAAAATTTCAAAATATGAGAACCTCTAGGAGATGAATAGTAGAAATAATTCTTTTTAGGGAATCAAAATCTAGGTATTTCACTCTGATTAGTCTACACCAAGGTCTTCCTAAATTAGTTACCATTTTCCAAACGAGTTTATCTCTTAGATCTAAATTTTGTAAGGATAGGTTTTTAATCTTAGCCCTACCTTTACCTTTCCTCTTACAAATACTTTCCCACTTCATCAATGGATTTTTTTTATCTTCCCCACAACCTTTCCATAAAAATTCCTTCATAATTTAATTCATGGAATTGACTATGTGCTCCGAGGAAGAAATCACTAGAAAAAAATAAGTGGGAAAAGCACTTAATATAGATTTAATTAACATAATTCTCCCAAATAAAGAAATCCATTTACCTTTCCATGAATTCAAATGAGGTTTAAATCTCTCCAAAAAATTTTACACAAAAATTTGAAGCTTGATCCTTTAAAAAATGGGACCCCTAGATATTTACTCAAAAGTTTTCTAATATTAAAGCCATGAATCCTACTAAGATTCTTTTCCACCCTTTTATTATAATTAAAAAATTAAATTTCAGACTTGCCCTCGTCAACTCTTTGCCCTGAAGTTGCTTCGTAGTCACTCAAAATTCTTTTAATTTCCTTTGCTTCCTTAATTAATTCTTACCCAAAAATAAATGTATCATATACAAATTGATGGTGAGTAAGGCTTTCAAAGTTATCAACCACTCTCAAACCTTTAAAAAAATCTTGATCCTGAGTTGCTTTTACTACTCTCCCTAAATAATCTACCATAATGATAAAAATAAAAGGAATATCAGATCCCCTTGTTGTAAGCCTCTAGAAATAAAAAATAAACTAGATAGTTTACCATTTACAAAAACTAAAAAAATTGGACTAGAAACACAACTGAAAACCCAGTCACACCATTCTTTACTAAACACAAATTTGAGTAGAATTCTAAAGAGAAAACACCAATTGACTTGATCATAGGATTTAATAACATCTATTTTTATCACCATACCTTTCTAGTGATTACAAATCAAGGAGTGTATAATTTCATGAGCAATAATAATACCATCTTGAATATCTCTACCTAGTAAAAAATGTGTTATTTCACTAGAGATCACCTTTTTAGAAGAGGTTTTAATCTTTCATCTATAGATTTGGAAATGATCTCGTAAATATTATTACACAAGGCCACTAACCTAAAATATAAAAAGGAGTTCTGAGATTCACCTTTAAGAAATAAAGAAATAAAAGTGGAATTAATTTTTGGCTGCACTTTCTTTTTAATCCTTGATTCTTCAAACATATCTACTACATCCAAGCCCACAATATCCTAGAATGACTAAAAAAAGGTAGCTGGAAAACCATCAGGCTTGGGAGCTTTATCTTTTACCATAGCAAAAACCACCTTTATAATTTCTTCTAAATAAAAAGTGGATACTAGTCTCTGATTCATTTCTTGAGAAATTATAGGAGGAATAAACGAAATAAAATCATGAGCTTGAAAATTAGAGAAAGCTTCATCATTCAATAAATTCAAAAGAAAAACTAACCGTTTCCATCTTGATCTCCTTTAGTGACTCTAAAGGCACCTCTTATCTTGATAACATATGTGTTATTTTATTCACTTTTCTCTTTTCCTTAATTTAATTATGGAAAAAAGTTTAATTTCTATCTCCTTTTAACCAAGTTTCTCTTTATTTTTGTTTCCAATAAATTTCTTCCCGAAAGAGAATTTCTTCATACTCACCAATTTTTTCTCTAGACAATAATATTATAAATAATCTTAAATAACCTCCATGCCTAATTAGAAAAATTTCTCATGAAGAGAATTTAGCTTATATTCAATATTATATTTTTCTTGATAAATAATCTTAAAGTTCTCTTTAATCCATACTTTCAACTTTTCATTCAATAATTTTAAGTGTTTCATCATTTGCACCATTTTAGGACCTTGTGGAATTGGACCACTCTCCCACCAAATATTAATATCAAGTCAAACAAAGAATGATCATGCAACAACATTATTTTAAATTTTAAAGGACATATTTTATAATTAGAATCAAAATTAATATTAATAATAGGGGGTAGACTATTAGACCCTGAAATTGAGAAACCCAACAATTTAGCTTTCTATTATCTTAATTCCAATTTGTAGATGAAAAAAAATTATCTAATATTTCTAAAATATTTTCCTTTCCTAGTCTCTTATTTTTCTAGGTAAACCAACTTAAATTTGGAATAATATCTTCAATTTTATTTTTTTCCATAAAGGAGCCAAAATCTTGACTAGCCTAAGAAACTAAGAGACCTCTCTGCTTATCTTCTTGACTCAAAATGATGTTAATATCACCTCCCATAACAACCTTTTTCTGCTAGAAGTTTTTAGGAAAGGATGAAATTCATTTCCATGGATCCAATTTAGTTTTATTTCCTTGAGGACCATAAATTTTAACTAATAGGAATTGAATATTATATTGAAAACTAGAACTTCTACTTGCTTGCCAAAATTGACCTGACACCAAAATATCAATTCTAGAAGAAAAGGGAGACTAAATAAAGGCCAGCCCTCCAAACACTCCCTAATCTTCCAAAAACACCCCTTTCCATAATTTTCCATAAAATTTCAAACACTCTTTTCTTATTTTTTATTAAGATTAGTCTCTTGTAATAGGAGAATATCTAGTTTTTCTTCATTCAGAAGGCACTTAACAAGCTACCTTTTATTAGGAGCATTCAAAGACCCTAACATTACAAGAAAGAACCTTCATATTAATAGTGGGGGGAATTCCACCCCCTGAATCACATCTACAAAAAAATGTAATGTACCTTGTATTACTACAAAAACTTCCCCTTTAACATGCTCTATTTTATTTTTTCTTCCTATTTTGATTTTTGGTCCTCCTCTAGGTTTTGAGGTTTTACTTTTAGACTAGGAAATAGTCAACACTTATTTAGAATTAAAATACCCTTTTTAATCTTATTCTTCCTCTAATTTTTACCCAATATCAATGTTTTACCATTGTTCCTTTACACTAAGAGCTAAGTCTTCTTCCTCCATCATTCCTCTCACTTCCTTTTAACTAGCCAAAGCCTTCTAGTTCTTAAGAACCAACTCTCTAATATTTTATGATTCTTTGTCAAGGAAAAATAAATTTTTGATCATAGAATCTAGGGATATAATTTATGAGGAAATAATTTTCCCCAACATATCTTCTATTGTTTTGATTTTCTCTAACAAACTATCTCCATCAAACTTCTCCCTAGTCCTTTCTAAAATCTTTGATTCTAGAAAAAGAGATGGAGACTACCTCCCTTGAACAATCACCTTTGGTTTCCATTTAAGGCCAAATTTAATTTTTTTGGTTTGAAGGGTACTCCTTTTAGACTTATAATTTTTTGGAATATGCCCTATTTGATGACAACCATAACATTTAAAAGGAATATTCTCCCCATCAACCCCTTATTACCATTCTCTACCTGTGAATTTACCAAAAACAAACTTAGGGATCTCTTAATCCAAGTCAAGTTCAACTCTCACCCTAGCATATATAACATGCTCCCCCTTTAGAGACACCACATATATTTCCATTACTTCTCCCACTAAACTACCCAAGGCCACCAAGAAATCTTTGCTTCAATATTCCAAGGGAATCCCATAGAATCTTAACTAGGTGGGATAGATCCCTTTTCTATCTTTTAGAGGATCAAAATTAGGGATCCATTACTAAACCCAACGACCTAAGTCTTCTATAGACAAATTTTTCACTTTGAAAATTTCATCTTTCTCTTTTATAGAAGAAAAGGTTACAACAAAAAATCCTTTAGGCCAAAAACTCACCTTTACTTCCTTAACCCATTTCTATTTAACCTAGAGATTAATGGATACAACTGATGACCATTTTCTAATGCATTTTAAAATTAGGGTACACTCAAAGATAGTCTAAATTTTAGAAATAATTGTTCTAAAGACTCTTCTAGGGTTTTGGTTTCTCCTTTCTTTGACTCAAAACCTAACGATGCCTCTAATGCCAAATATTCAAGGACTATATTTTCATAACTTACCTACTTAGGAGGGGAATTAATCTAAGTTTCCTCCCTAACCACTTCCTTCAGATTATCCTCTAAAGGATTACTCCCTTCCACAACCTATTATTATTGTTAGATCTGCCCTATCTTCTTTCCTTTCCATTTTTTACCTAATTTCCCTCCCCTATCCTTCTCATTCCACCATGCTTTATCTTCCTCTATTACTATTTCAAAAATCTTTCTACTCATTTTCCCCCATGATTCCCCCTATTTTCCTCTCGCATTTCCTAGATTTCGATTAGAAGGTAGAGTTGATCCTCTAAGACCTTCAGTGATCTTTATCTTTTCTCCTTACAAATATTTTCTCTAATCCTTTTCCTAGTCTCCATTCTATCATTCTTTGTTTGCTCCTTTCACTCATATCTTTGTCTCCCCATCCTCTTACAATTATTCTATCATATACCAATGATATCCAGGCTATTTTTTAATCTAGATTAATAACATTTTAATTTTTTTTGAGGATGAGAATAACTTATTATTTTTATTGAGGTGGGTATTTAAATTAGGTGTTCATCATAAATTGATGAGTTGATAAAATGTGTTTGAATGTGAGTAAAGGTTTGATAAATTATCCTTCTTATGCCTTCTATGGGTATGGTATAAGGTGGGTAGACATCAATGAAACCATTCTCATTATTATTTTATTTGTAGTGAAGATTATTAAATATGAAATTCATAAGATTTCTTTTTTACCATGTCACAATAACCATCAATGGGAACATCTTATATAATGATAGGATCTTCACCTCCATCATAATAATCATCATATATAGTAAAGTCATAGTATTTATTTTTAACCATATGATAATTGGTGAAGATGGGATCATTACTATCCTCATAGGGATCATCATAAATTTGGAAGACCATATTGATAATCTTCAATTCCATTATAAGTGTCATCATTTGGATATTCATCCCAATAATAAGGATTATCAAGATCATGGGGTAAGACTACCAAAAATCATGTGATAAATTGGGAAATAATCATCAATATCAATAGGGATATCTAATATCATGTTAGGGTCTTCACCTTCATCATAATCATCATAATATATGGGAAAATTACGGTATTTATTTTAAATCATGTGAGAAGTGGTGAATATGGAATCATTAAGATCATCAAATGGATCATCAAAAATTGGAGGACCATATTGATAATCACTGATCCTAATATAGGTGTCATCATTAGGATCTTTAACCTAGTAATAAGGATCATAATGAATTGAAATATCATCATTTTTAGGATATTTTATCATAGGAAATGGAATTGAGTAATTTCACCATGAAGATTTGCCTTAAATGTTTATTATAAAAGGTAGAAAAGAGTGACCCATGAAAAATAATAATGGGTTGAATCTCACTAAAAATAATCTAAGAGGAGACATCGTGATGAGAAAAGTTAAACATAATATGTGGAAAAAGGTTGATCACATGATATAGGTGGTATTAAGTATGTGGATACATTTGGATCTTAATCTATAAAAAACATATTATATTAGGTTAGTTTATATAGTTTTGAATAGAATTGAAAAATAATGATTGTATTAAGTTGGTTGATATAGTTTGGTAAAAATGTGGCACAACTAGTGGCTGAAGAAAAGGAATATATAATGATGGATAATGTAGTATGAATTTAGTTACATCAAGTTTGTCTATACTTTATGATTATAAAATAGGTTGTAGTGGTTTGGTTATTGTCATTGGAAAGAAAATATAGACTATATTAAGTTGGATGGTGTGATTTTAAAAAGGAATATGATGGTACTAGAATAATTGATGTATTTTGGAAAAGACACAAAAAGGACAAAATAATTTTTTATATATGGGAAATATAAATAAGTTGGGTGTGTTTGACTTGTAGTTTGTTGGATATACTAATCTCAGGCATAATATTGAACAAGAAAAAAAGGGTACTAACTAAAGATAAAAAGGGTATTAACTATAGAGGATTACATCATCTTGTAGTTGTACAATATTATCTCTGAGGTAATTTGAAAGTAACTTCATAGGTTTAATCACTTAATGGTGAACTAAAAAACTAAGTGGTTAAAAGGATTCCTATTAGATGAAAAGAAAACCCTAGGTTTTTTGATTTATCATGATTTAAATTTAAACTAAAATATGTATATAGTATCTCTTTTGCATCCCAATCAAAATAATGGGGAAAATAAAATAAATCCAATGTAGTTTCCTATGGAGAGGATCAGAAGACAGATTCAAATTCCCTCTTATAGCATGGAATCTAAAGTATGCATATGCCTTATGTATCCATTCTATATCCCCAAAAAATAATAGATAAAATTGAAAAAAATTAATGTAGTTTCTTATGGAGAGGATTAGAAGACAAATTCAGATTCTCTCTTATAGCATGGGAGAAAGCTTGTCTCACTGAGGCCAATGGGGGTCTTGGGCTTAGGTGGGTCAAAATCATGAACCAATCTCTCTGAGAAAAATTTGTATGAAAAGTAATAAAGGAGGATAACCATTTCACCTAGATTATAAAATCAAAGTATCTAGAGGGTAGATAAAAATACAAACTTCTCTAGGAGGAAGGACTTAATGATGGATCTACCTTCTAGAAGGTCATCTCAAGAAATAAGACTTTCTTATGAAAAGGTAGCTGATGTCAAGTTAGGAATGGGGATAAAATTGAGTTATAAGATGACCCATATCTCTCTTAATCACATTTAGATTCAAATACCACATGTAATAATATGAGTAGTATCCCAAGTCCTCTATATGATCCAAGGTCAAGGATTATTGGTCAAGTGTTGATGGTATCACAAAGTAAAATACTCTAACCCTAGAGTTAGATAATGAGGAATACCTTCAAGAAATTTATGATTTGAACACAGCCCTAAAAAAAAATCCATATATTAATATTCCTCAAATATGATAATATTTGGTCAGTTCAAGATAGAGGTGATTACACTATGAAATCTCGTTACCTTGTTAATCTTGAATTGGAGGATGACTAGGTCTACTATAAAGATATGTAGATCAAACATTTTATTACTAAGATTAACATTTTATTTTGGTTAGTATCCCAATAAAAAATTCTAACTATGGATATCATGTTAAACAATGGTATGAAAATCCCTAATAGGTGTATCCTCTACAAAGCCAGCGAGGAATTGGTTTTCCATCTCCTTTTAGAGTGCTTTTTGGCTCTAAAATCTTGGACCTCTTCCTTAAAAAACATAGTGTTACCTAAGTCAAATCCATTTATCTCATGGATATAATTTCATGATGGAAACCACCCTACAAAATTTGTTCCCTATCCTTATTTTGGTTCTTGTTCCCCCCCCCAACTTTTTCTAGTAAATTTGGAAAACTAGATATTCCTATCTCTTTAAGAATTAAAAGGGGTACCTTAGGAATAATTTCCACATATTGTGTACTACTATTTAAGATAATTGGTGTTATAATAATAAATATTTAAGCTTACCTAGGGTTAATAGGGTAATTTATTTATTACCTAGGGTTAATTTTATTTACCTAGGTTAATTTGTTGAGAATCTCTTAACAATATATTTGTTCGTAGTATGTGAAACAAAATAGTTTGTTTTCTCTATTTTGTAATCACAACAAATAGTTTGTTGTCGTAAAACAAATTATTTGTATTATAAATACTTTACAATCTATGAGAAAATAATGAGAGAATACAAAGAATTTATAGGATTATCACCAATTTTTTAGGTGTGAGAAATTTATTTTATTCTTTGATATTATTTGCAAGGTATTTGTTGTGGGTTCTTTCTCCTAGATTGATCATGTGGATCCTATGTATCTCCTGCTCATTCTTTCATGGTATCAGAGCTTGGAGTTCTAGTTGAAGATCCTCTTCTCTTCAAATTTTTTATCATTTGTCATCTATTAACACATTTAAAAACATTATTTTATTGATGTGTTACAGATATTTGATATTCTCTCACATTTTGGTTCTTGTTTACAAATTTTTTATGGAAATTTTTGTACTTTATGCTCATTAATGACCGTACAGATTTCCAAAATCAGGATTTTTTTTCACAAGGGCATAGAAAATCAAGTCAAGAATCCATTTCAATTTTAATTTTTTCATTTCATGCTGGCCGTACAGCTCTTTCCTTCAAAAACTAGCTGACTGGTTCCTTTTGGTAGACTGTAGTACTTGTACGATTTTCTCATGTGGCAGATCATACAGTTGACTTTTTTGAAATATGAGACCTATTCGTGAAAGCTGACTGTTATATCTTTCATTCCATATAAATTAGGATGAATTTGGACTAGGTCGTATAGTGTTTTAGAAGGTTAAAACATGAATTTAAAAAATTGTTTTTAGTCTGTAGCATAGTCGTATGGTTTCATCCATTTTGATTGCCTTATACTGCATAAAATCAAAATATGATAATTTTATGTGTTAGCAAACTTCCTAGGCTTTCATTTCCAGCTAAGAAGGATGGATTTGGACTGGTTGTACAGTCCTTTGGGCAGATCCTATGGAGCCAATTCTATATTTGCTGAGAGGTGTTTTCCTTGGCCAGTGTTTACAAATTTCTCAAAAATTTCCCTGATCACCACGCCTTGCTAGATCAAGAGTTTATTTATGATAAAGCCAAAGATTATTCAATAGTTATCTCACATGTGTGAGTCATTTTGGCTTATTTTTTATTAATTTTTTTAATTTTTAGTGGTTTAAATGCAAGTCTCTAGCTTTAAAAATACATTTTTGACTTTGCTAAAGCGACTAGAGGTATTTTGTTAAAAATTCATAGGGAGGAAGTCTTGGGGTCAAATCCCCTACATTTTTTTTACATAAATCCATTTTTTTACTTTTGTATAAGCTAAGGCTAAATTTTTTTTCTTTGGGAGATGTTAGATTGTAACGGGAGGGGTGTTTTGAGAAAAAACAAATGTCTAGGTTGTTCTTGTCAACGTCATCATCTTCCTCAGGAATGGAATCCCGATTGTTTGAACCCCTAAATTACACAAATTACCATGTTTGGAAGTTGAAAATGCAAAAAATCCTTTAATCAAAGGGCTTATGGAGGATTTTTTTGAAACAACACCTGCGGCATTCACCACTGAAAAAGATAAATATGCATATGGTTATAAACAAGATGAGGCTCTTGGATTGATTTGCCTCAACATCTCAGATTATCTTCAATTTCACTTTGAAAATGCTACTACACCAAAATGGTATGGTAAAAATTTAAAAACCTATTTGGCAAAGTTAATGAGTTTAAAATTTTGTAATTAGATGCAGAATTGAGTACTCTCTCTCCATTAGATTTCCCTTCAATAGATGAATTCTTGGCAAAATTCAAATTTATAAGGTCACAGTTGAAAGCCGGTGACAAGGATAAAAGTGATCAGGAGTGCATTTTCATAATTTTTTCAAAGTTTAAAGGACCATATAATGTTTCTTCCTCTGATTTTTATACTATGATGGATACACTAGGTGATGAATTCAAATGGCTTCCTTTGAAGTTTTTTGTGAAAGATTGACTAGGGAGCAAACAAAATTAATGGCCTTAGATGCTCTACCTGGTCCTCGTCATGCTCTAGTTGCTAATTATTCAAAAGGAAAACCTTCACCTAAGTCTCAACAAAAGTAAGCACCTTCAAATAACCCTCTAGAGTCCACCACCCAAACACCTCATCATTCTAAATCTACTAAGACCAAAAAGTCCTTTATGCAAAAGAAGAAAAAATTTGATCCATGTAATTTTTGTGGTGTTCCTAATCATGATGAAATTAGATGTTTTAAGAAGATGGAATCATTAGAGGCAATGGTTAGACAACACAAAATTTCCATTCCATCTCCATCTCCTTCCATATTAGAGTAGAGAATATAAATTGTAGTCCATCACATATTGTTATGGGTAACTCCTCACAGATTGAAGTTTTGGGATCTGGTACTGTTGACAAATAGGATGGATGTTTTAACAATGTATTGCTTGTACCCCAAACCTCTTCTAATATTGTCTTTGTATATCAAATATGTAATTTTGGTACTGGTAAAACTATGGAGTTTACTTCACATGATGTTGTAAGAAGAGAATGTAATGATCCTAGTGAGATAGTTGCTACAGGTACAGCAGACCATACTGTAAGACTCTATACTTTTGATAAGTTTGAGTCTTTTATGTCTTCTAGTTCTTCACTTATAGCACATGGTAATAATCTCAACAAATTGTGGCATGAGAGATTAGGGCATTTGAGTTATGGATATATGCAACAAATGAGTACAAAACATCTTGTAAAAGGCCTTCCTAAGGTTTCATGTATTGATGGGGTGTGTTCTAGTTGTCTAGTTGGTAAATAGCACTAGGATTCATTTCCAATTGGTAAGGCCACACATGCAAATGCACCCTTCAGGTTGGTTCATAGAGATTTGATGAATTTTCCAACTCATTCTTTTTTAGGGGCTAAATATGCACTCACATTCATTGATGATTTCACTTGTAAAACTTGGGTATATTTTCTCAAGTTGAAAAGTGAAGTTTTTGAGACTTTTAAGGCCTTTAAAGCCTTTGTTGAAAAATAGTCATCTCTTCCTCTTAAGAAGATATGCACTGACAATGGGGGGAATATGATAGTAATGTTTTCTATGATTTTTGCATTGAGCATGGGATACAACACTAGTTCACTGTACCACACACTCTTCAACAAAATGGTGCAGCAGAGAGGAAGAATAAAACATTGAAAGAGATGGCTAATTGTATGATTCACTCTAAAAATTTGGGTCGACAATATTGGGCTGAAGCTATGAATTATACAAACTACATTCAAAACCATATGCCTCACAAAGCTATGCAAAATATGACACCAAAAAAAGCTTGGTCTGGGATCAAGCCTGATATTTCAGATTTTTGCATCTTTGGGAGTCAAGCATGGGCATTTATTCCTGATGACAAACATAAAGCATTGGAGAAGAAAAGCCAACCACTCGTTTTTGTTGGCTATTGTGAAGATGTAAAAGCCTACCATCTTTGTGATCCTGTCACACATGATGTGTTGTTTTGACGGGATGTTCAGGTTGATGAGCTACCCACTCCACATGATTGTACATCTAGTTCTTCTTCTCCCCCTCCTTCTACTGAGGATAGTGAGGATTCACTTTCTATTGTTGATGATGATGATGTTGCACTTGTTCAGCCACCACAACCATCTTCTTCACCACCTTTGCCCAAGTGGGCAAAGAGCACTCTATAGGTAGCTAGTTCTTTCATTGGTGATCCATCTGATTCTCATCGCACTTGCTCATAGACATCTAGTGTTGCTCTTTTGGGACAAGCTTGTACAGATGATCTAGTGTTATTTTTTGAGGCCATTGGTATACCCGAGTGGGATGTTGCTATGTATGATGAGTATTCTTCATTGATGAATAATGATACTTGGGATCTTGTCCCTCTTCCTAAGGGAAGAAAAGTTGTAAAATGTAAATGGGTCTATAAGACCAAATATGCTATAGATGGACCAATAGATAAGTACAAATCTAGATTAGTAGCTAAAGATTTTTCATAGGTTGAAGGGGTTGATTACTCTAAGACCTTTGCCCCTATAGCTAAGATGGATTATACTCAGATTGTACTCTCTCTTGCTGCTTCACATTCTTGGTCAATTTTTTAGATGGATGTGAAGAGTGCTTTATTGCATGGTGATCTCCATGAGGAGATCTATATGGAGCAGCCTCCAGGATTTGTGCAAGACTCATCATTGGTTTTTAGAATCCATCGTTCTCTTTATGGCCTCAAACAAGCTCCTAGAGCTTGGTATGAAAAGATGGATAGTTTTCTTTTGAGTTCTAGTTTTATTCATTGTGAGTCAAATCACAATGTATACATCCTAAAGCAAGGTGAGGAGCTTGTCATATTGGTTTTGAATGTTGATGATCTCATCTTCACTGGAAATTCAGATTCCTTGATACATGACATCAAGGAGAAGTTGGTAGATAGTTTTGTTATGACATATCTGGGACTTCTACATTATTTTCTTGGTCTTCAAGTTTTTTAGTCTTTTGAGGGCATCTTTATTGGATAGAAAAAGTATGCAACAGATCTTCTTCATTGATTTGGCATGGCTGATTGTAAGCCTACCCCCACTCCATATCCATCAGGTATTGTGTTGTCTACCACTTGTATGACTCCTCTTGTTGATCCAACTTTGTATAGGCAACTTGTAGGTAGTCATTTATACTTGACTCATATCCATCCCAACATCACATTTGCTATGAACCTTGTCTCTTAGTTCTCACATGAGCCTCATGAGAGTCATTGGAAAGTAGCCAAGCATATTTTGCACTAAATTTGGGGCACCACTCACTTTGGTATACATTACATAACATAGAGTTCTACATAGCTTGTTAGATACACTGACTCTGATTGGGCTGGTGATGTTGACACTCATAAGTCCACTTGCAGATTTGATTTCACACTTGGTTCAGGTCCAGTTGCTTGGGCATGCAAAAAATAGACTACTGTTGCATTATCCTCTATCGAGGCTGAGTATTGAGGTGCTATCAAAGCTAGTCAGGAGACACTTTGGCTTCGACAGTTGCTTGGAGAGTTTGGCTTCACACAACAGGGTCCTACTACTCTTTGGTGTGACAACCAAAGTGCGATTGCTAATTCACGCAATCCTATTGAGCATTAGTGGAAAAAACACATTGAGATTCACATGCACTTCATTTGACATCTTATTTAGGATAGAGTTCTTTCTTTAGAGTTTATGCCTACAACTGAGTAGATTGTAGACATCTTCACTAAAACTTTGGCTTCTCCTCATTATCTTTAGTTGTGAGCGATGCTTGGGTTGAAGGAAGTTGTCCTTGGGGGGGATTTCCCATGAAGTCCTTCCTTCTTTTATTTTTCATATATTTGATTGGTTTGTACATGGGTACCTTATCAGGCCTAGTAGCTAGGACCCATATTTGTTTGTCATTCTCCCTATGTTTTACTTAAGGGAGGGTGTTAGAATAATGAATATTTAAGCTTATCTAGGGTTAATAAGGTAAGTTATTTATTACCTAGGGTTAATTTTATTTACCTAGGTTAATTTTTTGAGAATCTCTCAACAATATATTTGTTTGTAGTATGTGAAAACAAATAGTTTGCTTTCTCTATTTTGTAATCACAACAAATAGTTTGTTGTCATAAAATAAACTATTTGTATTATAAATAATTTACAATATATGAGAAAATAATGAGAGATTAATGAGATAATATAGATAATTTATAGGATTATCACCTATTTTTTAGGTGTGAGAAATTTATTTTATTCTTTGATATTATTTGCAAGTTATTTGTTGTGGGTTCTTTCTCCTATATTGATCCTGTGGATCTTATGTATCTCCTTATCATTCTTTAAATTGGAAGGATAGTGTCACAAATGATAAAACCAATACTTTAGAGGCTAAAACTTTCATCCTCCTCAAGTGGAATATTACTCCCAAAGTCTCAATCCTAAGGTAGAAACCTGATATAATTTTAACCAAATTGTCTTGTCCCCAAAGAGGTTGGTTGAATTTGAATTTTGATATGTATGTTAAGGGTAACCCAAGTAAGATATGGGATGGTGGGGTTATTAGGGATGAAATTAGGGTCATTATCACTACTTTTTCATGCCCTATAGGATTACATACTAGCCATGTGGTGGAAGTTAAGGTATATGTTTAGGGAAGTCAACTAGTTGCATAGCTTAAGATCATAAAACTAGACATATAGGGTGATTCCATTAACATAATTAATACCCTCATAGGTAAGGTGTGCCCATCCCATGACATCAATTAAGTTATTGAGGATTAAAAAGGCCTCCTTAATTATTTCAACAAATTTTTTATTAGCCATATTTATTGGGAGGGTAAATCTATAGTTGATAGGTTAGCCAATGTGGGTTATCTAAATCGAGACTTAGTCACATGGCATGGGACTAACAACCTACCACCCCACATTTTCCACTTGATAGATAGTGATTCAAAATATTTCAATAATTTCATAAGGGATTGGGTCATGTTGTAGCATATAATTTCACCCTTTTGATATGGTTATTCATGATCTCTAACTCTTGGATAGAAAATGGGATCAACCTAGGTTATGGGTATCCTGTGATGGGGTTGAAAGTCTAGAGAAGATTGGTTCCTCTTGGTAGATCACCTAAACTACTAATTTTGATTGGGAAAAGGTTGTAAGGGTTGTAAGGGATAAATAAAAGGGTACTAAGGCTGATACACTAAACTGAATGACACTTCAAATTTCATGAAACTAATACTAAGGAAGCTCAAAGATAACCTTCACTCACTCAATCTCTCAAACTAATCATTTTGCATCAATATTTCTAAATTAGGCTCACTTTAAAGAGATGAAGCATGAACAAATATCAAAAATCACACTATACCTTCATTAATGATCAAAAGAACATGAATTTAAACTCATAAACACCTTGAACCACCTAAAAAAATGTAAGAAAGAGAGGGCAATCACTGTGGAAGAAGGATCCTTATGTTTTAACATGAAGAATTAGTGGTAACTAAATTGGCTATTCTGATATCAAAGTTGGTAAGGTCATTAAAGTATACTAGGTTAAACATGAGACAATGGGAAATAAAAACCTCACTTAGTTGGTTATGGTGGGGAGTTGGCAAATATAAGTTTTCATTCTATTGGTTTTTGGTCCATTCTTGTCAAACTTCTCATGGAAGATAAGTTTTGGTCAATTGGATTCTTGAAAATATTTAAGCAAAGAAGCATTTTATAGGTATGTCTCAAATAATTTGATGATTCTTTAAAATATTTTATCAATTATTTGGACAATAATAAAGGACGTTTCTGTGGTCTATAATGAATTAAAAAGTTTGAAAAAGTTTTCATTCATATTTAGGAAACAAATGATGTTAGTTCTGAGTATTTCCTATTTGCATGAAGAGGTTAGAAAAAAGTGATGATTTTTGGTTGTTATTTACATGCCTGCAAAGAATATTTTTTCCATTTAGTGGTATATTTGAGAATAAAACTATCTTTAAGAGGTTTTTTTTTTAAAATATTCAATTTGAAAACAAGATATTATAGGCTAAGTTGATGTCAAAACTTGGTTAAATATAAAATGGCTCAATTGATTATGTGATATATATTCAATGTTTTCTTGGGCATTAATATTTTAAAAGGAATAAATAAATTTTAGTCTTAGAAGCTTTTTATTAAATGAAAATGATGATAAATAGTTTTTAGTTTGATATGTTATAGGTATTTGAAAGAATATACAATTTTTTTAAAATGTTAGAATTTACGGGTTTTCGATACATGGTTAAAATAGCTCTCGAGTATGTTTGATTTGCAAACTTTTGGATCAAGTGGTTATGGTGTATGCATTTTATTTTCTTATCTTGGCAAGAGTAGTCACATGCATATGATGGAATAAGTTTTTTAAACTAGAATCGAACCGGGTTTTTTTTTATCTCTATGTAAATTTGAGGGTTCTTTGAAATTTTGGAATTGATTCAACTTAATGGATTTAGTGGTATTTATTTGTGAATTGATAGATTTATTTTGGGCATGAATGTTTTATATTGATGTTGAAAAGGTTTTTGTTTGTGTCTTCCCCTAAGTTGTATCAAAATTTGGAATATTATGGATAACTTTTCTTGAAATCTAAGTATTTACATTAATATTTTGTATTTTGATAAGATATTCAAAGTGGGTATTTTGTAATGTCTTTTAACAAAGGGTTTTATTTTGAGTGAGGTAAATAGAATTATTCATTTGTTCATATGATGCATACACTTCGTTTTAGTTTTAGGAAATTTACATCCATGATAAAACGATGTCAATGTTTCAATATGAAAGTAGTATGATAGTCTATTCATGAATTAGCTAATGTGTACACTTGGACTATCAAATGAGTTACATTATATAGCTATATTAGTGTTTGTTATAGCATAAATAAAGTTCTATTCTAAGTATTTATGCATAAGTTTAAAAGACATTGACTTCATTCAAGTTCTGGTTATTTTGAGGAAATCCAAGTTTTGGTTTCTTGGATGGTAGTTTCTAATTATTCAAAAGTTATAAATGGGTTTAATATAGGTAAATTTTGAATAGATGTAGCTAGATATTTAATGTAAATATATAAAAGTTTGCAAAATATATAAATAAATGTTTTGTGTTCTCAAGCCTCATTTATCAGTTTCAGTCATTAGGTTGACTTTAAAGAGGATTGGAAAGTAATGAAGTTTTTGTTAATTTTACATCTCAAAATTGAAGTCATGGGTTTTAATTTAAATTTGGATATCCAAGTTATGGTTCCTTGATAAATCAGTTACTTATCAATTGGAAAATTATATGAATACATGATCTGGTAAGAATATGTTGGAAATTTTATATCTTTATTTCTGGAATGGTTCGGTTTTAGATAGATTTCATGAAGATAAGAAATTCATGAAGTTAGCAAGAATTTGTGATATAATATGATGTTATTTTGATGTAGTTAGGTTATTTCTAGTATGTGTAGTCAATTATATGTAGTTTTTTGAGAAGTGACAATGTACAGGATATTTAGTCTTGTTTTTTTTAACATTAGTTGATTCTTAGTCATTTAAATGTTATATTTTAAATTGTTTCATAATGTCTAGGTGGAACCAACCTAGGTCAGTGAGGAGCAGTGATGATAGGGGTTGGGGAAATAATTTTGGTAGTGATGTGAATCAACCTAATCCTAATAAAAACTTTCTTAGAGGTATTTTTCATGTAATAAGGTTCAGTCCCAGGTTTTCATAGGGGTATTAGAATGTCTGTATATTTTAATGTTTCAAACTCTAAACTTTAAAATGTTTTAAATAACTTGCCCTTCAATATAGTTAATAGAGGTCATAAATGGAATAAAGGATTCTATGAATGTATATTTGGAGCTCAAAACCCTTCACAAAGTAGTTCTTACCAACTAGAAAATAATCCATAACACCTTCTAATTCAATCCCTTGAAACTATTCAGCCAAATATTGAATTTAATCCTACTAATCATGCTACAAAGTTCAAAATTGAGATAGTTCATGCTAAAAAATATGTAAATTTGGCCATTCCATATGATGACCCTTTACCTTCTCATTGAAAAATTGTTATGAAATGTAAATGGGTAGGTCTAACTTCATCTCATAGTGAGCCTATTTTAGGATCTAAAAGGATGAATTTCGCAATACATGGTTATGCTAGTAGAAGAAAGATATGAGCATTACCCCTTCCACTAAAAACAAAATAACTATGGAAAAGAGAGTTTAAATTTAGTTGTAGCTTGATACTCCTATGGAGGTTTGAATGTTGAAGTGAATCAAATTGGAAGTTGATGATAGTATAACCAAATCAAAAATAAAATTGGTGTAGTTTCCTGTAATAAAAATGGATTATAATGTGTCTTAATGCACAAGACAAACACGTAATTAAAGTGATTTTTGATTCAGATGATTATTGGCTATCTAATGGAAAAACTTTGATTTGTGCTAAACATGGCAAAACTTTTCACTTTGCAGTTGATACTTTAACTTTAGAATTTGATAGTTTTGAAGATAATATTTTTGAAATGCAGTAGACTTATATTGATATAAATATATATGATTAGTTTATTTTTAGCATCCATTATGGAATAATATAAATAATTTTTTTTTAATCTTTGACTTATATATTTTATATATAATATATGTATTCTATAATATTATTAATTGATGAGGCTTCCCATCTGCTAATATTAATACTCCTACTCTATATTTAAATAATTTGATCATTTAAGAATTTTAAGTCTTAATTAAGCCTATCCTTAACCAATAATTGTTTAAAATAAATTGAATTTTTAAAAGTTAATTAGTTAGCATAAACTAATAACTAACTAAAGTTAGTAATAACTCATTTTACAACTAAGTTTAGAGATATTAAAAGGAGATCAATGACTCATTTGAAGATAAAAGAACAATAGGTATTGAAGACTTATACAATTTTGTGAAGTCAATCATTCATATCTCTTCTTTATATGCAATTTCTCTGAGATAGTACATCTTTTGTAGATGGACCCCATTTGGTACATTAATTTATGGTTGAGTAATTTCTTAGGAAACATATGTGTATCTAACTTTCATTATCATTTAATACTAATTATCTAAAAAAATTTAAGTTTAACATCTTTTGATAGTTGTTATTTGCAACCCTATGTACATATTTTAAGTATTCAACCTGAATAATGATGAACACTTTAATAGTTTATGACATTTCATTGATCTATTTTGACTGTAAAGTTGTCACTCAAGTTATTGTAAAGCAAGAATGTTGGTTTTCTCAATATAATTACCTTTTTCATGCTAAGATGATTTTCCTTTGAGACTCACATGCTTTATTATATTCTATACTAACTCTATTTTTAATAGAATCTTATATTTCTAGTTTTATTTATGTTTCTTAGTTTATCTCTATAGTTGATTTTATTTAATTCTGGTTTTAGTTATTTTATTAGTTCTTTAGATTAGTTATTGTTTTTTCTTTAGATTAGATAGTAATAAATATTTATTTGATCAGTTCCCTCTTTTATTTTTATTTTATAGTTTAAGTCATTTTAGTGTTTAATCTTAATTCTAATTAGCTTTTAAATTTGTTTAAGATTTTTTATTATCCATCTTTTCCTATTTAGTTTGAATTTACTTCATGTTATTTGAGAGTTGTTTGATTAGTTATTAGACTAATTTATATTTAGGCTTAGGTTTAGATTATTTATTTGATTATTTTTAGTCCTTAACCTTTATCTTATTTTAATTTTGTCTTTTGATCAGACTAGGCTTCTTTAGTTTAGACTTAATTGCTTAAGTGGTTTGTTGTCTTTTTTCTTAGTTTAGTTGTTTGATTTTTCTTTAGTTAGTTTGTTAGTTGTTTGTTGTCTCTCTAGTTTTTTACGTGATTGAATACTTTATATTTTATCTTTTCTTAAATTTATCTCTTCTATTCTATTTAACTTGGAGAATATTGTAGTAAGAAACAAGATATTACTTGAATATATACTTATTGAATTAGGTTCCTATTCTTTAAAAGATTATCTAATCCATATGTCCTCTCTATCGGATAGAATGGATTATAGATTCTTATTTAAAATTATTCATGATTTGATAAAGTGGATTTATAAATGTTATAATAAAATATATTGTATTTGATGACCTATTGATTATTCCCCAAAATTTATTAAAAAAAACCTTGCATCTTTAGGATCATAGTTGAACCTTTAGAACCCCATGATTAGACTGGTATGATTCTACCTTGACCTTCATGATAGTAAAAATGGTTGACTCATTGATGGTATAATTTTCATCATCAATAAATTTGGTAACTCCAGTAAGGATATCTATTCAAAAATCTAATTTGTTTTAATTTATATTTATATTTTGGAAGCTAATAACCTCCTATTATTCAACCTAAAATAGATATAGGAGATGATCAAGTTGATGTTAATTTAAATATAATGCATTATGCATGGTATAATCATTGTTAAAGTCTTCATGAAACTACTGATGTCATAAACCAAGAAGAAGAGATTGAAAATTTTAAAATTAATTGGTATTCAAATCTTACACATTAAACTCAATGAGACATTCTAAATTTGAATAGAAGAATTCAATAATATAGAGCTAAAGTCATAGATGATAATCATAGGCTTAAAACTTATTTCTTTCTAATTCTTTTCCATTTGATGTTTTTGTTTTGCCTAATGAAATTATTTTTACAAATTTGCAATTAGATTAAGTACATTAGATTCAAAATATTCAATATATTTAGGTAGAAGATGCTAAAACTTCCAATGAGAGAATGACTAGAAGGTCAATTAGAGTAGAGAATATAGGATCTAATTCATGGGTTGAAAAACAATAGAGAACAAGATGATCTCACTGAAAGTGAATATGAAGAATAAGTTCAAGTAGAATAATATATAGTTGTAGCACCATGAATTTTTGCTAATCCAATTAATGTTTGGAATCATCCTGGTAAGTTACAATCTCTTAAAGGATTGAATATACCAAAAAATTTTGGTGTTGTTAGAGAATCTTGAGAATATCACTTAAAATTTATTAGATTAGTTTATGCTACTCTTAGAATAACTAATGAAAAGATTTAGCTAAGATTTTTTTCACAAACATTAGAAGGAAAAGATTATCATGCATTTGTTAGTCTACCTACCAAGGTTATTGATGCTTGGAGAGATATTGAAGATTGGTTATAGTTGTCATTTATATAATCTAAAGGAGATTTTGATCTAGTTAATAAACTTCTTAATTTTTCCCTGGATCCAAATGAGACCATTTATCATTTCATTTCTATGTTCACTAAGCTACGTCAAAATATCCCATGTGATCATAGGCCTTCTAAAATGTTATCTAAACTTTATTTTTATAATGTTTTACCTTTAAAATATAAAATGGATCTAGAGGATAGATATATTACATAATATAATGAAACTATAACATTTTGTATTGAGTATGAAAAAAAATTTAAACTCATTGGATTTTTAAAAAATGTCTTTCAAAGGCTTAAATTTAGATAACTCAAAAATTTTAAAGGCCATACAAAGTCTAGGAAATGAGCTGGTCATCATTAAAAGTCAAATTAATGATAAACTTTCTTCCTTGGATAGAAACATTAAAGAAGATAAAAATGATGATATTGTTTATTATTGTAATGTTTGTGAGCTAGATCATAATCTAGATACATGTTTTGTTGTTCTTAATTTCAATCAATTTCTTCATGGAAAAGATGAAATATCCGAAGATATAGTGTATAATATAAACACTCTTGATGATAAATTAGAAAATGAAAATGTTTATGTTATGAATACTAAGAATAAATATTACAGTTCCCCTCAAAATAATAAAATAAAAAATGATAAATCTTTTTCTAATGATAAAGGGAAATAGATAATGGAAAAAAATTTAGAATAATGCTAATAATTTAAATGACAATACATCATAAAATATTCCTTCTTTCAACTGGTTATAATAACAGTCAATATCAACATTATAAACCTAAATTTTTTTGACAAACTGATGCTAAAAATTATAACATAATTGATGATTTATCAATAATTAAAGCTAGATTCTCTTTACTACATAGAGCTAGTCTTCCAAGTCAGGTTGATAATATTAATGAGGTTATTTAGAATCCTAGAGCTGATGTAAGTTTACAAGAAGAATGTAGTAATGATCATATTTATGCTCAATATTTTGACCCTCCTACTAATTACATTCTTCCTTTCTATGTTATAGTTAATATTTCTAATAAAATAATTCATAATTATATCTTAGATATAGGTACCTTAAATAATATTATGCCTAAATCTATTATTGGTCACTTAGGTATATCTTATGAAGCAATTACAAGGAAATTTACTAATTTTGATTCTAGACAAACTAAAAATTGTGATAAGTTTCATGACATAGTCATTAAAATTGCACAAGATGAATGGATTAGATGTATGGCTAATGTTCAAGTGTTGGATATTCCTAGTATTTATGTAATGTTGTTAAGAAGGGATTGGTCTAAAGTAACTGGGGATTTTATTAAGAAAGATATAATATGGGTTCCTATTAATAATAAAATTATTTTTATAAAAAGAGAGAATTTTTCTATTATACCTATTGATTTACCTTTTTTTTCAAATATTTCTTACATTGAAACTTAATTGGAACTTATGAATTACTAAATTTAGATGAACAAAAAAATTAGCATGAAGAAATATTTGAAAAGAATATTTTATGGTCACTTTACTTTGATGGAGCTAGATCTCAATAAGGTAATGGTGCTAAAATTTGTCTAATTTATTCTATAGGTAAAAATTTTCATTATGATTTCAAATTATATTTTAAAAATAACAATAATATAGAAAAGTTTGAAGTATTATTTTTAGGCTTGGAAAAGGCCATATAACTATACATTAAGTATTTGAAAGTTTTTAGAGATTCAGAGTTAGTTGTTAGACAAGTTCATAAGATATATAAAACTAATAAAACTCATCTACACAATTACGTACAAAAGCTTTGGTCATTACTTAAACATTTTTAAACTTTTAACATTATGTATATTCTTAGAGAATTCAATATTAGAACTAATAAACTTGTTGTTTATGCTTCTAATCCAACTCTAAGTGAGATTGAACCTACTACAAACTTTTATTTTATTGAAGTATTTCATCTTAAGATTATTTATTTTAATGATAGTTGGCCTTTTTTTAGTTATGATAAATATATAGATTCATTCATTAATGACAACTATTTTGATCATGATGACTATGTATTAAATTATGGAGATTATTTACAATTAAGTACTAATAAATTACCTATTGGTTTTCTGAGTTTATAATATATGTTCACACTTAATAATAACACTAAAATATATAGAATAGAAGAACCATCAAGGAGAATCATAGGTGAGACCACTCCTATAAATTTAGGCACTAAAAAAGATCTAAAATGTGTTTATTTAGGAGTTCAGGTTACTAATAATGAGAAAGTTAAATTAATTAAATTGTTCAAGGATTTCATTGATATTTTTTCATGGTCATATAAATATGTCAAATTTTATAATACTAAAATTATTAAACATGACATACCTATTAATTCTAGTATTAAACATGTTAGACAAAAAATACTAAGAATCAACCCTTTATTAAAAGATACCATTACCAAAGAGCTAGATAAGATTATTATTTTTAATATAATTTTTCCTATAACATATTTAGAAAGGGTATTTAATCTAGTTCCATTGAGAAATAAAAATGGTGATATTAGACTATGTGTTGATTTTACTGATCTAAATAAAGCTAGTGTTAAAGACAATTTCCCTATACCTAGCATCGATCAGATTTTGTAGTAGGTTGTAAGATCAAAAATGATGTATTTATTGGATATATTTTCTACTTATAATAAATTTTTTTTAAATATTGAAGATAGAAATAAAACTATTTTTACCACTCATAGAGGTACTTTCACTTATAATAAAATGCCTTTTGGATTGATGAATACATGAGCTATTTTTTAGAGAGCTATGCATGTTACTTTTGATGATTTGATTGGAATTTTAATTCAAGTTTATTTAAATGATCTCACCATTTATTATAAAAATATAAAAAATCATTTAGACCATCTTTGTGAAGTATTCACAAGATGTAAAAAAATTGGCATTTATTTGAATTTGAAGAAGTCAGTTTTTGGTGTGACTAAGGGTAAGTTGTTAGGACATATTATTTCAAAGTATGGTATTTTAATTAACCCTAAATGTGATAAAGATATTAAGTAATTTCCCCCTCCCAAGGATAAATCTAGTTTAAGGTATTTATTTGGTAAGATAAACTTTGTTAAAAAAAATTATTTTAGATTTTACTGACAAGTCTAATCATTTGCAATTGTTACTTAAGAAAGATAAAATATATAATTGGGATAAAAGTACTAAAATAGATTTTAATTATATTAAATATGTCATTTTAAGTGCTCCTATTCTTTTTAAACATGATTTGAAAAAAACATTTATTTTCTATGTTAATTCTACAAAAAGAGCTATTGGAGCTGTAATAACTCAAAAATTTGAAAATAATGAAGAAAACCCAATTTCTTATATGAGCCAAGTGTTAAAAGATTTAGAAAATAGGTACCCCATTATTGAGAAATTTGTTTTCTCATTAGTGTTATATTTAGTTAAATTTTGATATTTATTAATGGGAAATAAAAATTTGTGTGATCTAATGTACCTATTTTGTCTTATCTTTTGAAACAACTAACCATTTAGGAAGGCTTGCTACGTATATTTTATGCATTCAAGAGATTGATTTTGAATTCAAAAATTCTAAACTAATTAAAAGTGATGAATTGGAAAAACACGTAGCTAATTTTTTTTATTTAGACATTAATGTCTTAGTTTTTTCAGTTGATGCAAAATTAAATGCAAAACCATATTTAAAAACTATGAAGGTTGCTGATTTTTCTAAAAACTTTAAGTTTGTTCTTGAAATAAATGAATAAGATTGTTTATTGGCTGAAGATGATTGGTACCATACCTTAGTTTATTATTTTCAAAATTAGACTTAACCTAATAACTTAAATAAAAAAACAAAGACATTCTTTAAGATCAAAATCGTTAAATTTTTACTTGTTAGAAATTTTTGTGTTTTATCATAATAAAGATGAAGTGTTATTGAGATGTCTTACTCATGATCAGACATAAAATATTCTTAGAAGGTATCATGAAAGAAATTATGGTGGACACTATGCTGCAACAACTACTTATAAGATTTTAAAAGTAGGTTGTTATTGGCCTACTCTATTTCAAGATGCTTATAAGCTAGTACATTCTTTCATGCCTTGTCAATTTTTTGTTGAAAGAGATAAATTACCTGCAATGCCTTTAAATCCTATCATTCTTAAAAAAATTTACAAAATATGGCATTGAATTTATTTTAGATATTCACACACCTTCATCTATAGGTCATAGATATATTTTAATAGCCATATATTATTTCACTAAGTGGCCTAAAGTTAAAGCACTTAATAGTTTAGTAACAGGTGAAGTGATCTCTTTCTTAAAAAATTAGATTTTTTCTAGATTTGGAGCTCCATATGAGATTATTTTAGATAAAGGACCTCAATTTATTTTAAATGAATTTCTATAATTCTTAGAAAAATACTCTATTATTTATAGTCATTCATCTAAGTATTATCCACAAGGAAATAGACAAGATAAGTCTGCAAACAGAAATTTGATTTCAATTATGAAGAAACTAGTTTGTGATAATAAAAGGAACTGGCATCTCAAAAATAATTGAGCTTTATGGGCTAATAGGACTATCATTAAAATAATAACTAGTTATTTTCCTTTCATGTTAGTATATATGTTTGACGCTACTTTGCGAACAAAACTTCAGATTTCTTCAGCTAGTACTACCATACAATATGTAGCTAAAGATATGAATTTAACTGAACAAAGATTGCATGACTTAGTATCTCTTAATGAACCTAAAGCAACAAGTTTTCAGAAATTAGAAAGACCTAAGCTAAAATTAGAGAAATTTTTTGATAAAAAAGTTTCTAGCAAAAAGTTTAATGTTGGTGATTTAGTCTTATATTGGGATAAATCCCACAAGGATCCTATAAAGCATTATATAAGTTTGATTCATTATGGATTGGACCTTATAGAATTATCATAGTTCTTGGAAATAATACTTTTCATTTAAAAGATCTTGAAGGAAATTAGTTGCATTATTTAGTTAACGGTCATCATTTAGTTAGCTACATTTAAATTTTTCTTTTGATTTCTTGCTTGGTTTCTTTTTGGTTTGTTTTGTTTTCTATTTTGGTTTGTTGTTCAGTTCCTTACCTTTTAGTTCACTTTCTATTTTGGTTTTTTGTTTGCTTTGTTGTACTTTGATTTTGAAGTGATCAATGAAGGTTGTAAATGATGAAATGTCACATTATGAAGGAAGAAAACACATAAGATTAAAATTTTCTATAAGTATCATTCATTTTCAAAAGTTATTCTTATCAATTTAATTTTCTACAATGAATAAATAATACATGCTAAGTTATATTTGGTTGATTAAAGGTTACTTCATTTTCAGATTTTATGCTTAAGACATTTGTAATAGATTGTACATCCAACCCAAAATTCCTTATTATATAGTTCCCTTTCCTTGTGCCATACTAGTTGAATAATCCATCCCTTGCTAAAATTCATTATGAAAGGGGTTCACACATAGCTACTTGAGAAATGATTTTTCCTAGATCACACTTTCAAGAAATTTATGTCTTCATTAATAGGCAATTTGTTACTACTCAACTTCATTTCATAAAATTGACTAGCAAGGTCACTAGTGTTATGCATATTTTTCACACCCTCTAAATTTTTGTTAAAATTAATACTTTCTACCATATAGATAATCTAGTCATGAAATCTAAAACTGTGTTGGTGACCTAGTCAACTAATAGTATTTTTAGATGCATATTTTTTATTATGAGATGATAATAATTAGTTAATGAATTCATGTCGATATTTATAAGTGGTTTCAAAAGTCATGGTTGATTAATGAATAAAATATGCATATATATTTGTGAATATGACTAGTTATCTTGATTTTTAGTTAAAGTAGGTTTTGAGATAATTTTTTCAATTGGAAATGATTTTAGAATCAGCAGTACATATATTGGATTTGGTTGAAAATGCATTGTCATAATTGTTTAGATTATTCTTTTAGTTTGATCATTTGAACAACTAGACATATTGAGGAATGTGATTCTTGGTTTAGAATAGATAATGGGAATTCATGATCATTATCACAACTTTGAGATCAATAAGTTACAAAAATAGTGCATTTATTTATGGAAGTTCTTTTTTTTTGGTGCAAATATAATTGAATGCTCTTTTTGATTTTATCATTTAACAGATATTTAAGATTTTTGGCATTCTAAGTTGGTTTGTGTATGACTTAGTCACTCATGAAAATATTAAAAAAAATATTAGGGTCGAGTCATTTAAATTTAAATCCTATTACTAAATTATTAATGATGTAAATTTTCCTAACCCTATGCCTAAGGTGATATCTCTTTTTCTAATATCTACATTATTTTGGATCAATATTCCTAAGGATCTAATGGTATGGTTTAATACCCTTTAGGTCACGATGTTAAGGCCTAGGAATTTGAAAAATTTACCTATGTCTAAGGTTGATGGATTGAATAAAAAATCATTTTCAATGATTTCATTGGTAATGAGTTGGTATACATTGGCAATGTGATTCGTCGTGGCATGGTGAGTTGGATTGATCTTTAAAATCAAAGAAAATCTTTGATGCTTCAAGATTATCATGGAAATATGGTTGAAATAGTAATTTAATGTATTTTACATATGCCTTGATTTAGAAAGGTTAGTTATGTTTTAAAATGAAGAATTAGGGGTAACTAAATATGGCTATTCTGATATCAAAGTTGGTAAGGTTACTAAAGTACACTTGATTAAACATGAGCCAATGGGAAATAAAAACCTCATTGAGTTGGTTATGGTGGGGATTTGGTGGATATAAGTTTTCATTTTCTTGGTTTTTGGTTCATTCTTGGCAAGCTTTTCATGGAAGTGGAGCTCTAGTTAGTTGGATTCTTGAAGAGATTTTGAGCAAAGAAGCATTTTATAGGTATGTTTCAAATCATTTGATGATTCTTTGAAATATTTTATCAAATTTTTGGATGAAAATAAAGTAATTTTTTATGGTCTATAATGATTTAAAGTTTAAAAAAGTTTTTTTTTAATTTAGGAAAAAAATGACGTTAGTTTTGAGTATTTCCTATTTGCATGAAGAAGTAAGAAAAAAGTGATGATTTATGGTTGTTATTTACATGCACATAAAAAATATTTTGTTTATTTAGTGGTATATTTGAGAATAAAAATTTATTTAAGAGAATTTATTTAAATATTCAATTCATAAAGAATATACTATAGGCTAATTTGATAATAGACCTTTGTTAAATATAAAATGGCTCAGTTGATTATGTGATAGATGTTCAATGTTTTCCTAGGTATTAATATTTTGAAAGGAATAAATAATTTCAGTCTTAGAAGATTTTTATTGCATGAAAATGATGATAAAATTTTTCTAGTTTGATATATTTTGGATATTTGAAATAATAGACATTTATTTTAAAATGTTGGAATCTATGGGTTTTCTAAACATGGTGAAAATAACACTCATGTATGTTTGAATCATAGAATTTTGGATGAAGTGGTTATGGTTCATGCATTTTATTTTCTTATCTTGGAAATAGAATTCACATGCATATGATTGAGTAATTTTGTTAAACTAGAATCAAAGTGGGGTTTTCTGATCTCTATGTGAATTTGAAAATTTGAGGGTTCTTTTAAATTTTGGAATTGATTCAACTTAATGGATTCAGTGGTATTCATTTTTTGAATTGACATATTTGGTTTGGTCAAGAATATTTTATGTTGATGTTCAAAAGGTTTATGTTGGTGTCTTCCCCTAAGTTGTATCAAAATTTGGAAGATTATGGATAGCTTCTTTCAAAATCTAAGTCTTTACATTAATATTTTTATTTTGACAAGATATTTAAAGTGGGTATTTTGGAATGTATTTGAACAAAGGGTTTTGTTTTCAATAAGGTAAATAGACTTATTCATTTGTTCATATTATGCATGCACTTTGGTTCAATTTCAATAAATTTGCATGCATGATAAAATGATATCCTTGTTTCAATGTGAAACTAGTATTATAGTCTGCTAATGAATTAGCTAGTGCATACACTCAAAATATCAAATGAGTTACAATATATAGTTGTATTATGGTTTGGTGTAGCATAAATAAAGGTTTTATTCTAAGTATTTATACTTAAGTCATGTATTCAATATACCATGATTCTCCTAGAAAGTTTGAAATACTTTGTCTTCATTTAGGTTCTGGTTATTTTGAGGAAATCCAAATTTTGGTCTCTTAGATGGAAAATTTTGATTGTTCAAAAGTTATAATGGGTTTAATATAGGTAAATTTTGAAAATATGTAGTTGGCTATTTTGTGGAAATATATCAAAAGTTGTAAAATATATAAAAATATGTTTTGTGTTCTCAAGCCTCATTTATCATTTTCAGTCATAAAGTTGACTTTAAAGAGGATTGCACAAGTTATGAAGTTTTTGTTAAGTTTACATCTCATAATTGAAGTCACAAGTTTTAATTTAAATTTGGATATCAAAGTTATAGTTCCTTAATAAATCAATTGCTTATCAATTGGAAATTTATATGAATACATTATCTAGAAATGATATGTAGGAAATTTTATATCTTCATTTATGGAATGGTTTAGTTTTAGATTAATTTGATGAAAATAAGAAATTCATGAAGTTATCGAGAAATCATGGTATAAGATTATGTTATTTTTATGTAGTTACATTATTTTCAATATGTGTAGTTTGTTAAGATGTGACAATATACAAGATATTCAATCTTGTTTCTTTTCCAACATTAATTGATTCCTAATCATTTAAATGTTATATTTTAGATTGTTTCATAATGTCAAGGTAGAACTAGCCTGGGTTATCCAGGAGAAATGATGATAGGGGTTGGGAAAATAATTATGGTAGTGATGTGAATCAACCTAATCCTCATAGGAACTTTCCTAAAGGTGGTTTTTTTCCAAGAAGGTTTAGTCCCAGGTTCATAGGGATACTACAATGTCTATACATTTTGATGTTTCACACCCTAAAATCTAGAATGTTTTAAAAACTTGCCCTTTAATCTAGTTAATAGAGGCCATATAGGGAATATAGGTTTCTATGGATGTAGATTTAGAGCCTGAACCCCTTCACAAAGTAGTTCTTATCACCACTTAAAAAATAATCCACAATACCTTCCAATTCAGTTTCCTAAAAGAATTAAGCCAACTATTAAATTTAATCCTACTAATCAAAAGACATAGTTTTAGATTGAGATAGTTCATGCTAAAAACTATGTAAATTTGGCCATTTCAATTGATGACCCTTCATCTTTTTTTTGAGAACCTATTATGAAAGGTAAATGGGTAGGTCTAACTTCATCTCATAGTGAGCTTGTCTTGCAATTAGAAAGGTTGAATTTGGGAATACATGGTTATGTTAGTAGAAGAAAGATAGTGGAAATTCTCCCTTCTACTAAAAAAACAACTATGGAAAATAGCACTAAAAGTCTATTAGAGCTTGATACTCCTATGGAGGTTAGTATGTTGAAGCAAATAAAATTGGATGTTGATAGTAAAATTGAATCAAGAACAAAGCTAGTGTATTTTTCTGTAACATAAATGGAGTAGAATATTTGTCTTAATGCATAAGACAAACATGTAATTGAAGTTATTTCTGATTTAGATGATTATTGGCTATCTAGGGTATACCTTTGTTTTGTGCTAAATTTTTACGTGGTATAACTATTCACTTTAACTTCACATTTTTATAGCTTTGTTGATAATATTTTAGAAATGCAATAGACTTATTTTGATATAAATATATATGATTAAGTTATTTTTGGCATGCATTATGGATTAATATAAATAGAATTTTGTTGATATTTAACTTATCTATTTTATAGTTAATATATGTATTCTATTATATTATTAATAGATGAGGGTCCCCACTAATTAAGACTATTACCCCCGATCTATATTTAAATAATTTGATTAATTAAGACTTTTAAGTCTTAATTAAACTTGTCCTTAACAAATAATTATTTAAAATTAATTGAATTTTAAAAACTCAATTAGTTAGCATAAACTAATAACTAACTAAAGTTAGTTATAACTCATTTTGCAACTAATTTTGGAGGTATTAAAAGGAGACGAAGGACTCATTTGAAAATAGAAGAAAAATAAGTATGGAATACTTATACAATTTTGTGAAGTCAATCATTCATCTATCTTCTTTCTATGCAACTTCTCTAAGTACAACTTTTGCAGATGGACCTAATGGTACTTTATATGATAGTTGAGTAATTTCTTAGGCAACACATGTATATCTAAATTTTATTATCATTTAATATTGATTATCTAAAGTCTATTAAGCTTAACATCTTTTGATGGTTGCTATTTGCAGTCCTATGCATAGATTATAAGTATTTAACTTGAATAATGATTAACACTTCACTATTTTGTGACACTTCATTGATATATTTTGATTGTAAAGTTGTCACTCAAGTTATTGTAAAGCAAGAATGTTAGTTTTCTCAATAGAAGTTACCTTTTTCATGTTAAGATGACGCTCTTTTGATACTTGCATGATTTATTTTATTCTATACTGACTCTATTTTTAATAGAATCTTATCTTTCTTGTTTTATTTCTATTTCTTAGTTTATATTCATAGTTGTTTTAGTTTAATTATAGTTTTAGTTATTTTATTAGTTCTATAGATTAATTCTTGTTTTTTCTTTAGATTATATATTAATAAATTTTTCTTTGATCAGTTCCTTATTTTATTTCTATTTTATAGTTTAATTTCTTTTAGTGTTTAATCTTAATCCTAACTGGCTTCTAAATCTTTTTAAGTTTTTTGATTAATAGGATTTTCCTATTTAGTTTGAATTTATTGCACGTTAGTTGATAGTTGTTAGATTAATTTCTATTTAGGCTTAATTTTAGATTATTTATTTGATTATTTTTAGTCCTAGTTTTTATCTTATTTTAAATTTGTCTTTTGATTAGACTAGGTTGCTTTAAGTTTAGACTTTATTGCTTAAGTGGTTTGTTGTCTTTTTTCTTAGTTTAATTATTTTATTTTTCTTTAGTTAGTTTTTTAGTTGTTTTTGCTTCTCTCTCATTTTACGTGATTGAATAATTTCTCTTTTATCTTTTCTTAAATCTATCTCTTCTATTTCTAGTTAATTTGGAGAATATTGCATCAAGAAACAAGATATTACTTAAATATATACTTATTGAACCATGTTTGTATTCTTCAATAGATTATCTAGTCCATAGGTCTTCTCTATTAGATAGAATAGATTATAGATTCTGATTTGAACTAATTCATGATATGATAAAGTAGATTTTTTAATGTTATAATGAAATATGTTATATTTGATGAATTATTTATTATTCCCTAGAATTTATTAAAAAAAAACCAAGACTAGACCAGTACAATTCCATCTTAATATTGATGATAGGTGAAAGGATTGATTCATTGATGGTATAATTTTTATCATCAATAGTATAAATACATCAAATTTTATCTCATAAAGTAGATGTTGGAGTCAAAATGGTGGATCTAGATAAATTTGATGGTCTGTATTACATCATTCATCTTGATTTGATGGTGCAAGATAATTCAAAGGGTCAAAGAGCTCTAAAGTGCATAAAGCAGTAGACTAATAATAAGATCCCAAGATCAAAGTGTGATTGATGAGTGGCACAAGCACACGATTCCTATTATAAGATCTACATATTACATTCATTCACATCAAGTAGATCAATAGAGTCAGATGAGTCAAAATATCAATGATCTGAGCTATTTTTTAATGGCCAATCAAAAAAAGGTGAGCCTAGGTGACTTAGATGAAGGTTGACAGAGAAATGTTTGATGGGAAAGGTAAATAAAAGGCATGGAGCCAAGTTTGAGTATGGTCTAACTCAGACCAAAGCCAACATTTCAATGTATTCCAATGAGGTAGATGCATAGAATTCAACGGTTTCATCTTTGGGACCAACTGCTTGAAAGAGACCCTTCTCTCCACTATTGCATGCCATGGTAAACTAGTGAAGAGTAGTTAGCACTAGGATAAAGCTATAACATATTGATCCATTTGTTCTAGCTATATTGATGTTAGAACCCAACTCAGATCAGGGAAGATCAATGAGGTAATAATGTAACTGTGCAACCAATTGAAGTGACCTAGATCAATCAAATGGTCTAAATGAGCATAATTTGATAAATAAGTTGTAACTATGGTTCAAAAATTTAAACTAATTGATTCCCCTTTTTAGTTTCAAAGCTCCCTTTCTCTTGCTTACTTTCTTTTATAAATATAGATCTTGAACTATTATAAAATAGTTCCACTCCATGTATGGTTAATCCCTACTAAAACGATGTCATATTTTACCTTTAAACATTAATTATAATTTTTTTTATAAGTTTTGAAAGTGATGTATGTTGATGAAAAGTGATAATTCTCTATCCTTTCCTCCCTTATCCTTTCATTTTTGTGCAAGATTTACTATTCTAATAGGTTATATGAAGTGTTGGCAAGTGTATGAGTCTATATTTTAAGTGTAAAATGAGCCTTAATGCCTAAAACTAACCTATGGTTCACTTAGCTTGGATATCTCTCATGTATATCACCTTTATATTAAAATACACATGTTAGAATCCATAGGACTTGGAATTTAGTTTATGTGCCTTATTTCTCAGTACAGGAAAGTATGATGGTTATATAGAACACATATTAGTGAATCACCCCCTTATATTAGGTTAATTTCATGCAACTTATAACTCTTTCCTCCCTATAAGTGATTATTTAAATAGGTGTGAGAATTTCTAGTTACATTGAAGGAGCTATCCCTTAAATCTATAAGCTTATTTCCATTATAGGTGCACCCACATATCAAGAAATGTTCTCATCTTTCCCATATTTGGAAGAGGATTGAACACCCTCTTCTAGGGTGAAACATTTGGTGAGAACATTCACCTAATTGAAAAATATCATTTATGACTTGAAATAACTTTTAACATCTTCTTAAGAAGTCATCCTACATTGGAAGGTCTGAAGGTGCCTTAATGTGATATGTGCCTTCTAGGCCTAAAACTGGATTTTAGGCCTAGTATTGGTGTTAGAGGTATGAGTGACATGTAGGTGATGTTGTCACCAAATATTATACCCTAGAAGAGGATGTTCAATCCTTTTCTAGATTTGGAAAACATGGGAAGATTTCTAGGTATGTGGGTGTACCTATATTGGAAATGAGCCTCTATATTTATGGGATAGCTCCCTAAATATATCATGAAATGATTATCACTTAAATTAATACTTAATTATGGGGAAAATAGTTAGATAATGAATAAATTAAACCTACTCTAAAGGAGGTGGTGCATCAAAATGTCTTGTACATGACCATTAGATTTTTACCATGATGAAATAAGGCATACAAACTAGTCTCTAAGTCTTAATGGGTTTTAACATGAACATTTCAATATAGATGTGAGATTTGAGAAAAAACACAAATTAAATTAACTATAGGGTATATTTCACTCTTCAAGGATAATCGTACACTTGAAAAATCTTTACACAGTAGACTACACTCTATATAACCTATTACACTAGGAACTCTTACTTAAATATGAAAGTATAAGGGAAGAAAGGATAGAGAATTATCATCACCATACATCACTTGTAGACTTATAAAATTATTCAAAACTAAAAAAAAAACTTGCATTAATGTTCAAAGGTAAAATATGACATCAGTCTAATAAAGATTTGCCATACATGGTGTGGTCTCTTAAAAAGGCTAAAATGGTAGCTACTTATAGCATTTGGGAGAGAGAAGTAGGAAAAGAGAAGTCCAAAGGGGAATCAAATGAGTTCAACCTCATTTTAACCATAATTAAAACTAAATCTACCAACATTCTTCTTTGGAACCTCCTAATTTATTTGAGTCATCTCAAGTAGTTATAATAGTTCATTATTCCTACACTCATGCTTCATATGGTTGTAATGATGGGATCAAGTTTTTTTGAGATAAGTTCCATCATCTATTCAGTTACAATAATCACATCCATCTATTATAAATTTGTCTTGGTACTAACTTCTCTTGACTGGTTTGTCATGAAATGCAAAGGTGCAGAGAAACATCTCTTTGATGCAGTTTGGTCCTACAAATTAAATTGTTGGGGTCTACATATATGCCTTCATGGTATCCTTAAAAAATCTATCTCTTGTTCTATCTAGATCATGATCAAACCCATCCCCATGTTTATAGGTTCACTATAGATGAAAAAGCAATCTCAGACTATTGGTTTTCCTATAGTCTTTATATTGATACAAACCTATATACTACATAGTCCATTTTCTAGATCCAAATAGGTCTAAATAAACCCATTATATCTCTACAAGATCCAATAATTCATGATATGAATAGGTCCCTTTATGTTCTTAATCACCTTGGCTACATCATTATGTCTACTTCATGGCATTTGATTGAGATCTAATGGTGGATCAATGATCCCTGAAAGCTTGCCCTAGTTCAAGTTTGATCATGCACTCAATCTCCATAAAGTCCCCTAGATTTTCAACCTCTAATTTCAGTATTCATTGATATCTGAATCAACACATTGAAATATTGAACCATCTCACATGGTTGATTCTACTTGGTATGAATTATTGTGAGTCGTTGATCTTTCCCTTGACTTGTTAACTCTGTCTAAGTTGGTGCCACATATTAGCCTTATGTTTTATTTGAAGATGCACTATCAGTCTGCCAACTTCATCACTTGTGCCATGTGGTTTCCTTTGAGCTCTCTGACATTTTGACTCATCTTGCACCATTAGATCAAGATGTACAATGCAACATGGACTATTAGATCTGCTAGGACCCACTATTTGAAAACTAATGACTACTTTATGAGCTTAAATTTGGCATCCATGCTCCCATAAAATTATGTTCACATGACCATAATTTAAATTCATGTAACCATTAAATTTAATATTAAAAGGGTTTGTTTTGATCAATCTCTATTTTTATGTTTGGATGGATGTATTACTTTATAGGTCCAACATTAAAGCTCCATAACTCAAGCTAGAGAACTTGCATGAGCATGAAAATTTTAGAGGTGATCCTGGTAAATATAACTCCATGAAAATGCAATATTTTGGCCTATGGGGCTTCCTGTGTGAAGATTAAAAAATGAAAAAATGAGTTGGTTCATTCATTCTTGTGTGGTTTCCTAGATATCCTAGTCCTTTAGACTTAGCAAGCTAAACTTGGAAGGCTTAGATCTCAAGATAGAAGACTCATTGAGATATGAAAATTATAGGGCATGTTATTGTTACTAAGGACATTGATCATGTATAGTTTTATGGTCACATAAGTCTTTTTAAGAATATTTTTAAATTACATAAGAATTCTTTTTCATTTTTTTTTCCATGTGACGTACTGATGATGGTTTGGCTTCACAAATCTTATTCTTGAGTTATTTCTTAATCTTTAAAATCTCATATGAATTATTTGAGGCATAAGTAAACCTTTTCCATGCTCTAATTTAATTTATCACTATGAAGACCTTCCACTTGCATATATGACCCTAAAATTACCCCTAAGATATCAAATGGCACAAGGATTGAGCCAAACCATGACCAAAACTATAATGGCATATGAAATGACATCAAATAAGATACAACATAACCCATGGCATTAAAAAAAATCTATACAAGATTATGACTATAGGGGGTTAACCCATTTTGTCCTAGGGTAAAAAGTGGTTAACATATTTAGCAATTTCCCAAGAGTGGTATGCTTGCTATACCATAACTAGTTACCTAAAACTATCCATTTGGATATGGAATCACAAGTATGTAGGTTGGACATATAAACTAACTTAAATAGTACACAAAACACAAGAAAAAAATGGGAACAAAACATAAAGTAAGAAACACAATAGTTCTTAAGATCACTTATTGAACACAAAAAAAGAAGAAAGGAAACACATACCTAATCTAATATTTACAAAATTGACCTCCAGTTCTCAATAGTAAGGTTTCAAATGTATCCCATTCATATGAATAGGTAGATCTTCTCCATATATCCTTACTAACTAAAAAGAGTTGATTTACTTTCACTTGGTGATGACATATGGTCCACTCCATAGGGTTCCAAATTTGGTATGTCTCTCTAGTTTTGCTCTATCTTAATCCCATTTCAATACTATGCCACCATCTTAAAATGATCTTGGTGTTGCCTTCTTGTCAAATTACCTCTTCATTAATATTTGGTGATGCTCCATATCTTGATGAGATTTATTCCTAGTCTCTTAAAAATCCATTAATTTTGTCAATCTCACCTCCATTGGAGTGTTCTCAAACAACACTAGTTGATGTTCTAACTCTAAGGTTGGAAAATTCTACGAGATAAACAACTTAGCCTCCCTCCCATAGGTAAGAACAAAAGGATAATTCCCTATTGACCTCTTGGGAGATATTTCATCACCCCATAAGGCTATCTTCAATTTGGTGTGACAAGATCTTTATTTATGTTCCAAGGCCCTCTTGATGATTATGATTAGATTCTTGTTAGTAGATTTAGCTAACCCATTAATTAACTTGAGGATAATAGTTAGATGAAGTCCTCAATAATATACCATTACTATTTTCCCAATCAACTATCTTATCACCCATGAAAGCAAGAGCATTATCTAAAATAATAGTAGGAGTATCAAACCTTATTATAATATTCTCATACAACTGTAAGATAGAATTATCATTATATTCATTCAATGCTACTACCTTGAACCCTCTTTCAAAATAGTTAGTTTATGTGAGTATCCATTTATGACTAGTACTTGATGGGGGATTTATCATACCAATAAAATAAAGAGCCCATTACATAAAAGGTTAGTCTACTTGGACAGGCTTTAAAGGAAGAGCTACAAGCTTATATTTTCCTAAATATAAGGCACATTATATACACATTCCCACCCAATCATAACAATCCTTGAAGAGGCTGGGATAATAATAACTAGCCATCATTATCTTGGTAGCTATGGTTCTTGGAGAGAAATGACCTCCTACTATCTAATCATGGAACTTATCTACCAATACTCTGAACTAATCACTATCAATTCACCTTAGTAACACACCATTGATGTCACTCATAAAATTCACACCATCCACAAGATAAAGTGGAATATATTGCAATATAAAATATCTCCTTTGTGATCTACTCATATTATTAGGATACTCACCATTTTGAAGAAATATGATCACATCTTGTGTCCAAATTTATGGAGAGAATAAACCAATTGATTGGGAACAATCATGATTGACTAGAGCCTCTTCCTTTAACTCATGAAGATATGAAGCTAGATGTTCAAAAATACCTTTACCCCTTACCAATTTTGTCACATTAATATCAACATCATACTCCATTAACTTAGTGATCCACTCTGTCCTCTTTTCACTAAGATATTTACTCAAAATAAACTCTTTGGTGCTAGAATGAGAGACCATAACATGAATTTTATTATTTTAAACCATATTTATAAACTTATTTATTCCTTTTAAAATAACAAGGACATTTTTATCTAAAAAGGTGTACTTGAATTAATAATCTTGTAGACCTTGACTAAAGAATACAATTGGTTATTCCACATCCTCATCATTCTTTTGCATTGACATGGTTGAGATAGTATCAACGTTGGAAAATGAATACAACATGAAGTATTTATTAAAATCAAGATTCATAAGAGTATGATATTATAAAATTGATTTACTTATGGATTCAAAACTTCTCTTACCCTCTTTGGTCCAAGAAAGGACTTGGTTCTTCTTGAGCATAACTATGATAGGTTTCACCAAAGATGCAAAACTAGGTATGAACCTCCTTAAAAAAATTATCTTGCCTAAGAAAATTTTAAAACCTTTATTATGAAAGGGTAATGATAAGCATATAATAACTTATATTCTTTTAGGACAAATGGTTAAACCATCCTTGGAAATAATGTCCTAAGAGCTTGCCTTCATGAACAATAAAGATGCACTTCTGTGGATTAAGAGATAATCCATACTACCTACATATTTCAAATACTTGTATGATTTTTTTCTTGTGTTCATTAAAATATTTATAAAATATTTTTATATTATCTAAAGAAACCAATAACATCTCATTTATTAACCCTTTGAAGGCCATGTCCATTGCTCTTTGACAAGTGGCACTGACAATGGACAAACCAAAGGGCATATTTCTATAAAAAAAAAACTCCACCATTTAGTAGTGAAGATTATCTTAAATTTATCATCATCATTTAATAAAATATGATTATATCTTAAATATCCATCTAGAAGAGAAAAACATTGAGAACCTAAAACCTTTTGAAAAAATTGCTCCATTGAGGGTAGAGGATAGTGATCTTTGAGTGTCACTCTATTAAGATCTCTAAAATCTACACAAAGTCTTATCTCCACATTATTATTTATAATAGACATGAGGTTAGCTACCTATTTTTAATGATTTATGGGAAATATTATCTCAAATTCAAGGATTTTAGTAAGCTCTAACCTCATGAGTTACTCAACCTTAGGGTTGATGGGTCTTTTCTTTTGTCTAACCAGTTTAACTCCAGGTTCCAACTCAAAGGTATGGTGTGATAATCTAGGGTCAAATACTTTGAGGTCCTTATATTCCTAATAAAATATATCATGAAACTCTTTACCCAACTCAATTAATGCTTACTTCTCTAATGTAGAACATACCTTGCCTAGTTTGAGGAGTTTGTCCTTGAAGATCAAGACTCTTTCATAATTCTCATCTTTTATAGACATACTTTCTCCTTCATATTTTGATCATTATCATTGATTATACATTCTAAGGTCACCAAAACCTTAGGTATCTTATTGGTCCTTAGTTGCATAATCTGATCATCCAATTATTTTTAAAGCCTCCTTTGATTCTTTGAAGAAAACTCAGCCTCATTTTGTAAGAAGCATGCAATGTGTTTGTCACTATCAAACACTTACCAATACACTTAATTATTAGGTACAAAAATTATGATAATGATCTTAATATGAGACTATTTTCCCTCCTCTTTTATGGTAGTTAGAGTATCAAATTGATCTCCTATATTAGCTAGTATATCATCATGACTTTTATAATCCCTTGGGATTGAATGAATATTGAATGCATTGAAGTCTTTAAGAAAATCCCAAACCCTATGTCTATATGAATTAATAAAATATTTATTAGTAGTTAACACATTCATCACCTGATGCACAACCAATTGAATGTCTCTATATACCTACAAGTTCTTTGTTCCTTTTCTCCTTGCCCATTGAAGGTCATGAATTAAACCTTCATACTCAGCCACATTACAAGTATAACTAAAATGAAATATGTGTGTAGCATAATATTATTGTTTATATGGGGATACCATCATAACACCATCCCTTGTACCAAATTTACTTCTTGAACCATCAAAAAACATCTTTCACAACTGATCATCTTTACCCTCATTCTTGGTAAGTAGAGGTGTTGGCACTCCTTCATATATACAATACACTTCTAAATAAATTTCATCCACAAAAGCATAGGGATCCTGTTCATAAGTTTTAGTGCCATATTCATCAAGAAATAAATATTTAATTCCCTCAAGCTTAGAAGAAGTGTCATTACCTAGAATAAAATCCTTTTCTTCATGAACAACAAAATTCAAATTAGAACTTATCTCAATATAAGGTTCAATATGAAACATTGAAAGAGGTTGTGTCTTAATTATCACCTTAGCCCCTTAACTTATTTTAAAGGAAAATAAATACCATTCAAATGAGAGATAACCACCTATCTTGGCTATGAAGTCCCTTGATAGGTATATTTTAGAGAGGGTTGAGAGATCAACCACAACTATGTCTTTCAAGATAGGAAAACTAGGGTAACTGTGCAAAAAAACCTTCAAGCCTTTTATCAATCCTAATATCTTGGTATGTGTACCATATAATTAAAGAACCCCTTATCTATGTGGCTCATATTTCAAGCCCATATTTTTAGCTATATCTTTAGGCATGATAGAAGTAAAATCTCCACTATTGACTATGCAATTGTGGACCAACTTGTCACCTATAATGAGGGTGAGGTAAAATGGTGGATCTTTATTAACACTATTTGATGGTTAAAAAAAGGTAATAGGATCATTCTCAAGATAAATGTGGCCATGAATTTGATTTGAGGGTGAGACACTATCAAGGATAATAGATAATTTCTTCTATAGAAGTTCTTTTTGACAAGGTATATGAAGGACATCCTAAAGAGAAATGGATGTTTTAGTGTTATTCAAAGAATATATAATGTTTAAATAATCCATACCTACTTTTTATTTGGATTTTTTAGGAAGATAATTACCTAAAACTTGAGGGATATGGATAGATCTTACAATATTTTGACTTGATATAGATGTAGAAGTTTTTAGAACTATCACACTTGTAAATATGTCTTATTGCCTTAAAGGAGAATTAGATGATCCTATTTGAATTCTAACACCACCTCCTATATCGTTCCTCTTGGCCTTTGTATTTTTTATGATAGAGGCTCCTTGATTTTGCATAAAAGTGTCTTCAACTAGAAAGTTGGTGAAGATCTCTCTTTGAGGTTGTCACTCATTAACTTGCATCATCACATCATCCTCATTTGATAAGAGGGTAGTAACTACTCCTTGATCCAAAATAAATTTTTATCCATTCTCATTGACATCCATGAATTTGTATTTTTTCCAATCTTCTCCTTGTACCAAATTACTATTAACTAGTACCATCTCCCTTGCATTGGTGGTAGAGTTAGGATTGTATGCATTAACAGGCCTATTGGGATTAAGATACCATTGGCCCCTTCCTCTTTCATATTTTTTATAATACAATTTTTGATAGGGGTAAGGATTCTGATAGGCACCATTTTTACTATTAACTTGCTTATTTTGAGCCTCTAAGGCTAAGAACTTTACTTTCCAATCATCATTATTTTATACTTGTGTAGAAGCCACCTTAGCTTTTATATTAGCTTTAGGAACTTTAGCCACTTCTAGATTGATATCAAAAGTATTAGATAAAATAGGAATAAACACCTTAGGAGGAAATCTTCTATCTTGGATGAGACTATTCTCATCTTTGATAGTAAGATCATATGCTTCAAGAAGAGTGGAATCTCCCAAGAAGCATGACAACAATTTTTGTCATGATGGCTTTCAAGTAAGTGGGGAATACAATGCTAGCAGGTGGTCTCATGGTAGGAGGAAATCTATGCCAAGTCTTCTAAAACCTTTCATTGAAGTCATGCATTCTTTCTTTAGGTCCCCTCTTTATCACATTGAGCTGATGTATGAGAGAATCATGGTCACTTTTATTTCCAAATTTGGAGGTCAAAAACACTCTAAACTCATCCCATGCTGTAATGCATCCACATTTTATAGTACTATACCAATCAAGAGCCTTCCATTTAATGGACATGGCAAGGAGTCTAATGGAAATGTTCTCTCCATCAATATTGAGGAAAATATAAAAGTTACAAACATCTCTAATGTGCTCACTAAGTGTGATATGACTTTCACCATTGAATGTGAGCACACCTTTCATGATATTAGGAGGAATGGCATCCTATGTGTGAAGTTGAATTAGATTATCATTATTGAAGGTAGGGAAAACATGATATCTAGCCATGTCTTATTTTTCAATATGTTTAACTTCTTTGGCCTCTTCAACCTCTTACTCCCTAGAAAAGTCTAGTCATTATTCAAAGGGCAGGTTGGGCTGTGGATACTAAATTATAAGAGAAATTTTAGGCTGAATGGGTGGGTTAATAGGATTGGATTTTTAGTATAGGATGACCTAGTGAGAACACTAAATTATGAGGGCACATTTATAACAAAAAAAAGGGCTCAACCCATATTTACCATGGAGTCTCAAAATGTTGAGTAGTACACCAATTTGTAGCTGATGTTTTCAAGACAACCATTCACCTTGATAAGTCTTGAAGACAATAGGTCGTACTGGGCATGCCAAAACTATTGTCACCAAATCTTGTACCCTAGAAGAGGGTGTTCAGGCCTCTTCCAAATTTAGACAACATGGGAATATTTTTAGGTATGTGGGTGTACTTATACTAGAAATGACCCTCTAGATTTAAGGGCTAACTTCCAGAATATATCATGTAAGGCTTATCACTTAAGATGATACTTACTTATGGGGAAAAGTGTTAGATAATGCATAAATTGAACCTAATATAAAGTAGTTGATTTACCAAAATGTCTTCCACATGAGCATCAATTTTTTACCATGATGAAACAAGGCAAACAAACTAGTCTCTAAGTCTTAATGGGTTATAACATGAGCATTTCAATATAGAGGTGATATGTGAGCAATGGAAAAGGTAAATGAACTAGAGGGTAGGTTTCACACTCCAAGGACAATTGTATACTTGAAAAATATTTACACACTAGACTACACTCTATATGACCTGTTAGACTAGTAAATCTTGCTCAAATATGAAAGAATAAGTGAAGGAAGGATAGGTAGTTATCACTTCTCATCGCCATACATCACTTATATAATTGTTAAAAAATAAAAAATAGGCTTGCATTAATGTTCAAAGGTAAAACATGACATTAATCTAGTAGGGATTTTCCATACATGGTTTGGTATCTTAAAAAAGTTGAAATGGTAACTACATATAGCATTTGAGAGAGAGAAATTTGAAAAGAGAAGTCCCAAGGGGATTCAAATGAGTTCAAACTCATTTGGACCGTAGTTACAAATGCCTCTACCAATATGTTTCTTTGGAACCTCCTAATTGATCTGAGTCATCTCAAGTAGTTGTAATAGTTTATTATTCTTTCACTCATGCTCCATATGGTTATAATGACTAGACCAAGTGGTTTTGAGATAAGCTTCAACATCAATGTAGTTACATTAATTAGATCCATCTATTATAAATTTCTCCTTGTGCTAACTAATCCTAACTAGTTTGTTGTGGCATGCAAAGGTGGAGAGAAGGGTCCATTTCATGCACTTTGGTCCTAGGGATGAAACCATTTGGGTTTATGTGTATGCCTTTGTGGTATCCTTAAAAAATATATCTCTTGTTATAATTTGATCATGATCAAACCTATGCCCATGTTCATAGGTTCATTAAAGATGGAAAACCAATCTCAGACTATTGGTTTTTCTATAATCTTTATATTAATGCAGACCTATATATTATATAGTCCCTTTTTTGGATCCAAATAGACCCATTATATCTCTGTAAGAGCCAAGAATTCACCATATGTATATGTCCCTTTATTTTATTGATCACCTTGGCTACATCATTATCTCTAATTCATAGAGTTTGATCAATATCTAATGGTGGATTGTTGATCCTTGGAAACTTGACTTGGTTTAACTTTGGTCATGTGCTAGATCTCCATAAAGTCCTATAACTTCTCAACCTTTAATTTCATTGGTCATCTATATCTGACTCAACCTATTGACATATTGACCCATCTCACACCATTAATCCTACTCAATATGAATGATCATGAGTTTGGCATGCAAAGGTGGATAAAAGGGTCCCTTTCATGTAGTTTGGTCCTAGGGATGAAAACATTTGGTTCTATTTGTATGCCTTTATGGCATCCTTAAAAAATATAGCTCTTGTTCTAACTATATCATGCTTTAACCTATCTCCATGTTCATAGGTTCATTATAGATAGAAAACCAATCTCAGACTATTGGTTTTCCTATAATCTTTATATTGATATAGACCTATATACTGTATAGTCCCTTTTTTGGATCTAAATAGGTCCAAATAGACACATTCTATCTCTACAAGAGTTGAGAATTCACCATATTCATAGGTCCCTTTATGTTCTGATCACCTTGGCTACATCATTGTCTCTACTTCATGGTTTTTGATTGATCTCTATTGGTGGATTGATGATCATTGAAAACTTACCTTGGTTAAACTTTGGTCATGTTCTTGATCTCCATAAAGTCCCCTAGATTCACAAATTTTAATTTCATTGGTCATTGATATATGACTCAACCTATTGACATATTGAACCATCTCACATCGTTGATCCTACAAAGTAAAAATTATCATGAGTCATTGATCTTACCCTTGACTTTCCATCTTTGTCTAGGATGGACTTTCCATCTTTGTCTAGGATGGTGCCACATGTCAACCACTAATTTGATTTTAGGATCCGTTATTAGTCTGCCATCTTTAGCACTTATGCCATGTGGTGGATTCTTAATCTCTTTAACCTTTTAACTCATCTTGCACTATTAGATCAAGATGTATGATGTAATGTGGAATATTAGCTCTACTAGGACCCACTATTTGAAAAATAATAGTTACTTTATGAGTTTAAACTTTACATCTACACTCCCATTAAATGACATTTGCATGACCATAATTAATGTTTGTGCAACCATAAAATTTAACCTCAAAAGTTTTTTTATCAAGCTTTATTTTGATGTTGGTGCAGATATCTTAGTTTGTAGGTCCAAATTAAACTCCATAACTCAAGCTAGATAACTCACGTGGGCACAAAAATTTTAGAGGATGATCTTGGTATATATAAATCTATGGAACTACAATATTTTGGCTTGAAAGGCTTCTTGAGTGAAGATAAAAAAATACACGAATGAGTTGGTTCCTTCATTCTTGTGTGATGTCCTAGACAACCTATCCCTTTAGACTCAACAAGCTTAACTTGGAAGGCTTAAATATCAATATATAAGACGCATTGAGATATGAAACTTATTTGGCATATTCTTGGTACTAAGGACATTGATTATGCATAGTCTGATGGTCACATGAGGATTCTTGAGCATATTTATAAATTACAAAAGTAAGGTATTTCATTCTACTTTCCATGTGATGTCTTGATGATGTTCTAACTTCACAAAGATTTTTCTTAAGCTATTGCTTGATCTTTGAAAGCTTAGATGAATTCCTGGTGGAATAAGCAAACATATTCCATGCTCTAACTACATTGATCACTATGAAGACCTAAAACTTACATATATGACCCTAAAATGACCCCTAAGATATTAAATGGCATAAAAATTGAATTGTATCATGACCAAGACTATAATGGAATATGAAATGACATCAAATAACCTACAATATACCCCATGACATTATAAAACAACCCTATATAAGATTTTAACTATAGGGGTTGACCAATTTTGGCTTTAGAGAAAAAATGGTCAATAAGTGAGTTTAGGGTTAAAACTCATCATATTACATCATTTTACCTAATCTAAACTTCTATAAATATTCAAACTATTGAAAACTCCTTATGTCTTCACCTTAGGGTTTCTTGCAATCATAGCTTGTAAAACCCTAATGGTTAAGTTTGGTGATCTATCTTTTTAATCTTGATATTTCTCCATCATGATGACACATTATCAGACCTTTAAACATCTCTCATTTATTCAAAACCTTTTCATTATGTTCAAAATATTTGTGAAACCTTAACTCTTCAGAAAACCTTTTGAGCTATAATGGTGATTGTCAATATATAAAGACATGATTGTAACAAAATAGTGGATGCTTACACTATTTATGTGACCCCACTAAGAGCATGTTTATTTATAACCACTCATTAACATCAATTTTACCAATTTTTAAATTTTTATCTCACCTATAGAGACCTGTAGATGATGTTTTCTCAAAATTAGCTAGTGGGTTGCCTATGTGAAGGACTATTTATGACTATAGGACGTCTATAAAAAAATATTGGATGCTTCCAATAATAATGTGGTCTTAAGGATGGAATTAATATTTTTATAAACTCACCATTATCATATGTACAAAAAATTATAACCTAACTCCTCCTTTATATGATCCAAAATCACAAATTTCTCTAAGATTGACTTAAGCTGCCTGTGTTTCCAAAGGGTCTATGACTGAGTTATTTTGTATCACCTTATGTTTGGGCCTGAGAGTGAAAATGAAGATTTTATAAGGATTTTTTAATCCTAAAAAAATCATTCATATCATTTGAATTTTCTTCACATCCTCAACAAGATATCAAAGTGTTATACCTTGCCATCTCTTCTTAAAGTCTTATACCTTGAAATTATTGGTTTTAGGTGAATATTTCCATAATGAGGGCCTTAGTAGATGATATAAGCGATATTTAGAGTTAATTAATATTTATCAAATTTAACTTATGATATATAGATCAAATATAAACACCAAATAAGTTCTTTTCCTTCTAGATCATCACACTTTTAGCTTAAACCTTTAAGGACATAGTTGTAGGTGAAGATCTCTAGTTAAGTATTATTATGAACCCCTTGAGCATTATAAAAACCTTGTGAGTGTTTATCTCAGAGTAATATTATTTTAATTCATCATTTTTACTTATTTTAACCATTTTTTTCTATCTTATAACCTTGTATAGTCAAGCTCTTACAACCTCTATATCTAATTGTAGGTGGTCATGAGCTTAGATGACCATGTAGATAGCCAAAGGGTTCTTAGCATGATATTTTAATTTATTTACCATTTAAAATCCATAAATAACTTATAAAAATAATAAAACCATGTGGAAACACTTTTGTCTTGAAAACCCTGACCTATTCCCCCCATTCTAAGACTGATCAAGTCTGCTTGAGAATAAACTAGACTTTCTTACATAGGACTCACTATATGAAGTTAGTGTTGACCCAATTTTGCCCCTCAGGCAAAATTCTGGTCACCTCCTACACCTGCTTCGCATGGCCAGTCATTTCAGGTTGCAAGGTCCATTTTCAGGTTTTGATAGTTTCTATTTCAGAGCATTGGTTCATCGGCCTAGTTCGTTGGCGTTCACGGTGGTGAAAGACAAAATCTCTGAACGTTCACACAAGGAGAGAAGAAGAGAAAAAATGGAGCGTTTCAACACTTAGGCAAAAAAGAGGGTAGAAAAAATGCAGAGGGCGGCAAAATCACCACCCACTACAAGGGCGGGTAAAATGAGCCCACCTACAAACATGCAGAGGGCGGCAAATTCGCCACCCACAATAGAAAAGGAAAGACATCGGCCGACGTCAGAAATACTGCCATCCTCGGCACCTTACAGAGACCAACATCGACAGAACCGCCGACGTCGGTAGCACAAAGGCAGGCACAAAAGTTGGGAAAGCCCGCCTATGGCGGTGAATCAAAAAAGCCTGCCCATGGCGGCAAAATGAAAAGTGCTGCCCTAGGGCGGCAATATGGAAAAGCCCACCCATGGTGGCAAATTGTAAAACCCTGCCCTAAGGCGGTGAAATGGAAAACCCCGCCCCATGGCGGGTAAGGAGAAATTGCCGCGTAGAACACAATGCCACCGATGTCGGCAGCTTACTTAGACCGATGCCGGCAAGATTGCCACCGTCGACAGCTCATCGGTCGATGTCGGCAGGTACTCCTACATGAAGTTCATATAAAGGGTGGCAAAATCACCGCCCACTACAAGGGTGGAAAAATTCACCTGCAGTGCACAAGGAAAAACCCGTCCAGCCACCAGAGGAGAAGACCAGCACGTAAAATGAGGTAACAAGCATGGTCTTGGCAGACTTGTGATGTCATCAATAGTGTTTTTCATGCTTTTCAATGAGACTTCTCTTGGCTCTTCTCCTATAAATACAAGGACTTAGTCATTTTTCAAGGATCTTCCTGACTTTTGTAAAGAGCACTGCTCTGCAAATTTTCCACCTGAATCAATAAAAGACAGTTTTTACCTCTATTTGGATGGATCTTTCAGTGTATGCATTGAATGTTAATATGTGTCCAGTCATTGTCTATTGATGCTCTCACAGGTTCAACACCAGCAAACTTGTGATCTATGAAGCGCCACCGTCTGCTGCTGCCAGGAGTAGAGTTCTATTTTGGAGGTATAGAATAGGTGAGGTCACTTACAGTGTGTGTTTCTCAGCACCTTGGTGAGTCCCTATTTCTTGTGCTTTCCATAAGAACCTCCCTATCATCCCAGAGACCTGGTCTTTCCTGCTAGATCTAAGTGTATGTATGTTTTTGTCTGATCCTGAGAGTGGATGTGGGAAGGTCATCTATTTTTGGTGTATCACCTCTTTTAGAGTAGGCTGTTTGTTTTCATGCTTTTCTCTCTATCTTTTCATCCCCCCTAGTATATACCTATATACCTATATTTTGCGTTACTTGGAACAAACAAGATACATCAGAGGGAACTAGCCCATATCTAGAGACTCCCCTCTCCTACTTCGCCATCCCACAGGCGAGAGAGGGGTTTTCATGTTGCGGGGAGAGGGCAGGAATCCGTGTTCCTACCACTGGGTGCACTTTCCAGCATCAACAATTTTGGTACGCCCGATGGGACTATATTTGATCAAGTTTTTTTAATGCAATAAAGTTTTAGGATTGATGCTGGTCCTGTTACAACAAATCAAGTTTCTTCAGCATCTGGTGACTCTGAAGTAAATCTACTGGTTAAGCAGCCTGGTGCCACCAAAAAATCATTTATTTCTTGTATGTATTCTTCTTTTGAAAAAAATCATGGGTTTTGTTTTCCTTCATGTGAAAATGATCAGACTTCAGATATTTATGCAATCCCCTCAAGTAGCTCTCCTAGTTGCCCTGCAACTATAAGGGAGGTGGCATTGGAATTTGAGAAGCAGACAATGGAAATCGACAAGTTGGAAGAGCAGTACAAGTATCAGCTGGAGCTGATGTATAAAGAGGAGTGCTTGTCTAGGCAAACACAAATTTTGTAGTCCATGAAGGAGGAGGTAAGAAAATGGAGAAATCCATCTATTCAAGGCAACCAGCCTTACGTACCCCCTCCTAACCTAAAGAAAACCCCCTCTTTTGCACCAAACCCATTTTATCAAATTACACTAGCTCACTCTAACTCATCAAACACTGCTCCTCCCAATCCTGTGCGCCTGGCCTTCCAACACCAAAGGGCATCAGAGCAACCTCCCATGGAGATCAATCTTTTCAACTCCTCAGATCAAAAATCTTCCGTTGAGAAAAATACCACTAGCCAGCACGTCCCTCTTCTAGAGGCTCCTCCAATGCACCAACAGTGTTTTCCTTGCATTCCTCAGCCTTCCCCAAGTTTTCCAGCATGATGTGTAAATTCCAAGTTGGAGGAAGGAATGCCAAGGCCCATCTCAGAGCTTTGAAGAGGATCATGCTAGCCACCTCCAAGAAAGACTCTTCCAGGAAAACCTAGCCAAATAAATTGAAGACTTAGAGGCTAGGATGAAGCTACTCCTTGAAAGGGAGTTTATTTTTTTAGACCTTACAGAAGAGCCTCAGGTCCTTGTGGAAAACAAAGTTGCTGCCTGTTCACAAGAGCAAGATTCAAATTCAGGGATCCTGAATTGGGGGAAGACAGTGGAATCATGGGGCAGCAAAGAAAAAGAAGAAAAGCAAGGTTTTTCTCAAAACCTTGAAGAAGCTGAAGATGTGCCCGCCTATGACGATACTTGCAGCCCCAAGAAAAGCTTTTCCAACAAGATCTAGGTAAGAGAATAGTAGATTTGGAATTTAGAGAGTTTTCCCTCAGCCAATGTGTGGTGGACGGTTCAGACCAAACAACACATTCCATGCCTGAACACACCCCACCTACACATTTCCAAGAAAGTTATCAGGGTGTGCCTGATATTGATGCAGTGTTGACCAAGTGGAGGGAGGAGAATCATCTGATTCTAGCACAAGGGCTGCCCCCTCTCCCACATATTTTCTCTACTTCGTCCCTTCTCGAGGAAGACCCTATTTTGCAAGAGGCAGGTGAGGAATAAAAGATCCAATCTGCAGTCCTTCAGGAGGTTGTCATGAGTGACAACAAAGAAGAAATCATCATTGATGCTCCTTGTGAAGACCTTATCAGCAGTGGAGAAGATGCAGGTCTTGCATATATGCAGATGTTCCAGAAATTTGAAGAGGAACAAATGCATGGTAAGCTCTCCTCCCCTCAGTTTGATGAACTTTCTTGCTGTATTGATGAGGATGACTACATGGAAGAACTTGAGAAAGAGGAAGATCAGGAGAATATTTTTAAAAATCTAGAGAGCCTGATCAGCAAAGAGGAAAAGGAAAAGTCCATCTTTTTGGAGGAATGCCTTGAAGAACTGAGATTTAAACAAGAAATTGAAGTCTTGTGGGATGAACAATCATTTTGTGAGCCCCTTTTAGACATCACCACAGTCAACTTTCTTCAAGAAGGCCATGAAGAAGCAGAGGACGAGTCTGACAGAGTTTTCAAAGAGACAGAAAGAAACAAGTCAGACCATGATACATTGCAGAAGAATTGTGCAGATCAGAAGGCTTACGGTGATGAGCTGCTAGCCATTGATTTCTTGGTAGAGATCACCAATTTCGGGGACCAGCATCCAACAGGCCTCCCAAAACAATCAGAGTACGTATATATTGGAGGCATGTTCGATTTTGATCCCCTTAGTTTCCAGCCAACTCAGGTGATAGGCAGGAAGAGCAAGTCACCAAATCTCATTTTCTTTCAGCTACTTACCTGTCATGATAAGTCCCTTTGCCAGGAAGGGGACTTGAGAAATTTTCCTTTTGATCCAGGAGGGATGCGAGCATTCCTGGCTAGCTGTATATAATAGTTTGCTTTCAGTTGTTTTCCCTATTTTTCCTAAGTGCAGTTGCACAGGTAGTTGTTTTTAGCTTTGTGTGTTTCCCTTTGTTTGGGGGTAAATTCTATGTATTTTGATTTTGGGATTATCAAAGCTGTTGTGAACTCGCTTCAAAGTCACCATCCGACTCTGCACCCAATGGATATGCAAGGCAACTAGGTTCTAAGCATAGCAGGCACGCTTCCCCCGTGAGTCACCAATTTGTTGACCCAATTTTGCCCCTCAGGCAAAATTCTGGTCACCTCCTACACCTGCTTCGCATGGCCAGTCATTTTAGGTTGCAAGGTCCACTTTCAGGTTTCGACAGTTTCCATTTTAGAGCATTGGTTCATCGGCCTAGTTCATTGGCATTCATGGTGGTGAAAGACAGAATCTCTGAACGTTCACGCAAGGAGAGAAGAAGAGAAAAAATGGAGAATTTCAACACTTAGGCAAAAAAGAGGGCAGAAAAAATGCAGAGGGTAGCAAAATCATCGCCCACTATAAGGGCAGGTAAAATGAGCCCACCTACAAACATGCAGAGGGCAGAAAATTTGCTGCCCACAACAGAAAAGGAAAGATGCCAGCCGACGTCGGCAATACTACCGTCGTCGACACCTTATAGAGACTGACGTCGGCAGAACCGCCGATGTCGGAAGCACAAAGGCAGGCATAAAAGTTGGGAAAGCCCACCTATGGCGGCGAATCAAAAAAGCCCGCCCATGGTGGCAAAATGAAAAGTGCCACCCTAGGGCATCAATATGGAAAAGCTCGCCCATGTTGGTGAATTGTAAAACCCCACCCTAAGGCGGTGAAATGGAAAACCCACCCCATGGCGGGGAAGGAGAAATTGCCGCATAGAACACAATGCCACCAATGTCAGCAGCTTACTTAGACCGACGCCGGTAAGATTGCTGCCATCGGCAGCTCATCGGCCAACGTCGGCAGGTATTCCTACATGAAGTTCATACAAAGGGTGGCAAAATCACCGCCCACTACAAGGGCGGCAAAATTCACCTGTAGTGCACAAGGAAAAACCCGCCCAGACCACCGGAGGAGAAGACTAGTGCACAAAACGAGGCAATAAGCATGGTCTTGGCAGACTTGTGATGTCATCAATAGTGTTTTTCATGCTTTTCAATGAGACTTCTCTTGGCTCTTCTGCTATAAATACAAGGACTTAGTCATTTTTCAAGGGATCTTCCTGACCTTTGTAAAGAGCACTGCTCTCCAAATTTCCCACCTGAATCAATAAAAAATAGTTTTTACCTCTATTTTGGATGGATCTTTCAGTGTATGCATTGAATGTTAATCTGTGTCTAGTCATTGTCTCTTGATGCTCTCACAGGTTCAACACCAGCAAACCTGCGATCTATAAAGTGCCACTGTCTGTTGCTATCAGGAGTAGAGTTCTGTTTTGAAGGTATAGAACAGGGGAGGTCACTTACAGTGTGTGTTTCTCAACACCTTGGTGGGTCCTTTTTCTTGTGCTTTCCATAAGAACCTCCCTGTCATCCAAGAGACCTGGTCTTTTCTGCCAGATCTGAGTGTATGTATGTTTTGTTTGGTCCTGAGTGTGGATCTGGAAGGTCAACCTATTTTTGGTGTATCACCTCTTTTAGAGTAGGTTGTTTGTTTTCATGCTTTTCTCTCTCTCTTTTCATTCCCCCCCAATATATACCTATATACCTATATTTTGCGTTACCTAAAACAAACAAGATACATCAGAGGGAACTAGCCCATATCTAGAGACTCCCCTCTCCTGCTTCGCCATCCCATAAGTGAGAGAGGGGTTTCCATGTTGCGGGGAGAGGGCAGGAATCCATGTTCCTGCCGCTGGGTGCACTTTCCAGCATCAACAGTTCTGGCACGCTTGGTGGGACTATATTTGATAAGGTTTTTTTAACAAAGTAAAGTTTTAGGATTGATGCTAGTCGTGTTACAACAAATCAAGTTTCTTCAGCATTTGGTGACTCTGAAGTAAATCTACTGGTTAAGCAGCCTGGTGCCACCAAAAAATCATTTATTTCTTGTATGTATTCTTCTTTTGAAAAAAATCATGGGTTTTGTTTTCCTTCATGTGAAAATGATCAAACTTCAGATATTTATGCAATCCCCTCAAGTAGCTCTCCTAGTTTCCCTGAAACTATAAGGGAGGTGGCATTGGAATTTAAGAAGCAGACAATGGAAATCGACAAGTTGGAAGAGCAGTACAAGTATCAGCTGGAGCTGATGTATAAAGAGGAGTGCTTGTCTAGGCAAACACAAATCTTGCAGTCCATGAAGGAGGAGGTAAGAAAATGGAGAAATCCATCTATTCAAGGCAACCAGCCTTACGTACCCCCTCCTAACCTAAAGAAAACTCCCTCTTTTGCACCAAACCCATTTTATCAAATTGCACTGGCTCACTCTAACTCATCAAACACTGCTCCTCCCAATCCTGTGCGCCTGGCCTTCCAACACCAAAGGGCATTAGAGAAACCTCCCATGGAGATCAATCTTTTCAACTCCTCAGATCAGAAATCTTCCGTTGAGAAAAATACCACTAGCCAGCATGTCCCTCTTCTAGAGGCTCCTCCAATGCACCAACATTGTTTTCCTTGCATTCCTCAGCCTTCCCAAGTTTTTGAGCATGATGTGCAAATTCCAAGTTGGAGGAAGGAATGCCAAGGCCTAGCTCAAAGCTTTGAAAAGGATCATGCTAGCCACCTCCAAGAAAGACTCTTCCAGGAAAACCTAGCCAAATAAATTGAAGACTTAGAGGCTAGGATGAAGCTACTCCTTGAAAGCGAGTTTATTTTTTTAGACCTTGCAGAAGAGCCTCAGGTCCTTGTGGAAAACAAAGTTGCTGCATGTTCACAGGAGCAAGATTCAAATTCAGGGATCCTGAATTGGGGGAAGACAGTGGAATCATGGGGTAGCAAAGAAAAAGAAGAAAAGCAAGGTTTTTCTCAAAACCTTGAAGAAGTTGAAGATGTGCCCGCCTATGACGATACTGGCAGCCCCCAAGAAAAGCTTTTCCAAGAAGATCTGGGTAAGAGAATAGTAGATTTGGAATTTAGAGAGTTTTCCCTCAGCCAATGTGTGGTGGATGGTTCAGACCAAACAGCACATTCCATGCCTGAACACACCCCACTTACACATTTCCAAGAGAGTTATCAGGCCATTCTTGATATTGATGAAGTGCTGATCAAGTGGAGGGAGGAGAATCATTCGATTCTAGCTCAAGGGCTGCCCCCTCTCTCACATGTTTTCTCCACTTCATCCCTTCTCAAAGAAGAACCTATTTTGCAAGAGGCAAGTGAGGAACAAAAGATCCAATCTGCAGTCCTTCAGGAGGTTGTCATGAGCGATAATGAAGAAAAAATCATCATTGATGCTCCTTGTGAAGACCTTATCAGCAGTGGAGAAGATGCAGGCCTTGCGTATATGCAGATGTTCCAGAAATTTGAGGAGGAACAAATGCATGGTAAGCTCTCTCCTCCTCTGTTTGATGAGCTTCCTTGTTGTATTGATGAGGATGACTACATGGAAGAACTTGAGTTAGAAGAAGATCAGGAGAATATTTCTAAGAATCTAGAGAACCTGATCAACAAAGAGGAAAAGGAAAAGTCTATCTTTTTGGAGGAATGCCTTGAAGAACTGAGCTTTAAACAAGAAATTGAAGTCTTGTGGGATAAACAATCATTTTTTGAGCCCCTTTTAGACATCACCATAGTCAACTTTCTTCAAGAAGGCCACGAAGAAGCAGAGGATGAGTCTGATAGAGTTTTCAAAGAGACAGAAAGAAACAAGTCAGACCATGATACATTGCAGAAGAATTGTGCAGATCAGAAGGCTTATGGTGATGAGCCGCTAGCCATTGATTTCTTGGTGGAGAGCACCAATTTCAGGGACAAGCATCCAATAAGCCTCCCAAAACAATCAGAGTACGTATATATTGGAGGAATGTTCGATTTTGATCCCCTCAGTTTCCAGCCAACTCAGGTGATAGGCAGGAAGAGCAAGTCACCAAATCTCATTTTCTTTCAACTACTTGCCTGTCATGATAAGTCCCTTCGCCGGGAAGGGGACTTGAGAAATTTTCCTTTTGATCCATGAGGGATGCGAGCATTCATGGCTAGCTGTATATAATAGTTTGATTTCAGTTGTTTTCCTTATTTTTCCTAAGTGCAGTTGCACAGGTAGTTATTTTTAGCTTTGTGTGTTTCCCTTTGTTTGGGGGTAAATTCTATGTATTTTGATTTTGGGATTATCAAAGCTGTTGTGAACTCACTTCAAAGTCACCATCTGACTCCGCACCCAATGGATATGCAAGGCAACTGGGTTCTAAGCATAGCAGGCACGCTTCCCCCGTGAGTCGCCAATTTGTTGACCCAATTTTGCCCCTCAGGCAAAATTTCGGTCACCTCCTACACCTGCTTCGCATGGCTAGTCATTTCAGGTTGCAAGGTCCACTTTCAGGTTTCAACAGTTTCCGTTTTAGAGCATTGGTTCATCGGCCTAGTTCATTGGTGTTCACGGTGGCAAAAGACAGAATCTCTGAACATTCACGCAAGGATAGAAGAAGAGAAAAAATGGAGCGTTTCAACACTTAGGCAAAAAAGAGGGCAGAAAAAATGCAGAGGGCGGAAAAATTGCTGCCCACTACAAGGGTGGGTAAAATGAGCCCACCTACAAACATGCAGAGGGTGGCAAATTCACCGCCCACAACAGAAAAGGAAAGACGTCAGCCGATGTTAGCAATACTGCCGTCGTCGGCACCTTACAAAGACCGACGTCGGCAGAACTGCCGATGTCGGTAGCACAAAGGCAGGCACAAAAGTTGGGAAAGCCTGCCTATGGCAGTGAATCAAAAAAGCCCACCCATGGCGGCAAAATGAAAAGTGCTGCCCTAGGGCGGCAATATGGAAAAGCCCGCCCATGACGGTGAATTGTAAAACCCCGCCGTAAGGCGGTGAAATGGAAAACCCTGCCCCATGGCGGGGAAGGAGAAATTGCCGCATAGAACACAATGCCATCGACGTTGGCAGCTTACTTAGACTGATGCCAGCAAGATTGCCGTCATTGGTAGCTCATCGGCCGACGTCGGCAGGTATTCCTACATGAAGTTCATACAAAGGGTGGCAAAATTGTCGCCCACTACAAGGGCGGCAAAATTCACCTGCAGTGCACAAGGAAAAACCTGCCTAGCTGTCGGAGGAAAAGACCAGCATGCAAAATGAGGCAACAAGCATGGTCTTGGAAGACTTGTGATGTCATCAATAGTGTTTTTCATGCTTTTCAATGAGACTTCTCTTGGCTCTTCTGCTATAAATACAAGGACTTAGTCATTTTTCAAGGGATCTTCTTGACCTTTGTAAAGAGCACTGCTCTCCAAATTTCCCACCTGAATCAATAAAAAATAGTTTTTACCTCTATTTGGATGGATCTTTCAGTGTATGCATTGAATGTTAATCTATGTCCAGTCATTGTCTCTTGATGCTCTCACAGGTTCAACACCAGCAAACCTGTGATCTATAAAGTTCCACTGTCTGTTGCTGTCAGGAGTAGAGTTCTGTTTTGAAGGTATAGAACAGGGGAGGTCACTTACAGTGTGTGTTTCTCAGCACCTTGGTGGGTCCTTTTTCTTGTGCTTTCCATAAGAACCTCCCTGTCATCCAAGAGACCTGGTCTTTTCTGCCAGATCTGAGTGTATGTATGTTTTGTTTGGTCCTGAGTGTGGATCTGGAAGGTCAACCTATTTTTGGTGTATCACCTCTTTTAGAAGAGGTTGTTTATTTTCATGCTTTTCTCTCTCTCTTTTCATTCCCCCCCAGTATATACCTATATACCTATATTTTGCGTTACCTAAAATAAAAAAGATACATCAGAGGGAACTAGCCCATATCTAGAGACTCCCCTCTCCTGCTTCGCCATCCCACAGGTGAGAGAGGGGTTTCCATGTTGCGGGGAGAGGGCAGGAATCTGTGTTCCTGCCACTGGGTGCACTTTCCAGCGTCAAAAATTAGTCTTCACTCTTTTATCTTAAATGTATCCTTAATTTTTTATTAAACCTTCATATACACTATTATTTTCATATTTTTATTCCTCTTTAAATTACTTAAACCCTTTACTTCATTAACACCATTATGAAAGTCAACCTTCTTAAGAGGTGGTTTTAGGTGTTAGTCTTCATTCTTGGCTAAGTGACAGGTTGATTTATTATATATAAGTGTCTTGAAATTTTATAAATCACTAATATATTAATATTTTTATCATAAAATCTACTCCATAAATCTATTTCATTGATCTATGATTCTAATCACTTCCCTCTAAGTGAGCCAGCTAAGGATGGCTATAGCTGTGCATTTGAGCTCCTAAGACTATTGCTTGATTGCATGGTATCATATAAATAGGTTTTAATTTTTTTTATTATTTTAATATATCTCTCCATTTAAACCTATTGAGGCTTTAAAACCTCCCAAAACATCTTTAAATAGTCAAATACTCAAGTTTCACTTCTAGGCTTGGGTATGCCTAATTAGGCCTACAAGGCTTTTCTCCATTTTCCTAGTTGTTTATTTGTGACTTTTACATTGGGTAATATTAATTAAAATAAATTAAGGCATATTATACTATTAAAAAAATTCAATTATTCACTTAATTAGTTTCTCACTCCAATGTGTGAGTGTTGGAGTGAGAATGCTTGGCATGCTTATTTAGTAGACCTGTAATATAATATTTTATCTGTTCTAAAGTAAATTAGGGGAACAAAAAAAAATTTAAAACATAAATGAAACTAAAAAATACCTCAATTTCAAATTTAAATTCATTTAATTGAGTATAACTCAAAAAATGCATCTTTTGGTGTTGCCTCAACTTGCCTTGTCAAATTGTTGAGCATGTGTAGGTCTGAGTTTTTCCATTTTATCAAGATTTATGAGGTAAAAAGACCTAATTATTTTTTAATTAGTACCTATATGGATAACCAAAACTATTAAAATAATTATTTTTCCATTCTCAATCACTAAAAACATCTAGAATCACCAATTTAAACTTGTTACACACTCACAAATTATGAACTACGAGACATAAGGAGCAAAAAATAGGTAGATATTGAGATTTATAAGGTATAAATACCTAAAAAAATTAACCTAGAAATACCCATAAAAATTATAAAATAATTATATTTTATCATTCAATCCTTTAAATTACTCAAATTTTTTTTCCACTGTCTACATTTGCATGCCAAAATCCTGAATTTTGCAAATTTACACTTCTCTTCATTTTTCCTTGAAAATTTGAATTTGATCACTATAACCAAGTGTGGTAAGACTTAAAATAACCATAAATTTCCTCAAAAACCCTAACATGAGGTTCAAACCATCTTTCATACCTTATATCCCTTTAAGAAGCTTGCCTAGCTCAACGTTGACTGTCAACAAACAAGCATAGGACTTTGACAAAAGAATGGATGCTTACAATTGACCATTTTGGCCCTGTAGGCCAAAATCGGTCCCCTTATTCCCTTGCTATTTAGAGCCAATCATTTTTAGGTTTCACAAGTTTATTGGCCTTAGTTCATGAACTAGTTCATTCATTGGTTTAATCAGCCTTAGTTCATGAACTAGTTCATTCACTTCGGTTCAATGGATGGTTTAACAAGGAGATTCAGTGAATAGTTTAGAGGGGCTCAACACGTAGCATTGAACTAATTTTAGTTCAATGAATTGGTTTAATGTCTTATTTTAATGCCATTGGTTCATCGACAAGCTCATTAGCTTGGTTTAAGGGGCTCAACGTGCAGCGTTAAATTGTTGAACCGGTTCAATGCAATTAGTTCAATCATCCGGGTCAACATTTGGTTCAACCACTTGGCTCAGCACACAGTGTTGAACCATTGAACTAGCTCAATGAGTGATTCAAGTGAATGGTTCAATGGGTTGGTTCAATGAGGTGTCCTATAGTTGAAGGTCTAAAAGCCCTTGCGAAGGGCAGAGAGTTTTTTTAAAGGTAGCTAAAGGGATTTTAAAAGACGCAGAAGACTTAAAAATCTAAATTATTTCAAACTTTTTGTTCGAAGGAATTCCTTCAGACAAAATGTCTGAAGGAATTCAGAGGGAGGCCGCCAACATAGAGAAAATTTTAGGAACCCACAATGACAAAGACAAGGATAGGGATAATTCTTGTGGACTTTTGTCTACGGGAAATTTATCTATAAAAAAGCCCAACCAAGGAAGAAAAAGACTTGAAAAAATTGCCTAAGACAGTGACGTCCTGAAAGTTATCAATTTTAAGGAGACAAACTAGCCATTGGTTTTCAACTATGATGGGCCTGAGAATGTCAAATTTTACACTAGGAAAGATAGAGTGTAGAAGGCACCTAGTGGTAACCGTGGAAGACTTTGACATGATTTTTAGGAGTAACAGAATGTGCCACATGTCCACTGCAAGGTTCAGTGAGAGCTGACAAGTGTCAACATCTACAAGTTTCTCCTTTTGCTTCATTATTCAAAGAGAAGACTGTGGTAGGCCCAAATGAGTTGCTAAATGCAGCAAAAGCTACCAAGTGTTAGCATCTATGAACATCAAAAAAGGGTCCTGAAAGTTTTTCTAAGGCAGCTAAAGGCTTTGTGGAAGTGGCCACATGTCACCTTCCACATAAATCTCAAAAAATACTTCTAAAGCCTCTAAGTTAAGTGGAAAGAGTAAGTAGATTGTGACATGTGTCAGAGGTGGATACACTCTCAGCAAAAGGCCAAAGGAGTAGCAAAAGATAGCTTGAGGGATGAAGGAGACAGAGGAGGCAAAATAGCCAAGCACAAAAGCAGACAAAGTGATCCAAGTGGCGTGAAAAAGTGTCGACTCAAGGAATTATTCTAGTGGTTGACATAGTACCTACCATGTGATCATCAAGAGGTGTAAACAATGAATGGTGTGACTTGTTTTTCTTCAATATGCATTGATGAGCAGGCAGATGGTATGGCTCATAATTTCAAATCCTAACAGAAGCCAACACAACATTATCTTAAGGTAGCTTCCTCATCCTAATGCTAAAAAATCACATGGGTCACTTGTAAAAAGGGCACCAAAATGGCCTCTTTCTTCCTCTATAAATTTTAAGCTTCTCATTTGAGAAAAAAATCCACTCTCTCAGCCTTAAGGCAAAACTCTGCCCAAAAATCTCTTGGGCTTATAAGGAAGAGCTCTACTAGAATTTTACCTTGAATCAAAACATAGCATTTTTACCTCCATTTTGAGTTTTTCATCTTTAGTATGTGTTTATGCCTTGATTCTATGTTAAGTCATTTTTTTAATGCTTTTGCAAAATGATTTTAGCATGTCTAGTGCATTTTTTGAGTTTCTTTTTACAGGTCTATCAAAAGTGTCCCTAGAGGAGTATAAGTGAAGTGGATAGGCTGTTGCAGTGTGTCTCATAATGCCTCTAGTAGTTATTTCCTCCCTGTATCTCTACGGACCCCTGACCCACTATTGTAAAAGGTTTTCTCATGTCAGATGAAGTGTATGGGAGCTGGTTCTCAGTGGAAAGTGTATGTTTAGGTGGAGTAGATCACACTTTTCTGGTGTATCACCTTCTTTTTTGGGCTTAGGTTCTATTTTTAGCATCTCTCTCTCCATTTTCATTCCCCCTTTTTTCATTTTATTTGTTAGCAGTAGGAGAAACTAGGGCCTAAAAGATACATCAAAGGGAGCTAGCCCTTATCTAGAGACTCTCCCCTCCAACTTCACCAGTCCCATAGGTGTGAGGGGAGTTTCCATTTTAACATGTGGAAGGTAGGAGCTCAACCTCCTTACCTTAGGTGTAATCCACTACATCAACAATTTTTTGGCACACCTAGTGGGACCAACTAGGATAGGTTCTGTCCAAAGAGTTGAAGATTTTTGGTGTGTTCTTCAACCAACTAGCCTTTGGAGGATTTTACATCAACACCAATGGTGACTCTGAATTGAATCAGCTGGTTGAGTAGTCTGGTGCCATCAAGAAATCACATTTTTGTATGTATAATTCCTTTGCACAAAATCATGGACCTTGTATTCCTTCATATGACTTCGATCAGACTCAAAATTTTCATGTAATCACCTCAAAAAATCCTCTTAGTTGCCCTTCAACAATAAGGGAGGTGGCGCTAGAGTTTATGAAGTATATGATAGAGATTGATGGATTGGAGGAGCAATACATATATCGACAGGAGTTGATGTATAAAGAGGAGTGTTTGTCTAGGCAAGCTCAAGCCTTGCAATCCATGGAGGAGGAGGTAGCAAAATGGAGAAATCCATTTATTCAAGGTAGCTAGCCTTGTGTGCCCCCTCCTATTCTGAAGAAATCCCCCTCTTATGAACCAAATCCTTTTTATTAGATATCACTTGCTCACTCCAACTCATTTGATGCATCTACTCTCAATCTCGTGTTCCTAGCTTTCCAACATCAAAGGGCATCAGATCAACCCCCCATGGAGATCAATCTTCTCAATTCCTTATATTGAGAATATTCCATTGGGGGGAATACCACGAGCCAGCACATCCCCCTTCTAGAGACTCTTTCGGTGCATCAACGGTCTCTTCCTAGCATTCCTCAACCTCCCCAAGTCTTCCAACATGATGTGCAGATTCCAAGTTGGAGGAAGGAATGCTAGGAACCAACCCAGAGCCTTGAAGAGGATGATATTGTGATCTCCAAGAAAGACTCTTTCAGGATAATCTAGCCTAGCAACTTAAAGATTTAGAGGCTAGAATGACACTGTTTTGTGAAAGAGAGATAAAACTTTTAGACCTCGTAGAGGAGCCCTAGGACCTTGGAGAAAACAAAGTTACTGCCTGCTCACAAGAGCAAATTTCCAATTCTGAGATCTTGAACTAGAAGAAAATAGTAGAATCATGGGGTAAAAAGGAGGAAGAGAAAGGTTTTACTCAAAACCTTGGAGAAAATAAGGCTGCTCTTACTCATGATGATGCTGGTGACCTCCAAGAAAGGTGCTTTCAAGAGGATATGGCCAGAAGAATTATAGAGTTGGAATCTAAAGAGAGTTTCCTCAGCCAGTGTGTGATGGATGGTTTAGACCCAATGGCACATTCTATGTCTAAACACACCCCACCTACACATTTCTAAGAGAGATATCAAGCTACACCTGATATTGATAAAGTGCTGACCAAGTGGAAGGAGGAGAATCATTTGATTCTAGCTCAAGGACTACCTCCTCTTCCACATGCTTTTTCCACTTCATCCCTTCTCAAGGAGGAACCTGTTCTATAGGAGGTGAGTGAGGAGTATAAGATCCAATATACAATTTCAAAGAGGCTATCATGAGTGATAATGAAGAAGAAATCATCATTGATAAAACTTTTAGACCTCGTAGAGGAGCCCCAGGACCTTGGAGAAAACAAAGTTACTGCCTATTCACAGGAGCAAATTTCCAATTCTGAGATCTTGAACTAGAATAAAATAGTAGAATCATGGGGTAAGAAGGAGGAAGAGAAAGGTTTTTCTCAAAACCTTGGAGAAAATGAGGCTGCTCATACTCATGATGATGCTGGTGACCTCCAGGAAAGGTGCTTTCAAGAGGATATGGCCAAAAGAATTATAGAGTTGGAATCTAAAGAGAGTTTCCTCAGCCAGTGTGTGATGAATGGTTCAGACCCAATGGTGCATTCTATGTCTAAACACACCCCACCTACACATTTCCAAGAGAGATATCAGGCCACACCTGATATTGATGAAGTGCTGACCAAGTGGAAGGAGGAGAATCATTCGATTCTAGCTCAAGGACTACCTCCTCTTCCACATGCTTTTTCCACTTCATCCCTTCTCAAGGAGGAACCTATTCTATAGGAGGTGAGTGAGGAGTATAAGATCCAATATACAATTTCTAAGAGGCTGTCATGAGTGATAATGAAGAAGAAATCATCATTGATGCTCCTTGTGAAGACACCATCGGCAATGGAGAAGATGTAGGGCATTCATATATGCAGATGTTCCAACAATACGACGAGGAACAAAAGCATGGTGAGCTCTCTTCCCCCTTGTTTGATGAACTTCCTTATTGCTTCAATGAGGAAGATGACTACATTAAGGAGCCTGAGGTGGAGGAAGATCAGGAGGATATCTTTGAACATCTAGAGATACTAATTTTTGAGGAGGAAAAGGAGAGACTGGTCTTCCTTGAGGAAAGCCTTGAAGAAGAATGTTTTAAAAAGAGAGGTGATGTTCGGTGGGATGAGAAATTAGTTTGTGATTCCATTTCAGACATCACAATAGTCACCCTTCTTTAGGAAGGCCAAGAGGAAGTAGAGGATGAGTTTGACAGATTTTTTAATGAAACAGAAGGAAACAGGTCAGACCATGATGCACTGTAAGGGAGGTATATGTATCAAAGGGCTTATGGTGATGAGGTAGCAGCCATTTATTTCTTGGTGAAATGCACCAGCATGAAGGACCAACATTCAACAATTTTTTAGGAAAAAGTAGAGTACACATACGTTGGAAGCATGTTTGAATCTGATCCACTAAAATGCAAGCCAATCTAGCTGACATGCAAGAGGAATAGGTCACCAAATCTCTTTTTCATTCAGCTACTTGCCTGGCACCATAAGTCTTCTTACCAAGATGGGGACTTAAGAAGTTTTCCCTTTGATCTAGGAGGGAGGCAAATATTCTTGGTTAGCTATATATAGTAGTTTGCTTTTAGTTTCTTTTCCTATTTTTCCTAAGTGCAGTTTGCACAGGTAGTGTTTTTAGCCTTGTGTGTGTTTTCCTTTATGTGTGGGGTAAAAAGCTTCATGTTTGATACTCAAAACTTTGGGGCTATTGATAACCTTTCTTCAAAGCTACATTCTGACTCCGTGCCTAATGGACTACAAGGTAACTAGTCTCTAAACATAGCAATCATGCTTCCCATGGGAGTCACCAATTTGTTGACCATTTTGGCCCTATAGGCCAAAATCGGTCCCCTTCTTCCCTTTCTATTAAGAGCCTATCATTTTTAGGTTACACAAGTTCATTGACCTTAGTTCATGAACTAGTTCATTCACTGGTTCAATCAGCCTTGGTTCATGAAATGGTTCATTCACTTTGGTTCAATGGAGGGCTCAACAAGGAGATTTAGCGAATAGTTCAGAGGGGCTCGATGCACAGTGTTAAACCATTTTTGGTTCAATGGGTTAGTTCAATGCCATCAGTTCATTAGCAATCTCATCAGCTTGGTTTAAGGGGCTCTATGTGCAGTGTTGAACTGTTGAACCGGTTCAATGTGTTGGTTCAATGCAATTAGTTCAATCCTCCAGTTCAACATTTGGTTCAACCACTTGGCTTAGTGTGTAGTGTTGAACTATTGAACAGGTTCAATGAGTGGTTCAAGCGAATGGTTCAATGGGTTGGTTCAATGAGGTGTCCTATAGCCAAAGGTCTAAAATCCCTTGCAAAGGGTAGAGAGAATTTTCAAAGGTAGTCAAAGGGATTTTAAAAGAGGCAGAAGACTTAAGACTCCAAATTCTTTCAAACCTTTTGTTGAAGGAATTCCTTCGGACAAAAAATTTGAAGGAATTCAAAGGGAGGCTACCAACACAAATAAAATCTAAGGAACCCACAAGGAAAAGACAAGGACAGGGATAATTCTCATGGACTTTTGTCCGTGATAAATTTGTTTATAGAAAAGTCCGACCAAGGAAGAAAAAGACTCGATGAAATTGCCTAGGACGTTGACGTCCTGAAAGCTGTCAATTTTAAGGAGATGAAATAGCCATTGGTTTTCAACTATGATGGGCATGAGAATGTCAAATTTTACACCAAAAAAGCCAAAACATGGAAGGCACCAAGTGGTAACTATGGAAGACTTTGACATGCTTTTTAGGAACAGTAGAACGTGCCACATGTCCATTATAAGGCTCGATAGGAGCCAACAAGTGTCAACATCTATGGGTTTCTCCTTTTGCTTCATTATTCAAAGAGAAGACTATGGTAGGCTGCAGAAGCTACTATGTATTTACATCCACAAGCATAAAAAAAGGGTCCCAAAAGTTTTTCTAAGGCAGCTAAAGGCTCTACAGAAGCAGCCACATGTCACCTTTCATAGAAATCTCAAAAAATACTTCCAAAGCCTCTAAGTTAAGTGGAAAGAGTAAGCAGACTACAACATGTGTCAGAAGTGGATGTGCTCTTAGCAAAAAGCCAAATGAGTAGCAAAATATAGCCCGAGGGATGAAGGAGACAGAGGAGGTAAAATAACCAAGCACAAAAGCAGACAAAGTGATCCAAGTGGCATGGGCAAGTGTTGACTCAAGGAATTATTCTAGTGGTTGACATAGTACCTGCCATGTGATCATCAAGAGGCATAAATAGTGAATGGTGCAACCTATTTTTCTTTAATATGCATTGATGAGTAGGCAAATGGTATGGCTCATAATTTTAAATCTTGATAGAAGCTGACACAACATTATCTTCAGGTGACTTCCTCATCCCATTGCTCAGAAAGCACATGGGTCACTTGTAAAAAGAGCACCAAAATGGCCTCTTTCTTCCTCTATAAATTTTAAGCTTCTAATTTGAGAAAAAAATCCACTCTCTCAGCCTTAAGGCAAAACTTTACCCAAAAATCTCTTGGGATTGTAAGGCAGAGCTCTGCCATAATTTTACCTTGAATCGAAACATAGCATTTTTACCTCCATTCTGAGTTTTGCATCTTTAGTATGTGTCTATGCCTTAATTATATGTTAAGTCATTTTCTTAATGCTTTTGTAAAATTATTTTAGCATGTTTGGTGTATTTTTTGAGTTTCCTTTTACAGGTCTGTCAGAAGTGTCCCTAGAGGAGTATAGCTGAAGTGGATAGGTTGCTACAGTGTGTCTCAGAATGCCTCTAGTAGCTATTTCCTCCCTATATCTCCACAAACCCCTGACCCACTAATGCAAAAGGTTTTCTCATATCAAATGAAGTGTATGGGAGTTAGTTCTTGGTGGAAAGTGTATGTTTGGGCAGAGTAGATCACACTTTTCTTGTGTATCACCTTTTCTTTTTTAGGCTTAGGTTCTATTTTTAGCATCTCTCTCTCCTTTTTCATCTCCCCCCTTTTTTCATTTTATTTGTTAGTAGTAGGAGAAACCAGGGCCTCAAAGATACATTAGAGGGAGCTAGCCCTTATCTAGAGACTCTCCCCTCTAGCTTCGTTGGTCCCACAGGTGAGAGGGGAGTTTCCATTTTGATGTGTGAAAGGTAGGAGCTCAGCCTCCTTGCCCCGGTTGCAATCCACTGTGTCAACACTTACACTATTAGTTTGAAATAAAAAATATGAGAAAAAACTATAAACACTAGTTATCAGAATCTATAATAATTTTCGTATATGGATTATGCCTAGAGATGCCTTAAAACTCATTTTTCTCAAAATTAACTAGTGGGCTTCCTAAGTTTCTAATTTTCATGATTTTTTAGCTATACCGGCTGAGTTATGACCTTTTCATGATTTTAATTATGAAATTATAGTTTTAAAAAGTATTTTATGATGTTTTATTTAACTTAATACAATAGTATTGATCACTCATTGGTAAAAATTAGTCTTATGCACCCTATCAAACACCATTTCTTTGCAAATACCTCAATGTCAGTGTCTTTACTCAAGATAACATAACACTATTGTATAAGATGATTGGATAAATGAAATTATTTTATATCCAATACACCATATTTTTTCACCTTGATGTCGCACAAGTTATTTTTAAACTTCCTTGCATCTATTCATTTATCATATTTACTCTTAAAGGATGTTCTCAGGCTTCTTGTAGTCCTAATTCTATACACAGGCCCGTGTACTATACTTTCTTGAGCTACAAGTAGAGGAAATGATATTGGTTAAGGTTTAAAGACATTAAATAACCAATTTAAATAAGATATGACCTCACATGTTTCTTTATTTGATGAATGCATCTTAAATTATACCTTTAGGGTATATGGATATATGAGATGGAATTGACCCTAGTATAGCTATAGGTGGACATTCCAAAGATTGAATTTAGATTAAATATTGATTGAAAAAATATTTTATATACTCTGAACTTATTCACATATTCATTTTCCTTATTAATCCTCCATTTCATCATTAAACTCTTCCATAGACTACTGCTCTCATCCGCTTTGCAACTTGGAGATAGGCTTGTGTTGGCAAGGTTATAGGTGTTAATTCATGAGGTGAATGACCATGTTAACTTGAAATTTCAACCTCATGGATTTATATAACTCACCATAATTACAAATTACTCTTAAAACATATGTAACAACCTTATATAACCTAAAAACATGACAACATCTTCATAGTCAATACATTTGATTATAGTACTGACATACTTCAAGAGCTATCCAACACTGCTATAGGTGAAGATTCTCTTGAAAATGTGACCTAAGAGTTTGATTAATAAAAGGGCCTAATTTTGAGCCAATATTAATGTACACCACATTGAAATACTATCTCTTATAACTCATCACTCTACCTTCATATAACTTCCTTCATCATATACTTGACTATGAGCGAGAATTTGATCATTGTATGAACTAAGACATGTTGAGAGTTGGATTTCCATGGTTCATGATGGGTCAAGGACCCTTTTATTTACTCAAAAATATCCAATTATTGAAACAACATGAGTTTATTCACAATACTAATTTAATGGAGGAGATATAAGGAAACACCAATTACCTTAACTTTCACAAAGTTACCTTATTTTATACCTTCATCTCTTCTCACTTATGCTTCTCATGACTAGATTGAATTAGTGATTATTTATTTTATTGATATATTCTCACTTAAGAAAATTTAAACCCTAGGAGGTTAAACTTCATGGTTATTCAAAATTTCTTTTGCACTTTAGGATAAATTCAAGACTATTATAGGGGGTGATTTGCCCACTACACTCATCCTCATTTGATCTATCTATCACCTCTATAAGATAATAGGATTATATGAGTGGGTTTAAATGATATTTATGATATGACATAAGTAATCTGGTTGTTTTTTAGCATGAATTTATCTTCCTAAGACACATCAAAATAGTACTCAGATCTCTATCACCATGAAATGAAGATTAACTTGCCAAAATTTCTCAAAAGAGGTTGTATTAAAATTAGAGGCTTAGGAATCCCTTCCTAAATTAATTAGGTGTGTTAAGGATTAAAAATTTAATTGATAAATTTAGAACATGAAAACATTTTATCAATAACTCAGATTTTACTCCCAAACTAAACCAAAAGACCATTCATAAGGATAGTGTAGGAAATAATTTTTATGCTATAAATACCTTTATAAAAGGATTTAATTGATGAAACAAAGTGTAATATGTCTTATTTTTTCCTCTAATAAATCCCCTAAATCTATTCCTCTTCATGATATCTTGAAGAAAAGAAACATAGGAAAACTTGGACCTTATCTAGATGAATAGGCCATTCGTCACCCCTATATTATTAGTGATTATTCATAAATATGGGGAGATTAACCTAAAAACCAATACAAAAAAGTGGAATTCCACTAGGTTCCTTATAACTTCCCAAGATATTCTATCCCAACTCTCTTTATCCTAACTATACTGAGTGAAAACCTTAGGCCTTCCTAGAGCTATCCAAGACTACACTAAAATAGTTTTCCCTTAACATGAAGAACTAGAGGCCTACCTTATAAATCCAATATTTAGATAAAATTTTTAATAAATCAATTAAATTTAATTCATTTTTTAAACCCTATGAAGTGCTTGAATCTCCATTAATGGTAGGAAACCTATTTCATGCCTAGTCTATAGTCAATATGTTTTCCTTAGTTCTACTATTTCTTATGCTTCGATATAATTTTAGAGGAATAAGAGAGGATATTAAGGACACCATGGATTTGTGCATATGATATATTATCTTTTATACTAATTAAAACTCTCAAAAACCTATTCAACCAAGGTTTCAAAAGGATAAAAAATACATCTTCTTCTACCCAAACTCCTCTCCTCCACTCCAAATGACTTGAAATGGCCTTGAACATGTATAAATAATGAAAACATACATAACTAGGTGAAATAAGATAAAAACCAATTTAAATTCTTCAGAAAATCACTTTTTCACTTGAAGTTTCTATTTAGAAGCTCATCATTTCATCTAAAGCACTTTTAAGGGAATTTTGGGAAAAACGGATTTATTAGACATAATTTATGACCCTTTATAATATATAAAACTTTTTAAAAACCTCCTTCATACCCTTGAATTCTCAAACACCTTGGAAACCAATTAGATCCTTCACTTGCAACTCAAGACCCATTTCTAGACATTTTCCTTAAATTTTCCAAATTTACCTTAAACTTTGATAAAGTGTTTCAAAAGAGTGAAATGACATTGATGTAGGGCCATTAAGCCCATATTCTCTTTCCACCATTAGATCATCCACTGCACTAAGACCTTGTAAAGTTCCCCACACCACATCAAGACCTTTTAGGATACTACACTGCACTATCAAATTGCGACTAGAAAGAGACTAGTCATGAAGGCAAAAGGTCACTGAATGGTTTAGGAGAGTGGCTTGATCCATTTAGGAAAAAGTTTCATATGTAGGCCAATTTTGGCTAACAGGTCACACATAAGAGTCATACCAATATCTAATCTTGATTTGGATAGCACCAAGTGTAATTATGATTGCATTTATCACAAGATATAGTTATCTTGAGGTCATCAATTGAGGCATGACATCAATAACAATATCTTGTTTCAAGAATATAGTAGTTATTGGGTATTTTCATTGAGTCTTTGTAAACTAGACTAGAATTCAACTAAGAAGGCAATTGAGGCCATAGACAAAGATAATAATAATATTGATCCCATATCTTTTACTAAGGTACAAGGTAATATGAATGTGTGGCACAAGTTATGGAAGGGAGGCCTCATAAAATTTATGATGATAATTATGGGACATGATGATAATCTTTCCTAGGATTTTTCCCTAAGATGGAAGGTACATTTTAGAGGTTTAAGGATAGATGTCTCATATTAATTGATAAGGTAGGTTACAGGTATGTCCTAGTAAGACAAAAAACCATTCAAATAAAAGTCAAGGAAGCTATAGCTCATGTAAATGTTCTTTAAGACAAAAGCTACCCTTAAAATGAATAAGAAAGGCTTCATAAGGACAAACTTACCAAATAACTAGTTAGATGTATAATTATAGATAATGAAATATATAACCTTTGAGGGTAAGTTTACTCTCATCTTCTCTCACCATTTTATTCTTTTAAATAATTTCAAGGGTCATTTAATCAGCCTTCCCTACTTTTTTCTCATGTCCCTTCAAATCACTATTTTGGCCTCTAAATCCAATTCCACCAATGACCTCATCCACCAGGGCCTTACATACCTCATCATAAAGAGGGGGAATCCATGTAGGGGATTGAGATATAGATATTTGAGAATAATAAGGAATGGAATTTGGAGGAAGACTTTGAAAAACTAACTAAAGATAATGTGGATAGACCCAATACTCCATTAATCTCCCACCCCATTCCCCCCTTGAGAGTCCTCATTTGGAACCAAGATAGGTAGAGGACAAAAATATGAATTGAAAGGTATAGATTACCCCATCACATTAGGGGAAGATAACCAAACCATGTATTTAAATCCAATCTCTAAGGGTTGTTGAAGCGAATAAGAATGAGGTGAGTAGGGAAATTAGTGACTTCCTTATGGGAAACAAGATGAAGCTATACAAATTATAGGATAAATTATATGACTTAGATTGTAAAATGGTCACTTTAATGGAATACTAGAAGATCAGGAATGTAAAATTAGATAAGCTAAAACTATCTTAGAATAACCTCAAACCAAAGGAAGGTGGAAATCAAGCTACATATGTGGAATCCATGCCATTTAGGAAAGTAAAGGAGGCCAAAGGGGATATTTATACTCATGTTAAAATTCCCTTTAAGAGTATTATGAAAATGAAGAAAGCCAAAGTCTATGATAAAATCAATAACAATGAAATGGAACCCAAGGTAAAGAAGGCTACAAAAATTTTGAAGGAATAGATTACAGAAGGCCCAAACAACCAAACTAGGGGAATAATCATGAAGAATAAACTAAAGGAACATAAAGACAGGGCTCAATTATAATCATGGAGGATCAAGCAGGCTCTAGAGAGTCTTTTAAGTAATTTGTGTTTGATTTTTTATTGTGTTCTTTTTTATTGTCTAGGTTGGTCTTGGGATGTTGGTAAAAGTTTTTACTGAAGTCCTTTTCTATCGATAGGCCTAAGGGGCATGCCTCTCTGTATTATCTTTTTGGTCTCTATTATATATTTATTGAACTTTTTAGTTTTTTGATCCCTATAAAATCTATGATTTACCCAATAAAACAAAAATTATGTATATAATGAATTTTAATGGCTTAAGTATTGAGTTAGTACCCCTCACACCATGTTTCAAGTAAAATATAGGATTGTTTTGCCCATAATAATAGATCCTATGATTTTTATAATTTTTAGAACATAATTCTAGATAAAAATAGAAATATATATGATTTAAATTAAAATAAACAAGTAATAACATGTAATGAATAAAAATACTCAAAATGGTATCTAGATGGCGAATATAGTTGGAATAAAAAATGATAAAATAAAACTATATCAATTTGGTTGATAAAGGTGGTAGTACACATAGACTATATCACACTATTTGATATAGTTTAGACAAACAAGGAATTGTATCAGGTTAGATAATACATTTTCTATAAATAATTAGATTAGATTAGGTTATCTGATATTAGTTTTTTGAATATGTTACTAATAATCTAAACTTACAAACATGAAACTAATCCAATTGAAGGTGAGATAATGTTCACATCAAGTTCACCATAATCTATGCATGGGATAAGATGACTTGAAAATATAATTTTTTTCTCAATAGATGAGGACTTGAATAAGAGAAATTGAATAAATCATACAAATATTTATATGAGTAGGTAATGACCTATAATATCTTTATACCTATTAGAGGGTATCCTACACTTAAATGTTAAGATTAAAGGGTTCCAAATCTTAAACCTATAACATAGGGTAAAACTCTCACTAGGTCTCAATGTGTATAATGATTGTAAAGATGAAATCGAACCAAAATAATGTAAGGGGTACAAATAAATTAAATGATGGGTTATTAATTTCAAAGAAAATAAGGTGCAATGGTTGACCAAATTATGGTATATGAAACCTAAGGTGATAATTAGAAATAATAAGAAAAAATATATATTCCAACTTATTCAGTATAAGTAAATTCCTAAGCAAGGATACACACATACATCCATAAAAAATATCTAATCTATTGAGTAAAGGAAAGAGTATAGGGATAGAAATACTTATCTTGGGGTGGACCCATCGATAATTCAATCTCCCCCTTCAACTCAATTGGTACTTTATTATAGGTATTTTAGGTTAAAGACCTCAAATTTTAATATGAATACCTAATATTATTATTAAATAACTTCAAAGACCTCTCCTATTGAGCTTTAATGACACTACAAGAAAATATCTCTAAGGTATGGTTTTAAACTACTAACTAGCTCTCCCAAATATTTCCTTATGGAATAAATGTGAGAAAAAGTAAAGTGTATGAATGTGATATACTATTTTAGGAATAAAACATGACCTACACACACACACACACACACACACACACACACACACACATGTTCAATACCCAAAACTAAACCTAAACACTAATTTAATTGTATTATCTAGGTTGATGTAACTGGAAGATGTTAATTGACAAAATATAATATTATCTTAGTTGATATAATATATATGTTAGAAGATAGGCTAAGAATTATATTTGGTTGGCTAATATAATACATTGAAGGATTAAGAATAAAATAAAATATATAAACCAATCTAATATAGTATAATGTATACAAACTATAAATTTTGTATGTCAATTATATAGAGAGGTAAAATAGATAAAGACTCAAAGGATGTCAAACTGATAGTAGTGATAGTGTGAGATAATGCTATGTAAAAATATCTAACAAAATATCATGAGATGATCCCACTCAATTATTGGTGCACCCTTTAAAGTGTTTACATATAAATATTAATGTGTTGACAATACCCTACAAGGGAAATAAATGATAAAGATGAATATATCAGGTGTATACATATTGTGGTTCTATTTTGGTTGACATGGATATCCAAAATCTTATCCAAATAAAAAAAGGTATAATATTTCGATCTATGACATGCCCTTATCACCAGGGGTACCCTGAATGGTGGTAAATACCTTTATTTTTCTATATAATTAGTGTTTCTAAGCATTCCCTTCCCTTTTCTTGGGTTTAAATTTTTTTGGGCATTAATTTTTTCTTGTATCTCTATCAATGAAACTTTAATTGAAAATATTTCCTTGAAACTTATGATGATTTTATATGTGTTAATAATATTAATTTAAATGTTTTACAAATTTATTATTGCTTTTTCACCATTTTATACATCCCTATTCATATAATGTACTCATTATTGTTGTATGATATATTTGTTGACTCTAAATAACCCTAATATGGTTTCATGAACCAATATGTTTGATTTTTCTAATTTTTAAATTTATTCACTTTATTATTGTGTTGGGTATGATAATTTTTTCTAAATATATTTTAATTGGCTTATACTAGTTGATAATGTACCCTATAAATTTTTTATATTAACTTATTGTGAAATTATTTCTTAGATATTTATTATTGCCCATCTTATACACTATATTGGAACCTCTACATATCTAACACTCCAATGGTTTTCATTATGATATTTTACAATGAATTAATATTTTCTATTATATTTTTAATGTTTTTAAATTTAATGGAATTCATAATGTATGCTCACTAGATGTACATTTTTTTGTATTAATGAATATTTGACAACATCTAGCTTTGTCAGAAAGTACAAAAGTTTTGTTATGTCTGATGAATTTTTTTTGTAAATTTATTAGAAAATATATTAATCTATAATATCTCTAGTATTTTATTGTTGTATCAACATTCCTTTTAAAAAATATGAAATGTCTTTGAATAACAATAGCAACTTCTTGTAGAAAAATAATTCAAATAGATTTATTATTTACTAATAACATTAATAATAAAGTTATCTTGGAACAATTTGTAGTATCATTAGGATTATTTGCTAGAGAATATATCCTTTTCACATTACCTTCATCCTTATATATTAAATAAATATTATTTTAATCCCTCATTGGGTTTTTTTTTAGCACTTTTTTGTGACACTTCTCATGACCAACTTTTATTAAGAGCATTAATTATTGTGATATATTGAGAAATGGTGTGTATGTATGTGGGCGGGGGGGGGGGGGGGGGGGGGGGGGGGGAGGGGAAGGGGGGGTTTTACCTTTATACTATCATTGATGCATTATTTTTTTCTTAGATGGAAATGACAATATTATGGATTTGAATACAACAAATATATGTATAGGTACAACCACACATTCTTTCCTATAAATAGAAAATTTGTTGGCATTAAGAGATTATTTAAATGTGTAGGTAGAACCATAAATACTTGGTTGAAAATGACAACATTTGAGGTATCAATTAAACTCATTAGATGCATAAATTCATTAAATGCACAAGACTAATTCTAGCCCACAAAATTTATTAAACCAATTTTTAACATATCCTTTATGCATTCATCATCCATGTTGATTGCATCATTGAAACCCTTGAAATAAATATGAAACTTGTTATTCATAGTCATGTTAGCTCAAACATTAGTAGTTTAATATTATTAATATATTTATAATTTTATTTTATATCACACAACTTATTGAAAGATTAATTTTTACCTTACATTTATTGGTTTTAAGTGAAATAAATATTACTCCCTCAAATATATGGATTTTTGTTATTTTTAGCTTCTTGTGCTTCTCAAAATGTGAGAAACCCATGATAAGACTATAAAGTAAAATATGTTTCTCTTTTTCTATTTTTACCAAGTTGTATCAATGATCATTTTGGGATATTTCTTGTTCAAATATGGTGAAATTTATAAGGGTGTTTATTTGGATAAAATAAGTTATTTTAACTCTCTATTTTTAAATTCATAATTACCCTTGTATGTTCAGATAAATCCATAGCCTTTGTTTACATTGGTAAATATATGTTGCAATCCCTATATGTGTGTTGGATTTGATCTTGTTAAGAAGAGTTGCACATTGTTTATTTGTAAGAATTTGTGCATGGGTTTCCATTCTAAACTTAAGGATAATAGTATAAATAATAAGAGTATAATATAACTCTATCCTTAAGAGATGGGGATTTATTCCATTAAGTTTGAAAACATTATTACAAGTAATGATTGTAAGTGGTAATTCCACTTTTATGAATGAAATTAACTTATATCATATTAAATAATTATGAGGAGGTCATGAATTATATCTCAATCAGGTTTATATTTACTCTTATTAGACCACATAATGTTTTGGTTAGCTTCCAAAATGTCTTGACAACATCACTTGAATGATGTTAAATTATAAATAGGATTGTGGAATCCACTCTTATAAAGTTAGAACTCAAGTTTGGGAAATTATTATAACATTATAACTCATATTCATAAATTCCTTACCATATAATTAGCATGTAATCAATTTATTTGACTATAAAAATAAAAAAATATTGAAGTCCCTTGAATTTTCTTGAACATAATAGCTTAAGTACCTACAAATTGGAAATTAGAGCTTCCAAAGTAATCCACACGTATGCAATAGTATCTATATGAATGATTATTTTTTAATAAGATGTCTCATCATATATCTATAAATATTATAATGTCATTATAAATCATGAATGTGAGAAAATAATTGTGCTCGACACCACATAATGTACATTTTTCAAGGATTGAGGATTTACATGTCAAACCTTATGTTTATACTAAATAGTATAATTAAGTAATTGAAAATAATGAGGTTGATAGACATTTACCATGTATGAATTGAGTGCAAAAATATTATCCTAATCTTATATTCTCTGACATACATATGTTATTTTATGAGTTTGACCCTTCTATTTTGGTTTTACAAACCTAAAGGATCCTCAATATCTATTTCAAACCTACATAATATCCTACATATACTTCTCCAAACATTTAATTCAGTATTTCGTTACATAAATCTATTCAATTAATTTCAATTAATATCACCATTTTAATTAGTTTTGGTCAATATCAATAGTCCATATACAAACCCTTCCCAATAATGCCTACTTTTTAAAACCAATATTTTACTTAGGGTAAGCCCATATACCTAGCATTTCATTGGTGTGATAAATTTTATAATTAGACTTGTATATAAAAAAATGAGGTCTCATTCAAATAGGACTTAACACTTATTTGGTATACATTAATACAATAATGTACCTTGATAAAATATTTTCTATCCTTTCCAAATTTTGAATCTATCACTATGAGTAGTCACAATCTATCTCTAAATAATTCCATGTCAAATTCAAAGAAATTTTAATCAAGTATCAAATATAAATCATTATTTGCATACACATAGACAAGGAGCATAATTGCACAATCACACAAGGTTAGATAGCTACATGTGGATTAATTTCCCTCCTTAGAGTGTCAGATGTGTAGGTTGTGGTTAATAATCAAATAAGGCTTATTAGGTTCATCTCAACTCATTACACTTTCCTAAATTTTACATGTTTTTATTTTCCCTAATTTGGATTTATGTGATGAAATTAATCTAAAGATATAAATTTGAAATGTAATTCAGATCAATAGAAATGTCATTAAAACATACATTTGAATGTTAAACACTAATATTGATTATTCTAATTTAGGATTAGAATATTTTAAACATGTATATTACTAAATAAATCATGATAATTAGCTTTTATTAGTTGACTTTATGACTAAGACTATATTGTGGAAGTGAAAATAAAAGATGATTAGGCCTACGATTTATTCATATATTGAACTAATTTATTTTCTATACAATATCATTTATACTTGTTAGGGTTAATATAAATATTTAATATTGTCTTGCTAATCGGTACAGACATGTGTGAAAGTAGAGAAAATAAACTATACAATCATCTATGTCTATATTTTATTTCGCTATGTTTATGATCCTAAATAATGATGATGTGTGCAACTTCAAAAACTAGTGTCTTTTACCTTAAAAACCTAGGTGTGCTTTTGAGGGATAGAAATGTAAAAAATGGGGGAATTTTAATAGGCTTAGAATGACCCCAATCACACCCATATAATTATTAATTATTGTGTATGTATTCAATACTCACATAAGGGAAATAAAGCCACACATAGTTCTCCCATCTAGTTTGATTGTGCAATTATGATCCTTCACTATATGTATGTAAATAATGATGTGGATTTGGTGCTCAAAAATTATTTATTTTACTTAGATTTTGAGTGCTTCAGAATTTACTTGTGACCACTCCTAGTGATAGGTTTGTAAATATCAAAGAATAAGGTAGATTTTTTTAGTTTCAAATAGTGTTTTAGATGTATCTCAAATAAGTTGCAAGTCCATTTTGAATGAGAGCTTTATTTTTTATATATAAATCCAATTAAATAATGTATCAAACCTATGACATTCTAGTATAATGAGATAAACATAAGGATAGGTTTTATTTTATAAAATATTCATTTCTATAAGTGGGTTAGTATTAACCAAATCAGTTTAGTATCAAATGGCAATGTTGACTACATCTAGCCGAACAAAACCATGTACAAGTGGAATAAAATAAGAGTATACATATGTCCATGCATAAAATATAACATGTTTTAAATATACAATGATATTAATTTAGGTGCATAACAACATAAATTCATAAAATAGCATGAAAGTGTAACAAGATGGTCGATTGGGACCTTTTTTGAGTGCTCAAATCATGTGTCATAAATGTGTGCCAATATTGTCATTATAAACTACTAAAGACAAAATTTTAATATCTAAAACTTTGACCCCCCCCCCTTTATTATAGTAATTAAATTGATAGATTGAAATGATAAATGTACTTAAGTGTGTACAACACACTTTACCTTCTATGAGATGGATCCAAATGTATAGCTTTGATACATATAAAACCTAAAATTAAAATGAAGTAGTCAATGTCCATGAGTGAAATATAAAATATGAAATTGAAAATTAAAATATAAATGGTTAGAGTACACATGTGTTATTAGGAACCATGTCACCCCTGTAACTCTTTAGATATGATGTTTTCTTATTAAAGAATTTGATAACTATTCTTATTTGTTAAAGCACATGGAGAGTTGTGGTGATCATGCCAAAAACTTGTGTATCTATGTAGTATCTTGGATTGTAAAGGAAACATGATCCAACCATCATGAATGTGGTAAAATTTAAGAAATGTACTAAGCCAAATAATTATCCAGGAAAAAGAGAGAATAATGTAGCTAGATTTGCTCAAATAAATAATTATGAATCTAAATGAGAAAACTATTTGAACTATTTTACTAAAATAAATACACTCAACCACTTTATATGGAATATATATTCAATTGTAATGTTTCACTCTAGTTTGATCAACTTTTATACATGTAAAATTAAAATGCATGATCGAAATGGAATGAAATAATTTCAAGATCCCACCATGAATGCACATTTGATTGTGTAGTTGTTCTCTATGTAGAATAAAATTCATAATAAAAAGAGAGTGTATCACTTTTGTACCCCCATAATGAATAAATATATGATGAGTGTAATGTGGAATGACAACAATTTTCCATTAAATTGTGAACTATGTTTTTATGTATATGCATGTACTAGTATCATCTACCTTAAATTTGTACCAAATAATATATAATATTATGCATCTTTAAGTTGAATTTGAGAACCTATATCTCAAATATATACACGTATCTATGTGTGAATATATAATGACATTTTTTTAAAGTGAGTGCATATATATGGTATATGCCTCTATAATAATTATCAATGTTCTAATATATGTCATGTATCTTAGCCAATAAAATATTTGAACCATCCAAATATTTTAAATATATACAATATCTTAAACTTGTACTATATTATGATTTAATTATCATTGGGTCTTATGTCTCTTAGAAAATCCCACATTAATGCCCCATTTTGAGATGAGGGGTGTATATTTTAAATAAATTCTCTTAAAATAATAATTAATTAACTATATCATGTCATGTGTAAATATAGTTTCATGTTATATCGTTTGATCATGTGGATTAGTAATGTATAAATTGATCAAGTCATGTGTGTTATATACGTGATGTAGGGCATATAAGTTTCATGCCTAGATATATGTATCAATGAGTTATTTTATAAAAGTTTAACTTTATAATATTATAAAATAAAAATCAATTATATACATAATTTCATCCCTCAGTGTGAAAAACATCAACAAGTGTAATTATTAGTGTCACAAGTAAGGCCAAAGGCCACATATCAAGGAAATAAAATGGTGCTCAAAAAAATTCAATGACCACACACAAGAGGACATAAAAATGATAAAACAAGGGGCATAAATATGTTTCATAAATAAATTTTAAGGGCCAAACACAATATTAAAACACACAATATCCCATCATGTAAAATATTATTAGCAACAATGAAGAATAGAACAAGGAACTAGTCTACACCTTCCATAAATATCCATGTCACATCATTATATAATGGTATATCATGTATAACTATGTAATAAATGATTAAATAGTAACCATGTGTAATAAATATAGGTATCTAAACATGGTAAAAAGTTAATATAAATATATAACCTATAATAGTGAAACTTGTGGAGCAATATGCCCCCAATATCAGCATGGCCACTGGGTAGAGAGAAAAACAACATTTATTTGTCCTTGTGTAACATGTACATCTTTCATAGAACTCATATACTATTAAATAAATATATATATGTAAATAATATGCCATCTACCAAATATACTATAAATAACATATGTAAATACTATAAACTAGCAATTGTGTCATGGTCATGTCCTTATTTTTGATTTTTTGATTATTTTATTATTTTTGTATTTATTTGAAAGTTTAGAATGATGTATAATATTAGTAAAAATGTATGATTTTCATAGGGTTATTCATAAGCTTCCCTTATAGTGTGAATAATTTATAGGATCATGTACCTACCTTCTCTATAACACAAATGATCCCAACTAATTTGGATTAAATTTTACTATTTTCTCTTTATTATATTTGTTGTTATTTTTATTCTCTTTTAGTACAAAGTCTCCCATTTTAAATTCATAGTTTCAAAATTTCTTTCCATATGATCTATTAGTAAAATATTGGTAAAGTTTAATATTTTGAATAATTTATAAGGGTCTATCATCTAATGTTTTTAATTCATGTAATTTATTCTCTTAATATTCAATATCTTTGGTTATGTATTTCAAATAAACACACAAAGAAGGTATCTCCAACTCTAAAGCTGATATGTATTCCATTCCATAACAAATGAGTAAGATGTATCTTTATCTATGTGTGAACACTTTTTTTATAGGCCAAAGTGTATAAATAATCTAATTATGTCATCTATATCATTCTTGGTTTTTTTTCTTTATATGTTTGCATGTGTTTTATTTTTTGATTCTACTTTCATTATTGCCTTGTGGATAATATAATGTAGAAAAAATATTATGGATATTATGTTTTTCAAAAACAAAAAATATTGTTTTATTATTAAATGATTCAAACTAACCTCAATGACCCTTATCTAGTGATTGATCATTGCCTATATATCCAATGCTCCAAGGAGGAAAATTAAGCCACACATATTTATCCCACCTAGAGTGATTGTGTAATTGGGATCCTTTCATATTTGTATACCCCTAATTATGTGTATTTGGTACTAAAAAATTATTAATTTTAATATGTTTCTTAATTTTTTAGACTTGAATTATTAAAACTCCTAGTGATAGGTTTATAAATTAGTATGTAATAGTGTATATATGTATCTCAAATAAGTGCCATGTCCATTTTTAATGATACATTAACTATTTTATATCTAGATCTAATTAAATAATTAATCATGATAATAACATGATAGGATGATGGTCTAAACCTAATGATAGGTTTTACTTAATAAAATAACCTTTACTAGAAGCAACTATGTACCAATTAGATCAGGTCAAGATCAACTAGCGATAATGACTATATCATGTTCAGATGACCCATGTACAGGTAGACCGAATAGGATATAAAGATGTCTAAAAAATATATTTATCATATTTAATATATAAATTTAGGTTCTTATAGGTGTATAACAACAAAAGAGAAGGGTTGACTTAAAATATATAATGAAAGTATGAGAAAATGATGGATTAAAACCTTGTTTGAGTGTTCAAGTCATGTGTGCTAAATGTGTATCAAATTTATCAGTTTTAAGTATAAAATATTATATTTTAAAATATATAAATGTCCCCAATTTATTATAATAATTTATTTAATATAGTAAAAGGATAAAATGTATCCAAGTGTGTACAAAACACTTTAATTTTTGGGAGATGGCTCTGAATGTACAACTTTGCTCCATGAAAACCTTATGATGAAAATGAATTATTAAATGTCCATTTTTTATATATGAAATATGTAATTTAAAAATAAAATACCAATGGTTATATTACACCTGTGAGTTGGTGGAAACCATGTCACCCTTGAAACTTGTTGGATATGATGATTTCTTGTTAAATCATTGGAGAAATATGTTTCCTTGATAAAGCACATAGATAGTTAAGGTCTTCATGTCCCAAAAAAAAATTAGCATACAAGATAATGGGATAATAAGGAAACATGATAAAAACCTCATGAATTTGGGTAAAATTAAACAATTTCTTAACCTAAATTGTTAATTAGGAAAAAGAGAGAAACATGTGGCCATGTTCACTCAAATAAATAATTATGTAGGTAAATGAGATAGTCTTCAAGTAATATTTTATAAAATAAAGTGAATCAACCAATACATATGGATTATATAAATTATAATGTTTCACTCTAGTTTGATCAAGTTTTATACATGTAAAAATAAAAATTCACGATTTAAAGGGAATGAATAATGTTCATGCCCCCACAATGAACTCATGTTTGATTGTGTATTTTTATTAATGTAGAATATATTACATGATTTAAAAATAATGAACCACTTCCAATACCCCATTATGAACATATATATAATAAAAGTGAAGTGGAATGAAAACCATTATTCATTCAACTATAAATTGTGTTGTTGTTTATGTGCATGAACTAGTATCATGCTCCCTAAATTTGTACCAACGAATATATAATAATATGAATATATATACTAAATTTGAGACTAATTATCCTAAATTTATATATATTTGAAAACTTGTAACCCTATAATTTTTTGTGCACATGCCCATTCATATGCTCCCAAGTGTGTGTGAATTTGTACTCAAGTTTTTGTAAAGTGAGTACATATTTATGGCATATACCCCTATAATCAGTATCAATGTGACAATATCTATAATATATATAAATAAATATGATATCTAAACGATATAAGTTTTTGAAATATCTGAAATTTTTACCCTACTATAATTTTTTGCTCATACAAGTTTATGTCTATAAGAAAATCCCATTGTAATTTCCCCTTTTTAGATGATGGATGTATCTTGTAGGCCACTCATCTAAAATTAATACATAACTATATCAAATCATATTTAAAGTTATAATATTTTAATATCATTTGAACATGTGGATGATATTTCATCATAGTAATGTATATATCAATCAAGGAACCTACATAATATATGGAATGTAAGGCATATTGGAGTCATGTATAAATAGATGTATCATTAAAGTATATAGTAAAAGGGTAATTGAATAAGACTACTCAATAATAGTGCATGAAGATGATTTCACCCATTAATATTAGCAAGGTCAATAAGTGCAATTTTTATTATCACACATAAGACCAAGGGACACATATTAGGGTCATAAAATGTCAAAAAGAAAGGACATCAAATATGTCAAATCAAGAAACACCAAGGTTCACACAGAATAGTCAAACACATAGTATCATATGATTTAAAATATTAATAGTCATAGTGGAGCATATAATAAATAACTAATATACACCACCCATATATATCAATGTCATAGTGCAGTATAATGGAATATCATGTATCACTATGCAAGAAATGAGTAACTATAAATAAATGTGTATGTAATATATGTAGTTTATTATTGTATTAAGGTCATATAAATATCTAATTTGTAATAGTGAAACTTTTGAAATATGATGCCCCAATATCAACATGAACACTTGGTAGAGAGAAAACCAACATATGTATGTCCATGTGTAACTTGTATGTCCTTCATAACACTTAAATATATCATGAAGAGAATGTGTGTATGTTAATAATATTATACCTACCAAACATGATATAAATAACATATTTAATTATTTTAAACTAGAAATCATGCCATGTTCAAGTCTTGATTTTAGATTTTAATATGTGTGTGTGTGTGTGTGTGTGTGTGTGTGTGTGTGTGTGTGTGTGTGTGTGTTTTGAATATTTCTAATCATGTATAATATTTTTACAAATACATTATGTTCATAGGGTTCCCCATAGTATTAAATTATATTTTACCTAACCAATAGGCTATTTTAATTACCTTATCCATAATAAAAAATGGGTCCCACCAATTTGGCTTATATTTTCCTTTATCCTCTTTATCGACATTGGTGTTCTTTTGACTCTTTTTTAGTACTAACTCTCTAATTTGAAATTTATATTTGAAAACATTTTTTCCATATTATATATTAATATAATATTGGTATACTTTAATATTTTCGATATCCTGTATTCATATATCATCTAGTTTTTCTATTTCATGTAATTATTTTTATCAATATTCATTATATTTGATTATGCCTTTCAAAGAAACATGTAAAGAAGGTATCTCAAAATATAAATTTAATACTACTTATTTTCCATAAACAAGATATTAATTTGTAGCCTTAGGATGTGTTTGGACACTTTTTTTATAGGCACATAGTGCATAAATAATTTGATCATACCAATGTACACCATTATCGGTGACTATTTTTCTCAATATCTTTGCAATTTTTTTATTTGTTGCTTCTTATTATCCATTTAATTATGGATAGTATGATATAAAACACATATGATGATATTATATTTGTGACAAAATATCTTAACTATTTTATTCCTTAAGGAGGACCCATTATCTTTGACAATGGTTGATGGTACTCCAATTCATGAGATAATATTTTTCATTAGGAATTTACATATATATTAACATATATTTTAATGATAATGGTAATAATTTCACATATTTCTAGAATTATTCTTTAGTTTTAAGAAGAATTTTTGTCCCTTTGATGATTTTGTATTTATCTTTATGATCAAGTCAAAACCCCAAAGGGAGAATGGCCATGGTGAAATAATAGGGTGTAATTATTATGAAGGAGTATGATTTAGATTACTATTCTTTTGTCATTTTATACATAACTTATCATTCTCTTCTTATTCTTATCCCATTGTAGGAATGTAATAGCCTTGTTTCAAGATTTTTCAGGTATTTCATTTTTGCTAAAATTTCCCCCTCATTCATTATCATGTACTTTGAGTAAATAAATTTTAGATTCAACATAGCCTTGGAACAAAAGTAACTATCCCTACAAATATATTTTTAATATCATATAATTAAAACATAACACATTTCTTCCCTTTGTATTTTGTGTTTATTGTTATGTGTAGCATTTTGGGTATATATATATATATATATATATATATATATATATATATATATATATATATATATATATATATATATATATATATATATATATATATATATATATATATATACACGCCATTATGAATTTACTTCACTATGAGTAAATAATAAGACCTCGATATCCTTTACTTTTATTATAGAGATAAATGAATTTTGTAAATGTTAGATAGTAAAGTTTATGTGATCATTAATAATGTTGATTTGAATCAAGGAATTTTCACTAGCCATTGTATTAGCATGTTGATTCTGTTTTTGAGGTATGTTTTCTATTAAGAAAGAGTTGAAGTGTATTTGTAATCATTTTACCATTTAATTATAAGGGATTAACTTTTATTCCTTTGTTTGGTAGATGTCTGAAACCTAATTAACCACTAGTTGAGAATACCCATATACTTTTAGTAATGTTATATATAACATTCATAATTAAAATAACCTAAGTATCAATGCCATATATTCTTCTAACTAATTTACAAATGAAAATACAAAATGAAATGCAAATGGCATATGTTTCCTCTAAGGTGTACTGAAGACTATACTGGTACTAGTGCCTTTGGCACATTTGGATCCATCAAATTACATGGTCCCAATATCATCATCTTCATGATATGAAATAAATTCATTTGTGATACAAAATAAATTCATCAAGAAAATCATCATTTATTGGAAATATGTCTATTAGTGGATCTATATCTATTTAGTTGAGAATAATTTATCCTTTTACCAATTTTTAAGATATAAATTTTAGATTAAATTCTATGAGTAAGTTTACCCATTTGGATATGTATCCTAATAATTGTGTATTTGACATAAGGAACTTAATTGGATTAAATTTTGAGATCAATTGTGTCTTTCTTAGTAGGTCATGTCTCAATTTTTGTGCAATAAAAAAGTAAAAAGGTAGTTTTCCATAGTATTGTAAATTTTCTCATAGTCAACAAGTAAACGACTTATGTAATACATAGCATGATCTCTATGATCATCATCATATTATGTCAATATATCTCATAATTCACGATTTTTAGTTGAGATACATAATATTAAAAGTATATTTGGTGTTGTAGGCATGAGGATAGGTGTACTAACTAAATATTCATTAATTTCATTGAAACTATATGAGACAACATTTATTCGTTAGTTGGGCCTTAAAATGCCTTACTACTTAGATTATCAATAGGCATGTCTAAAATAGATTTGAATTTTTTGGGATCTATAATAATGATTCTCTAAGGTATGATATATCCCAATAATTTCCCTCAATATACCCTAAATACACATTTATTTGTGTTTAAGTGAACATTTTATCTCCATATCCATTCAAAAAAAATTACAAATCTAGAGCATGATTGCGTCATTATCTTGATTTTGCATGTATCATGTCCACATAGTCCTTCACTATTTTATGTATATAGTCATGAAATATATGGATCATGGCTCATTGATAAGTATCCCAAACATTTTTCAGTCCATATCATGACCACCCAATAATAAATTCCCTATAGTGTAGTCAATGAATATTTTTCTTGATCTTTTGAATTAATTTTAATTTAGTTATATCATAAGAAACCATCCATGAATAATAACATATTATAACTAGATGTAAAGTCAATAGTCATATTTATGTTTGGAAATGTAATTTTTTCCTTAGGAAAATATTTATTCAAATACTAATAATTTTTATATTGATAAATATATCAATTAAGTTTTGTAACTAGCACTCTATTACAAACCCACGTAGGATAATAAATAGATCAAATAAATCTTACATCTAGGAATATCTATACTTATTAATAAAAAAATAACAAAAATTTAGAATGAATTTTAAGAATATATTTGATACCATCTTGTAATTTGGATAAATAATAATATTATGTAATGTAATTTTGGGATCAATCCTTAGAATATCTGAGTAAGCTCTTACAAATATTTTTGGGTAGTCTTGTATAGCTTATAGAAGTGTCTTTCCTTCATATTCTATAAAAAATATGTTACTATTATAGGTTTAGGATCCTAATATGTTCAATATAAAAACTCTATTGCTTATTCATTAATAAGAGGTTATCTATCTTATGTATATGGTGTTATAAGGATGGTATCTAGACCATCTACTTGGATATAAACACTAGAGTCTTAACTTTTTCCAAAATATGTCTAGATGGAAGTTGTGTGAGGAAACATAATATTATGATAGAAGGAGGGGAGATCCTCATATTCCATAATATATTATAGGATATATTCATCATTTTAAAATTCATCTAATTTCTACATATCTAGGGAAAATATGTATAGTCATTCTACCCAAAGTATACCAAATATAGTGTAGATGTATTATGAACTTCATGTGTTGGTTTTAACTTTGATTTAAATAAATATTTTTAAATAGTATCATGTATGGTTGTTCATTTTTTTTTATTTTTGTATATAATCAAAATATTTTCATCCTTTACTATTATATGTTTGGATGGGGCTAACAATGCCTTCTACATGCTTTCCCAATATTTAATATTTAATATCCCATTGTTTGCAAATGTTTAATTTTAAAACCCTATTGATTATGATCTATCTTTGATGAGTAAATTGGATATAAAGAATATTTGGGTGCCTTAGTTGGTCTAGATCCTTAAAAATTTAGTATTTATAATAGTAGTTTTTCATTTTTTTCCTTTTAATTTAATTATCTACTAAAAAACTTAAATACATGTAGGGTTTATGAGGAATACATGGATATAAGAAAATGGTTACACACCATTTGAATCCAATGAATGTGGGTACTCTTTTTTATCTTGGAAGAATATCCTACACATAATGAGACAACTTGGTTAAATTTGATTAATAGATAGATAAGTGAGTTCCCTAGTTAGGAACCAGTCCTAGGAAGTTATGAACTTCCTCAAGAGGATGTTAACTCACTATTTTTATAATTAAGTGGATAATAAAAACTAAAATTACAAAATATAATAATGAGATATGGATGTGATAATAAAATGCTTAAGAACTAATCTTCATCTAAATTATCAACATAAGAAAAGTATTCATTCTAATAAGCTCCAATAGAATTCACATCTTCTTGTATAGAATCTAATTGGTTAGAAGTGGATTCAACTAAAGGAGAATAAATAATGGCACAAAGTCTAATTCAAAAGCTATGTCACTTTGGTCGATGAAGAGAGGTTGAGAGATCATGGGAAGATCAAATATACTAATTATTTCATGTGAAACTCTAGGTAGAGTCATCTATATATAAATTCCATATTTAGAAAGGTAGAAGATCAAATTAGAAAGGATCTAAGACAAAGTTTTATGATTAAATGGATTGGATTTTAAAACAAAACATATGGATCAATTTTGATCCTATAGAGTTGGTATCGATTAAGATGAATCAGCATCAATTATGTTAAAACTATGCAAGGTCATAAATAAAAACCTAAAGGACAATTGACAAATTATAAAAGAGAAATGAGGATATCTAAGATGTTTTTACATTTAAATGAGAAGGAAATAAATAGAATTAAATAATAAATGAGATAATCAAGATAAATAACTTACCTTTACATATATGCAGGTAGATTATGTCCTACATGTGAAATAAATCTCCTTGGTTTATGATAACCATTATGGACTAGGTATAGCCTACTTTCAATAGTGTGGAGCTAGAGGTTTCCTATAATTATCCTGAATAAATCTTAACAACACTTTGAGATTGAAATTTTTTAAGGCAAAACCAAAGGGTTACTTGTGTACATATAAATCAATGCCACTATAGGAAAATTGGTTCCAATTATAGGATAATCATTATCAATTCACCTTTTCTCAAAAAAGTTTTCCTTGATCCATTTTGGCTTGTTTCAACTATGTGTTAGTTTGGGATTAAAAATGTGGGTTTTTTATCAATGGTTTTACCATGCAAGTAAGTTGTTAGAGGGTTAAGATTTGATATATTATATGGGTTGTAAATTATATTTTGTTGGTTAATAAGGTAAAAAGGTTATTTGTAAAAACAAATTACCGAGTACCTAATGATAATTTTTTTAGAGATTAGGATAGGAATATTTAGGATGAAATAATAATTTAAAGGCCTAAGACACCAAATAATTCATATATAATATAAAAAATTATAGTGTATACATTTTCCCCTTTTTAAGAGCATTATGTAATAACGTGTCATGAGAAAAAAATTGAGAGAGGTCTAATTCCCCAAGTTTATGTGAAGAGTATCCCCCCTCAAACCAGAAGCCAACATAGGATGATGGGGAAGTGATGGTTTTGAAATATATAAAGTAATGGATGGGATGAATAAATAACAAATTAGAATCAAGAGTGTGGATACATAAAATGTAGTATAATTTTGCAATGAGGGTGTGAGATAGTACAAGTAGAGATGACACAAGAAAAATCATATAATAAGTTACCATATATATGAAAATATAGGCTTAAACAAAGGTTAATAATAGAAAAAATGATAGGTTTTGGCTGATCAAATCATATAGTGTACTTTATGGTGTGTGCACTACCTATAGATGGTTATATCTCAAGATAAGATGCACTCTCAAGACCCATAGAAGGGAGATGCCCAAAAAAGTGCATTCTTTATGTAGGCTATGGGACTAACAGGGGGTGTATGTCCAGAAGCATAAAATTTAGCATAAAATAATGGGATATGTGTGCCAAGGTAACAAGATTAGGATTCAAACTAGGACTGGATGCATAAAAAATTTTAAGTAGTGAAAAAGATAAAAAGTTAAACCAAATTGACATCAATTAGAGAAATTGATGAAAATCTATATAAATCAATGCTAATATAAAAGAGATAAATTATGATCTAAATATAAATATTTAATCAAATCTAATGTGTAAATAATTCATTTATTATCAATGTTTGCTGATGGGAGAGCAAAAATCTGATAGTGATTTTGACATGTGGTATGATGGAAGTAAGTGACAATAGTTAGAGGTAGTAGTGACGGTCTCATTATGAGGTAGGCCTTATTTTGATTGAAGTTTTTTTATTTTTGTTCTTTTTGGTTAGGGTAATATGTAGGGTTTTTAGGGTAGTACTTTAAATAGGGATAGACATCGATCTTCATAAATCATCACTAATTTAGTGGAAGCATTTTTTATTAAGAATAAAATGACATCGATGGTGAACAACTAAATAAAGATTTTAGGGTTAAACTAAGTTAAATTTTTAAAAGTTTTAAGGCTTATATATGATTATGATAATAGTCACAGACATTGCTAAGGATACAGAACTAAGTAACACCTCTTTTAGAGTGGTTATGTGATCAACTGAGTGATGATGATTGGGCCCATATGGGGGATATGGGTTTAGGAGGAGTACACTTCTACCACCATATTCACAGAGACATGAGTTTGCTAGTAGCATTACTAGAGTAGTGGGATGTGACCATTGGGACTTTTTGGTTACCTATAGGAGAGATGACCATTACAATATAAGACATTTATAAAATACATTGTTCCCAATGTATGGGGCTAATATTGAACCTATGGATGAGTGGGGTCGTATAGTAGTACTAACATGGTTGTATAGTGGAGATGAAATGGATATCAAATTTATAATAGGAGGATTTGTTTTTGAGTCATTATATGAAAGAGATACATATAAGAGACTACTGATGATGATGATGATGATGATGATGATGATGATGATGACGATGTTTTCCATTTCTTGATATGCCCTCCCTAACTCAAGTAGAGATAGGTTCCCATGGAGCCTCACAAGTGTCATTGTAGATATGTGGGAGCAATGGATAGTATTTACCTAGGCCCCAATTCTAATAGCACAAATATATAAGAATTTATTGGTATGGAGGACCCATAGGATATTTGGTTTGGATGTGACCTTTATTTTATAGTTCTAGGCATATGAGCACATTAGAGTGATATGATACTAGTTATAATATGGCCTTCCTTATATGGAAGATTTGTTATGAGATTGAACAGATGACATGAGACTTAGCATATTATCAGTGAGTCCTCAGGGAGTTGAAGAATGGTGCCATCATTTAGAGGCCTTATGTTATATTTAATGCATAGATTGGGGTAGAGTTAGAGTTAGTAGACATTCAAAATGAGAGATGGCTAATAGGGAGGATAGATTATGTAGAGTTTTTTTTCACTTTGGTAGAGTAAGGAGACAATTTGGGTTGATTTAGGATATATCATGGGCCCGATGAGTGTATATATGAGATGATATGGAGACTAGAATACTAGAGGTAGATGTTACAGATATTCCAATAGGGCCCAAGGATGAGGTGTTAAATGCATAGATAGATGATGTGGGGTGTACCCTAGCATATTTAGTGTGGTGGTCAGGGTAGCTAGATGCTAAATAAGAGAGGGTGGTGAAATCTCATTAGGATGGAATAGATGAGGAGATGAAAGATGTAGAGGAGAGGGGAGAGGAGGGAGGAGAGGAGGAGGAGATAGATATTATAGGTATTATTATTAAGAGGGATGTAATGAGAGATTATTACATCACTTTACATGGATAGGTAACCATAGTATAGGGGGCTCTCACTACTATGTAGATAGAGAAATATGGTCTATAGACTAGACTATATGATTTATAGATAGATTTTGACACCTTGCATTTTAGTCATGATCTAATAGTTTAGGCATGAGACATATACCATATTGAGAGGGATGGTTTACGATGAGGGGATAAAGGATACATGGGTAAGATAGGTGTAAGGGGAATTAGGATGAGTAAAAGATAATAAAGTACTATGAGTGTGGATAGATACCAAGAGTTGGTAGTTGAGATGTACTATTATGAGTAGCTTGTATTAGATCTACATCTAGAGATTCTTTGGTATGCCACACATGTAGCCACACAGGGTAGGTCCTCTCAATGGACATAAACATGTTTGGCTAGTACATGGAGTGTAGCATGAGGGAGAGATAGAAAGGAATATGGAATAGGATATGGGGGTGGGGATGGAGGTATAGGTTAAGGTGAAGGTAGGGGTGGAGGCATTTGGAGCATATAAATGAGCCTTCTCTAGTTTACTGATTAGTCTATTTTATATTTATTGTACTAGCTAGAGATCCATATATTTTGTATACTGAGACTCAGATGATGTATATTTAAGAATTTATATATAGAGATGCATGATTTTGATTATGAGTTGTAGTGTTATATTTTATGATTATTGATTTTATTAGATTATAGATTGAAATGTTGTGGATTTTCTTTAAAATGGTTACAGATCATTGAGTTAGTTTAGGATGCTTTGGATTTAGATTATGTGATTATGGATTTAGCTATTTGGATGACATGATCATGTGATAGATTTATTATGGATTTAAATGTTGTGTATTTACATTAAGATGTTTATGGATCTAGATTATGTGATTATGGATTTAGCTTGGGATTTTATGGATTTATGTGATGCAATGGATTAGATTGGATTATAAATTTTTAAATTTTATGATTATGAATTTAGATTAGGAAATCATGGATTTATGAGATGTGATCATGGATTAGATTAGATTATGGATTATGGAATTTGTGTTTTTTGATTATTGGTTTAGATTAAGATGCTTATATGTTTTTAGATTGTTAGTTTAAATGATGCAACAGATTTAGATTAAATTATGATACTCTTACATTTTGATCAAGATATATGTGGAAATATTGATTTATATTGTGGGAGTGATAAATGATAGATAATTAATTATCTCAAAATTGATTTATTTATGATAAAGAGAAACAATGTTTTTATTATTCATCATTGTATTAGACCACAACCCAAGAAAAATTCTTGTAGTAATTGCATGTGTGTCCTTAACTAACTGTTAATAAATATCCTAATAGCCTTTGGTCAACTAAGTTTAGGATCTATGGGTTTGAGATGGAATTTTATAAGGATTTCCTTTTCTTTAGGATTTTTATAAAAAGTGGATTTTTTAAGAAGAAGATGTTTTCACCCTGTGTTCCATAGATAAGGTTGACCCTAGGATCCTTTTGTGCCAATCCATGTAGACTGATCAATGTGGGAAATATACTGATTTAGAGAAAGCTGATCAATGTGGGAAGCTTTCTTGGGATATTTTATGCATGATATCCCTCCTTCAATGGAGTGGTATATATTTTAAGAGATGTTTTTTGAAGAAACTATATTTTGAGGGAAAAGTCTAAACTTTTGCCATTTTTATATATTTTACAATTATCCTTTAAGGGATCAATCTATTATTTTTTCTTTTTTACTTGTTTTTTTAATCCCAATATTATTATTTTCTTATGGATTGGCTTAAGATAACCTAAAATATTTTCCAAAGATTTATTGTAGAAGATGATATTAGTACTCCCAAAATGAACTAATGAGATGATAGGGAGGGTTTTCAAGAAATAATGATTTGGTGTTCCTTCCTTAGAGCATGCTGTGAATAGATTTAGGGTATTCATATTCAAGTTTAGAATAGACATGCTACTAGATAACCACATGAATCTATATATCATTATTTGGTATTTTTAGAAATGAAAGGGATATGGTATTATTTAATTTTTAAACAAAAAGGAAATAAACTAGGTTGACCAAGGTGATTAAGATTTATTAACAATGGAAAGGATGTAAATATAATGCATTAAGAGGTTCTCATTATGTTTTTCCATCAAGAGAGGCCAAATGATATGACCCAAATACATATTTATGGGTGATAATATATGGTCCAATCCAATTTGGAGAAAGTTTTCCTCATTTTCTCTTTCCATATTAGTGCCATGTTGATTTTCTTTCAAGACAAGGTTACCAACATTGAATTCACATTCTTATAAACATTGATTATAAGTGCATTTTATTCATTCCTTTATACATGGAGATGGTCAAGGGCAGTTGATCAATGATAATCCAATAGATCAAGTTGGGATAATAATTCCTAATATAAGTCATCCTTAGAAAAGATATCTATAAGAGAGATGTAAGGGAAGGAATCTGAACCTCAAGAGGAAGTATATCTTTAACACCATAAACTAGAGAGAAAGGGGTAGCACCCATAATGGTTTGAATACTAGTTATATAATAACATAAATAAAAATAACATGAAGATGTTATCCCTTTATAGTCATTAATGACTTTAGTTAATATTTTGATAAGAGTTTTATTGAATGCCTTGGCATGTCCATTAGATTGATGATAATAAGGTGAGGAAAATCATAGCTTAATGTTGAAAGAATCATAGAGTTCTTTAAACTTTTTATTTATAAGATATTTTTAATTATATATAAAGATCTTATGAGTAGATCCAAATCAAAAAATAATATGATGACTAATAAACTACATAGTTTTATCTACTTTGGTTGAGTTAAGAGGAATAGCTTCCAGCCATTTAGTTAAATATTTAGTCATGGTGATGATAAATTTATAGTGTTGGGAAGCTTTAGGATTGATTTTACCTATAAGATCAAGACCACACTAGTAAAATGGCTAAAAGTCCTATGCTACCTATAATGCATGACTAGGGACATGTGATAGATTGGCATGTTGTTGGAATTTTATGCATTTATTAACATACTCACAACAATCCTAATTTAAAGTGGGCCACTAATAGCCTAATCATAATATTCTCTTAGCAATGGGGTAGATGCTAAAATATCCACCACATGACCCGTTATGATTTTATTTGATAGTGAGGGTAGCTTCATGATTTTGGAGACAACCAAAAATGATGCAATCAAAACCACATTTATATAGAACACCCCCTAGTATGAAAAAATGAGTGGTACATTTCTAGAAAGGTCACTTGCCATTTTTAAATAAATCTGGAGGAATAATCATCCTTGATAAATAATTGAATATCTATGTCTACCAAAGATCCAATGGGTTTTCATTTATATTGTGGATGGAAGGAAGATAATTTTTATAAAAGGTTGATTGATTTTGTGGATGAGACCAAATAACTTAGATTCCTAAGATGAATATTGGATAAAAAAGGCCATAGAGTCCATGGTATCCACAAATTGGTTAGTTGATCGATGAGTGGCTTGGATAGCATAATGCTTGAAAGCAACTAGAAATTAATCAACCAAGGTCTTATATTTATGGAGGGTGTCATTTTTACATTAGTATATTCCCTTTATCTAATTGATCAGAAGCTAGGAATCATCATAAATATTAAGTGATTTAATAATTAAGGATAAAGCATTTTAAAAACCTATGATTAAAGCCTCATACTCTACCATATTATTGGTGTAGTAAAAATCTAGTTTAAAAGATAAAGGTATTATTGGAGGGATTAGGTTAATTCCTATTCCCTCAACATACTCACACTTGGATCCATCAAATAATAGAGTCATCTAATATTGAGGATTTAATTGAGATGTGGAGGATATGGAATCATATGGAAATTCATAATTGGTTGGTTGATTATCAGTAAGAGGTGCTCTATCAAGTTGATTAAAAATGATTTGAAATTTTAATTATTATTAGTGGATAAAATCAAGATAAAATTTTACCAAAAGTATGATCCATTTGGTCATTTGTTGATTTTATAAGGATTTTAATGCATAAACTTTAGGGGATCTGTGTTTGTGATTAAATAGGTTTTGTGATTGAGCATATAATGGCAAAACTTGGAAGCTACAAAGACTAGAGCCAAACATAATTTTTTTGTTTATATAGAACATATCATATTCAATGATAAAATGACTTATATAAAAAACCTCCTACTCTTTATGTTTCTCATCATGGTGGGCAAGCATGACTCCTAGGGTATGCTCTATTGATGAAATATACAAGAAAGGTTTCCCCTCCTTAGGAGGAATGAGAACTGGTGGTGAAAGAAGATAGTTTTTATGGCATCAAAGGTACCTTGATAGATAAAGTCTCAAATTAAGTGGGTATCTTTCCTTAGGAGGTGATGAAATGGTTGACATTGATCAGATAACTAGAAGATAAAGTGAGGAATAGACTAAAATTTTCCTTTTAAGATATAGAGTTACTTAAGATTAGATGGGGGTGGAATTTATATAATGGCTTTGATATTAGTAGGGTCAACCTTTATCCCCAAAATAGAGATGATGAAACCTATAATCTTACCTTTCAAAACCCTAAAAATGTATTTCTTGGAATTGAGATGGACAAAATTATATTAGGTGAGAGAATATTATTTTAAGCATCGAAATATTATCTCTTCATATTTTTGACTTACTGAGGAGATCTTCCACATAATATTCAATTATTTTATGGATTATGTCATGAAAAATATAGGTCATGTCCCTTTGATATGTGGCCCTAACATTATTTAATATGAAATGCATAACTTGAGAGTAGAAGGTCCCTTAGGGAGTAATAAATGAAGTATAAGTTGATATTTTGATATGATGAGTATTTGATTATACTTAGAGAAACCATCCATTGGTGACAACATTTCATGACTAACTGTTATATTCAATAATTAGTCAATATTAGGGAGAGGGAAATCATATTTATGAAAAGTGAGGTTAAGGTCACAAAAATCACTACAAAGGCATAGTCCTCCTATGGATTTTGAGATAGGGATAAGAATAGACACCCATTGAGGGTAGTCAATAGGTTGGATAAAATTTATGGATAAGAGATGTTAAAAATATTCTTTGACCAAGAGTGTAATGTGAGGATTCATTTTTTGAATTTTTTATTTTATAGGTTTGACATCGAGAAATGTGATAATGTTATGGATGACAATAGCAGGGTTAATACTAGGCATGCCACTATATGACTAAGTGAATTATTCACTATGATATAATAAAAATGTAGTGAAATCCTAGTTTTCCTAAGGATATAAATATGTATTGACCATAAAAATTCATAGATCTCATGAGATCCTATTTTAATGTTGATGGTAGCTTCATTTAATATACTAGAGGTTTTAGATGGAAGAGAATTACATATATGGGAGTTATCCATACCTAAAGGAGTTAAGATCAAGTCATCATCTACACACTAAATAATAGGGATGGTGGGAAAATCCTACCTTATCATGTTTGGGTAGGAGATAGGAATGGTTTTGGTTTCCCCATTGATGTGATAGATGAGAGGTTCTATAGTGATGGCATTGATTTTTTTTTTTGGAATGGATACAATGTCGTCTATCTTAGAAGTGACATTATATGGTGAAGATGATGTGTCCTCTTTTATAATAGGTAGAAGAGTGGTTTGTAGGATGGTTTGGGTATTTTTGTTAAAACCTAGGCCATGTTTTTCATGGGGTTTCCTAAAATCCCATAACATGACATTGTGTGGCCCTTATTCATAGCATATTATGCCAAATCCCTTCCAAAAACACAATTATAGGTATATTTTTGTAAAATGTGGTTTATCTAAGAATAAGAATTTTGAGATGAATGGTTTGGCATGGGCTTGGCTATCAGGACCTAAATAAGGTTGATCAATTCTACCATAAATTTAAATGATTATAAAGGATAGGTGGAATAAAGGGAATGATTTATCTAAGATTAGGATAGTATACATGTTTTTCAAGACACCCATATTACTAAGGAGTGGAGAGATTGTTAAGCATTAGTAACTGATATTATCCCATTAATAGTTGTTAAAACATTAAATCAAGGGAATCCTTACTAAAAATTCTTGATGCAAGAATTATCATAGTAGATAATGATTCATTATATGATGATGGGATCATGATTTGTAACTAAATTAAGACATAATTTTATAAAAATTTAAGGTTTCAAGTTTTAAATGGATGGGGGTCATTTGGGACACTATGGACCTTAACCTTATGTTTGAATTTAAGACATCAGTACAAGGTGGATGCGATATAATGCATAGCTCATATCATAGGATATATTAATAGTATATTATATTTAAACTCCCCTTCTATTACATAAAATAACTTAGGGGGGTACGTACACCTACTTGGATAGGAAGGACAACCATTCTTAATGTAGCTACCATAGTATCATTGAATGCTCATAAGATAGATGGAGATTGAGATTAATAATTTTAGGTAACTATAGTTGCTTAAAAGCATGAGAGGATATACTCTTTATAGTTTTTCCATTATCAATAATTACTCATTTGATTTGGGTTTGATTAATTTGGGTAGTGATAGATCCTAGTTATCAAGTTGTAATGGTGATATTTTAGAATCATGGAATGCTATGGATGATGAAATTTGAAGTAATGTGATAAAATATGAAAGAGGATGGGGTTAGTTTGATTGTATCACAATATATTCTAAGGATTATATCATATCCTTGTGATGTTGTGGAGAATTTTAAACAAGATCATATAAGGATATCTTGACTAGGAATTGATGAAGCTACAGTAGAATGTATATCTGTATCAACTCTGAAGCATTATTATTTTTCACTTTTTATAAAATATAAATTTTAAGTTTTGGGATGGGTATTATATGTCTATTTATGGTATAAGCATGATATTTTCTAGTAGTCACTTTACCTTTATTAGGATTTTGGGTCTTATGACCCTAGGTTTGGGATCATGTAGGTATGTGTATTGAGTGTATTTGAAATAATGGTGGATTTTTCATGTTTTTAGACTCATACAAATATAGAGGGTTTAAAAGGGGTTTATATTGTGTTCTATCAAAGATCTTATCTTCCTTTGAAACTCATTCCAATCTTCTTGGTAATATACTAGTTCCTAAGGAGGATGTGATCATAGTAGATTGACTATGGGGATAGTCATGACCAAATTGTTCCATTAAAATATCATCCTCTTATAATATGTTTTGGACCACAACTTTTATTGCATTAAAACTTTTAGTATCATGTCCAGCTATTCGATGATATATGCATTTTATTCTATCCTAATACCACACTAGTTTTTGAATATGGGGGTTAACATGTTTTATGGTTGGTAGTGTGATAAGGAAAGTTGATAGAAGTTGATTGAGAATATTAGAGTAAGACCCCATCAATGAACCTTGGCTGGGATAATCAACTTTCCCATCCATTACAATGGAGGTTGTATTTTCTTTCGAGTATTGATACTTTACATTAGTTATTTTAATATTTCCCAAAGTAGGTACTTTGTGTTTGGGATAAGACTTTTGACTTAGGCCTCATGGCTAGTAAGGATTTAAAGGATTATCAATTGGAATTATTATATTGTTAAGATCCCTTCATAATGGTATATAATCTTTAGAATAGGATTATACAATGGTGTTTTTTAGTCTTATCAAAGGATGAGGTCCCAATATGGATGCTCTAGTTTTAATTAGTGGTAGAGGCATCTTCCCTTTTTGAATCTAATTAGGGGTAGCAAGGATATCCTATTTAGGGAGTTCAATCCTTATGGGAGGGTGTTTCAAGGATTTTACTCATGATTCCCTAAGGTTTTTATTTATAATTCCTAAAGCATTCCACCTAATTTCTCTCTTTATAATATTTGGCTCTTCCCAAGATATTAGGGAAGTTGATCTTGGGTTTAGTTGAGGTAGCATAATAGTATTCCTAGGGGGATTAAGCTAGAGGAGATGGTTATTTTAAATGAAGGTGTTGTTGTTACTAAATGAGTGGTATGTGTATCTTCTGGGATGTCTAAATAAACATCTTCCTTGATATATTTCTCATTCTTTATTTCCAATTTATTATCTTGAATGGGTTTAGGTAGTGTTTCCTTGAGAGGATTCCAAATAATGAGATCCAAAAAGCTTGAATGAGTCTTGGAGATATCTCTATTTGATTTAGATGGTTTGAAGGCATCTCTTATAATGAGATATGGAATTTTAGTTGTCATAGAAGGTGATTTAGAAGCACTAACAACCTCTTTAGGTATAATTTGATCATGGATCATACTTATCACATGGGTCTCATGGTCTGAGGTGCATCCTAAATTAGCTTTTATAAATTTATATATAGAGGTAGGGTTAGGGAATGAGTGCCTAAAAATGTCTATGGATTGATTAGGAGTGTTAAGGTTATCTAATCATAACTCTCCTTGATCAATGAGGTTTTGAACTATACCTTTGGAGTAGTGACACCTACTAATGTCATGACCTGGTATATGATGGTAATTTTAGAATTCATTTTATTTGAACCAACTAGGCTTAAGGAGAGAGTCATCAAGACATTAACTAAAGGAAGTTTAATGATAGACACTTTTAAGAGTTTGTCTAAAATAGAAGCATAAGATTCCCCTAAGGGTGTGTATTGGCATGGAATAAATTGTGTTAATGGTTTTTATGATTGTGTTTGGGAGGTAGATATTTTGGATTAGCTTTTAGTATATGAGGGTGATAATTTTAATACCATATCATTAGAAGTGCCTTTGGTTTTGGTATTGTTAGTTCCTTTTGAGGGATTAGGTTTGAAATTTTTATTATGTAACTTTACCTTACCGTCTTCTAAATTTTGTATTTCTAGTTTATGGGCCATGGAAAAGGCCTCATCAAAATTATTATAGGATTTAACCCATAATTTTAATGAGATATGTTTAGCACATGATCTTGCAAATAATTTGATTATTTCTAATTAAGGAAGAGAAAAAGTGAGTTGGTTTATAAGATTCTACCATCTAGCCATAAAATTAGTGATAGATTCATCATTAAATTATCTAATTATATAGAGGTTGGTTATAGTCACTTTTCATATGATGTTAATGTAAAATTCCTCTAAAAATATTTGGGCTAGTTGCCCAAAAGAGAATAGGAAATTTTGAGGGATATAATTGTACTAGTCTAAAGTTGGTCCAACTAGTGACATGGGAAAAATTCTTAGGAGAAGAGTATCATCATGGGTTATAAGATAACAAGTGTGTCAAAATGTTGTAAGGTGTTGATGAGGATATTATTTATTTTTAAATTTCATAAATTTTGGAAGTTTGCATTGTGAGGGGTATGGTTTAATAGGGATAGTTGTATTAATGGGTTCATTATATATTTTATCATAAGTGAGCATATTTTCTTCCTAGAGGTAGAGGCTTCCATATTTTCCATCCTATTCATAAGGATGTTCATAAAGTTAGGTTGGGTATTATATTTAATAATACTCCCTAAGACATTCTATTGTAGATGTTGATAGGTATGAAATGGAGTAGAAAAGGGATGTGATAAGGGGTAACCAACTAAAGTAGTCATAATTGATTGGGATGCCACCACATATTATGGGGATTACAAAGGTATATAACTGAACCTAAGGGATTTTGAGGGAGATACATATTAGGTAGTCAAATAGATGTACTACTAAGGAGGTTAAATCAATGGAGTTTATTACAAAGGTTATGTTTGGGGATTTTAAGCTACTCTAGTTTGGATGGGTGGGAGAGTCAAAATGATTGAAATCAATAAGTTATGAGGTGTCATGATAGGTGGTCAAATAAATGTAGGTGGAAGTGTGGTAACATTTTGGGCTTGGGTACTAGTTTGAGATTGACCATTATATGTTACTAGAGTTAGATTATTTAAAGGTTGTGTAGTGTTAGTATAGGAACCTATTAGGGGAGTATTATTGAGAGAGGAAACCATGGTTTTAGTAAACCCTTCAGGTCCCTCTAGAGTCATGCCAAAAATATTCTTAGAAGACTATTTACAAGGGGAAAGAAGAATACATATGGCTTGAGTGATAAGGTAATGGTTAAGAGTAATTAGATTACTATCCAATATTTTGTCAAATTTAGGATCTCCCTAAGTATAGAACTGGGGAATACCCTAGTCCATATACTTAGGAAAGGTAGGAGGGCTTGGGGTATTTTCCATGGATGAGGATAAGGTTGGGGATTTGGTTTTCTTTAGTGATTGTTGTCACATCAAAACCATGTAGCATCGAAGAGAAATCAATAAGTAAAAAACACACAATAGTATTTTCGATTATCTCATTTTAGTGGAAATAAGCACACACACTAAAAAACATACTCAAAAGATTTTAATTTTTAAGAAAATAACTTTAGAGTGTGATAAGGAAAAAGGTCAATGAGGGTACTAAAGGATGGAAATATAAATATGGTTTTGGGTTTTTGCTTAAGGATGGGAACCTATATATATATATGAAGGTATGTTGAGGCATGATTCTATGTTGAAATAATGTGTGTGGATTGGTATTGGGGCCTACCCCATCACTCTACACACCATATCGATAAGGGTGTCAAGTGCTTAACCTTTATACTTCCTGCTAGAATTTTTATATCATGTTGGTTTTCCCCTTGGTGATTAAATCCAAGTGGGTCCACCTTAGGTAGGCAAATGTTTCAAATGCTTATTTTAAAATGATGTTGTTTTGGATGTGTGTGATAAGGTGTGATTAATATTATATATTGATCTACCTAAATTAGTGTATATGAATTATCTAATCAAGCAAAGGATGAATGCAATTATTTTTAAACCTTAAAGGGAAAAATATCTTTTTTTACTTTCTCTTTTTAAAAATGAAAACAAACAATCAAGAAAAGATGCAAATAATGAAGAATTTCACAATGAAAAATATCAAGAACAATGAGACCTTAGGGGTCCCATTGGGTGTCCCATAATGTAATAGTATTTTTTCATTTTTGCATTTTAGTTTAATTATACACTAAAAACATAAATAAATGTAGGTTTTATGAGGAATAATTGGAGATAAAAATATGGTTGTGGACCATTTGAATCCAATGAATTTTGGAACTCCTTTTTGTCTTGGAGGAATAACCTACACATAATGAGATAACTTAGACAAATTTGATTAATAGATAGATAAGTGAGGTAATTTTTTAGGAACCAATCCCATGAATTTATGAACTTCCTCAAGAGGATGTTAGATCACTATTTTCATAATTAAGTGGATAATAAAAACTAAAAATAAAAAATAAAATAATGTGATATGGATGTGATAATAAAATGCTTAAGAACTAATATTCATCTAAATTATCAACATAAGTGAAGTATTCATTCAAATAAACTCCATCAAAATTAAAATATTCTTGTATAACATATAATTTTATAGAAGTGGCTTCAACTAAAGGAGAATATAAAATGGAATAAAGTTATAATTCAAAAGTTGTCATTCTAGTCAGTGAAGAGAGGTTGAGAGATGATGGGCAGATCAAAGATAATAATTATTTCATGTGAAACTCTAGGTAGAGTCATATATAGATAAATTCCATATTTATAAATGTATAAAATCAAATTAAAAGGAATCTAAGATAAATTTTTATGAATAAATGGCTTGGATTTTAAAATAGAACATAGGGATTTATGTCAATCCTATAAAATTGATATCGAGTCGGATGAATAAACGTTGATTATGTTAAAACTATGCAAGCTCATGAAATGAAATCTAAAGGATAACTAAGGAATTATAAAAGAGAATTGAGGATATATAATACATTTTGACAATAGAATGAGAAGGAAATAGATAATATTAAATAATAAATGAAATAGTAAAGATAAATAATTTAGCTTAACATAGATGCAGATAAATTATGTCCTTCTATAGGTGTAAATAATCTCCTTGGTTTTTTATGACCATTATGGATAGGGTATAGCCTAATTTTGTCAGCATAGATCTAGAGTTCACATTTAATTCTCCTAAATAAATATTAATAGTGCTTCAAGATTGAAATTTTGTGGGACAAAACTAAAGTGTTTCTTGTGTATATATAGATCAATGTCGATCTAGGAAAATTGACACTAATCATAGGAGAATAATTACCATTTCACCTTTTTTGGAACAAGTTTGATTTGATCTATTTTTTCTTGTTCTAACTATGGGGTAATTTGGGATTAAAAATGTGGGTTTGTTAGTAATAGTTTTACTATGATGATGAGTTGTTGGAGGTTAGGATTTTATATATTCTATGGGTTGTAAATTATATTTTGTTGGTTAATAAGGTAAAATGGTAGTTTGTAGAAAACTACCAAGTAACTAATGGTAAATATTTTAAACTTTAGGATAAGTGTATCTAAGATGAAATAATAATTTAAAGGCCTAAGACATGAAATAATTCATATATGATGTATGAAATCGTAGTGTCTATAGTTTCATATGAGGGATGTAATGATCCACAAGTTGGGCTATTTCACAATACTTGAATGGTTCCTAAAGGTCATGTATGTGTGTATGTGTACATATATACACATACACACACATATATACAAATATATACATGCATGTGTGTGTGTGTGTACACACACACACACACACACACACACACACACACACATATGCATGTGTGTGTGTGTGTGTGTGTGTGTGTGTGTGTGTGTGTGTGTGTGTGTGTCTGATTGAAATTTCAACATGCATGTAGAGTAGAAGTAACTATGTTTATCCCTTGAATACATGAACTGAATAGAATATCATAATTGAGGTCATTAAGCATGACCTAAAAAATTGTGGCTTTTGTTCATGGGCCCATAGTCATATGTAATGTAGTCTATCCTAATACTTTCCCAAGAATGTTATCAATCCTTGAATATTCATGTTTAAATATTTAATATCCTTTACCTAAATTCCAAGTAGATTAAAAAATGAAACATTAAATTTTTTAGCATTTATCCATTATCCACCAAAATTCTCTTAAATATATTATTTTGTATTTTAACTTTAATATAAAATGGTACATGTTGATCTAGAATGTAATTAGGAGGAAATTATTCCTTTGTTAATGAGTTTATTTTATTTTTCCATCATAATTTATTAAAAGTATAAGCCACATAAGGTGGTTATACATAATTTTATAAATTTTTATTATGTAATATTTCATAGATAATATATTTGTAACCAAGCATTAGTTAAAGTAATTCTAATAGGCAGTATTTCAAGTAATTCTAATAGAGAAATTTTGGCATGGGTATTTTTTAGTTGATCCATGATGTCATATCCCCTAGATTCATTATCATTTTTGGTGGATGGTGGTGATTGTTAAGGAGGGATATGGTTAGGTATTTTGGTTAATATTATATGATGGATAACCTTACTTACCCCTTCATGTTGTAATAGTATGGATTTCAAGATCCAATATAATTCTAGGTCCAATATTAAAAGTGGGATGCTAATTGTTAGCATTCTAAAAATTATGGATAAGGGGAAAGGGGGATGAGATGATTCATGCATGAATATTTAAATATAGTAGTAATAATAGTAATCTTAGAGTGAATGATATAACAAAAATATTAGAGAATAAAGGCTTCAGATTATTCATTTCTAAGTTTAACCTTGTTAATAAATTTAGATTTAATCTTTGTACCATTTTTCTTGCTTACATAATTTATCCAAAGGAGATACATTATCCATGTAATATAATATGAAAAGAGAAATGTCATTAATTTTTCTAAACAATAATCTATATTCAACATGGTCATGGTTACAGTGCATTATTAAGGACTAATCAGAAATGAAATCTAAAAAAAAAAAAATCTTAAGACAAAAGTTTAAACCCTAGAAAGTTGAAACCCTAAGGGTAAACCTAGGAAGTTTTCATTGTTTGATATGTATATGGATTCAATGATATGTTTTACCATGATTTGGATTAATGGTTGATATTAATCTAATTAAGATACAACTTTGATATTTTATTCAAATCAATATACATGAAATTCAAGAATACATATAGATTTAAAATAATGAGATGTATTATTTTGATTTGGTAAGGTCATATGCTAAATATGTAAAGTACTAGTGATAGTTTTCAAATTAGAAAAAATAGTGAATATTTTTGCTCAGTGTGTAATAGAGTATATATATATCTAATATAAATTCCAAGTCCATTTTGAATGAGACCTTAATTTTTTCCTGTATGGATCCAATTGAATAATTTTGCATATCATTGACATAGTATTCTAATAGTTTGACCCTAAATATGGGTTTGATTTTATAAAATATTTATTTATAGAAGTGTATTGATATTGAATAGATCAAGTCATTATCAACTAGTGATATTGACTATATCTAGTGAAATTAACCTTTATTTAGGTGGAATGAACTAAGAGTCTAGATATGTGTATATAAGATATTTATCATGTTTTAAAACACAAGATTTATTTGTATGTGTATAATAACATAAGATAAACGTTGAATCATAAGATACAAGTGTGAAAATATGTTAGATAAGGAATTATTTGAGAGCTCAAGTCATGCATGGTAAATGTGTCAAGCATTTCATTATCAAGTATTGAAGACCAAATACTAGTATCAATAGTTTATAGCCCTCACAAGTACACGTATATTTCAAGATTTAATAAGATGATTTATAAGATTATTAGTTAGAATTTTTAAAATTTTAAACATGAAAAAATATAAAAAAAATTAAAAAATGTCAAAACAAAATACAAAAATATTTAAAATATTCAAATAATAAAAATTCATGACTTGAACATGAATTGATTAGGAGATTACTTTATTTACATATGTTATTTATGACATTTTGGTAAATAGCATATTGTTTTCATACATACATTAATTTCATGGTATATGATTGTGATGTAGGATATACAAATTACACATGGATATATAGATGTTTGAATTCTCTCTACCTAGTTTCCATGCCAATTTTAGGGGAATCTTATTCTATAAATTTCACTATTGTAGGTTAATTATATCTATGGAATTTATTTTATGTTTATATATCCATATGTATTACATCCTTCATTTTTGATGTGTTATCTTCATGTCCCTTATTTGGGACATCTTTATGTCGCTTACGTGTACCCTTGGCCTTATTTGGTATGACACTATATGTCCATTATTGGGACATATTTATGTCACTTGAATGTGGCCCTTTGATGTTTTTATTTCCCTTTTTTGTGTCCCTTGACCTTAGGTTTTACAATAACACTTTAACATTTTTCACTTGTCAAAATTGTTGACATTAATTGGTGCCATGATCCATATCATGCATTGTTACTATGTAGTATTATTCATTTATATTTCTACTATTTTTTTAATTGATACATCTATCTATGTATGACACTTATATGCCATGTAGTACATATATTACATGTTACACCCTTAACCTCTAGCATGTTTATGGATATGTGTGGCCTACTTATGGATTACATAACCTTTCATAATGTCTTGTCACTTTTCTCTATGATTATTATGTTATAAGTAGGGTCAGCCTATACAAAAAACATGGCATAAGTAGAGTATATATAAGGGGTTTTAGTTATTTTTTTAGGATCGTATTATAATTTTTGTTTTTATTGCATTATTTTAGAGGCCACCCCCTCAAAGTGGCTAAGTCATGTTTATCAAGTATTATACTCTTTCATCAAGTATAGTTATAGATATGCTTATTATTATCATATGTTTGTGTCATATTATTCCATTAGGTTGAGTTATCTAAGTAAATTTGCATTATATGTGGTATCAGATCATAGATTTGGGCATGTTTCTATGGCATGTTTTTTTTAGATCTAGTGTAGATGTTATTTTGATAGTTGAGTAATTGAAAAAACATTATTTTATATCCAAGAAAAATTTAATTTTTTTATCACTGTAGTATTTTTTGAAAAAAAAATGAGTCCATAAATTTTTGCCTCACCCTTGTGAAAATTAATAGTCATTAGATTCTTGATGGGTTGATCATAATAGTATAATCAAAATGCTTAATCATAGGGTTCATGTATGGTTAGTCCTAAAAATTGAGGCTAAGATAAAGGGATAGATACTCCAAAAATTCCTTATAAGGAAGACATGGAATATGTAACTTCATATCCTTTTGTGTATAAGGTGGTTCACCAACTTCATTTTAAAATACAAATCATGGTGAATAAATATTATCTCAATGTGGTAAAATAGGACATCATTGAAGTAAAAATTGGACATATCTATGGTAAATTGAAGTAAATATGATGTGAAGACTCAATTATAAACTATCTATGGTAAATTGACCACTCTTGGATCTCATCTTTGACCAAATAATCTTATACCACTCCAATCAAGTTCTCCAAATTATAATAATAAAAACTTAAATACCACTTTGAATCACATGATGACAAAATTAGAAGTGCATAAATTTAATGGTAAGGATCTACTCTCTTGTATCAATCAAATGGAAATTTTATTTATCTACATTAGACCCCATGTGCAAAAAATGTGGCCATGGTATCTCTATATCTAGAACCTAATAAAATCATTTGGTATTAGTTGTTATATGTTGATAATATCAATAAGGGACTTCTTATTATTTGTCAATCTATATTTATGAGTTTTATATGATATATCACATCTCTACAAACTACTTCAATTAATTATCAAATTTGTTAAAAATAGGGTATATCAAGGATTATATTCAGTATGTCCATAATATCTTTGTATGTATAGATGAAATTAATGAAGACACCATGAATGAATTATTCTTAGGTAGAATCAAGCATAACATCTAATTTGATGTTCACATGTTCAATCCAACTTTAGTATCTAAATCTATAATATAAACATTAAAAGGTAGATGAAATAGATTTATTCAAATGAAGGGCTTTCACTGCTAGATGAAAACATGATTCCCTAACATAATGATTTCCTTAGCTTAAAATATTTATCCCTCAAAAAATTTAGGAGAATCATGAAAAAGGGTTATGTTTTGGTTGTGATAAAAGTAAATAAAATGACATAAATGTGTTGAGAATAAGTTGTTATACATTAAAGGATCCAATGAAGATGAATATGGTGATTTTACCTCAGGTGAGGGTGACAAAGAGATAAAGGAGGATTATACATATTCCCACCCTATTATTAACTATCATGCACTTTGAGGGATTAACACACCTCAAACCCTTAAGGTTGTGAGCTTCCTTAATAAATATAAGGTGAAAATGTTGATTAAATCAAGGAGTACACATAAATTCATCAATAGTAAGTTGGATACTCATTTGAACTATTTCAATTACCTAACTCCAAAATTTTAGGTCATGATTATATATGGTGAAAGATTTAATTATTCTTGTAAATTCCATAGTATTAAACTAGCTATGGTAGACTATAGGCTAGACTTTCCTATGTGTGTGTACTCACCTAAAATTGGTATTTGAGTGATAAGAGTGCTATTTGAGACTACCTATCCCTATACTATCTCTAAACCTATCCTAAAGCCTATTTTTACACTTATATAACCTTCTTGTGGGCCACAAGCATCCCTAGTCATCCCTAAATTAGTCTTAAACCCTAATTCTTACATCGAAGCCCTTCATGCCTAGTCTTATACCACTTTTAAACTATCACCAAAATAGGGATAGTAGTACCACATGGTTTTAGTGTCTCAATAATGGATTTAATGTCCTTTACTTCCTCTTTTCACAAATATATATCTTTTCAAATCTAAAATCTCCTAGGGCCAGCCTAGACCTCTTTTAACACACACACACAAGAAAAATAATAGTACAAATACATGAATTTTATCCCTATAACAACTAGATGGAAATTATATGCAAATTACATATACAAACCTAGAATAAATTGTGAATAATTAAGGCTATTAATCCCTATTTTTCCCTAATTCTACATACTACCATCTATAACATTTCTAAGCTCAGATTACCCATATTTCAATTCTCAATCAAATTTAAATCACTTAAGTCAACTATCATACTAAGTTCACTTACACCAATACTTAGGTAGGGAGAAATTCATTAGGATTGATCCTTATTTTTAGTATTGGTATGTAGGAAACTCTCATCATAGTGGGTTGTTGAGGATGTCTAGCTTATCCCACTAACAAACACACCTTTTATCTTTTATCAATCAAAATCCCTAGCAACATGGAGTAGTAAGGTTTGACCATAAATTTAGTCAAAATAATCCATATATAGGGTTTCAAAACTCATGCACGTAGGAACAAACCTCACATATCCAGACATAGGTACACTAAAAATCTCAAGATGGTCCTACATAGAGGACACTACCACAAAAATAGTGACACAACACCACATATCCAATAATGGTGCTAATATCCAATAAGGTAATTAATATCAAGGAGAGGTTATGACACTATGATCTTATTTGTGACACTCATACCAATCTCTACCTCAGTTCTTAGCTTCTAGATCATCTATCTCAATCATTTTATAGCTAAGTTATTACTTGCATTAGTTATTACTATTTTTAAAAAGGTCAAATTTAGTCAAATTTTTAACACATCAGTATCTATATTTATTGCATATTATTACCTTGATTTAATATACTGAACTCTTTAACAATATAGTACATACACATGATAAGTCCTAAAAGGTTAAAACATTTGACGAACCTAGATTACATCTATTATTGCATAACCCTAACCCTAGATAACCTTAGGGTTTATGTTTCTATCCTTTTAAGAACCACACTAAGATATTATATCTATATATATTCTATTTTTTTAATATAATCATGATAGAATAATTTTATCACTTTTTATTACAAAGTTTAGTACTATCATTTACATGGCTTTTTCCTCTAATTTGGAATGATCTAAAAAAAGAAAAACACATGTATAGATGATTCTTTATATAAATTGTAATATATTTCATATTTCATTATATATATAGCATTTTATTAGTCTCTTATGTAGAATTTAATTAATAAGTAAACCCTTACATACATAGAGGATCTATTGCATAAGCTAACAACTATGTTTCAACTTTCAATGTCATATCTTATGCACATGAAAGAATATCATTATACTCCTCCTTTCATGAGGGTGATATATGTTTTACATCTAAAAAATTCCATGATATCACTCATCTATGAGATAAATCAACCTATATTATTGTTACTAATTCCCATAATCAACCAATCTACATATATCCCCTTCAGGATGTGTTCCTACATGTTTAATTAGAAGAAACTAGGTTTGCACTTATGAGAATTTAAGGAATCAAATTATTAGTATGAGAAATATAATATTATAATTATAGAATCAAAATTAGTTATTAATTAAAAAGGTCACATTATTGGAAAATTAGATTATATGTACGTAGTCTTCATAATATGCTAGTGTAAACCATGTACATGCATATACAACTAGAAAAGTGATGCCTAACACTTTTTCATATCCAAATCATAAAATACAACACAATGAATCTATTATGAGTGATTGAAAAATATTACAAGGATTAAATAAAGTCTAAGTGATATACTAAAGGAAATGATTAAAGCTAAGTTGATCGACCTACCTCCTCTACACCAAGTGAGGAGATCCAAATATTATTGTGAATATCATAGAATGTATGGACACCACATGGATTCATGTTTAGAATTGAAAATTAAAATACAATAAATAATGGATACATATGACTCAAATAGTGACACATAATACAAATAACATAAAATGGCACATCTATAAATTTAAAAAGGGAAAACTTTATAAATAGTATAAAAGTGCTTACCAAAGCATAACTTAGAACAATAAAAGGTTTACAAATCAAAATCAAAATAAGAAACATTATAATAATTACATGTAAATCAAATAATAGATGCAAATATAACTCTCCAAAATGAGGCTCAAATTTCAAACAAATATGGGTTTGGTCAAAATTATCTACAATATCTTTATTATCATGGTCAAGGTTTGGGAAAATAGGACCACATTATTACTTATCCTATTCTAGCAGTTGATAATGTTGATCAACAAATTTTGGGTTTTATTAAACATTTAAAGGAAAATCATTTATAGATATAGTTTATCTTGATACACAGTAAACATTACAAAAATAACAATAACTTAAGTTTTAAAGTCAAAGTCATGCTAAGCCAACAAGCATTCTCAGGAAAAGCTTTCTATAAAAATAGCCTCCACAAAACTATATGTCTACAATAAGCACATTATCAAAGGGAAAATTCACAATTAATATACCAAAGCAAAATTCAAAAATATCAATTCCACATCATGAGGAAATTCCATCTAACATTATAAGTTATTATGATTATTATGATTTTGATGATGAACAATACTAAGATTCATACTACAACACCATTCAAATCCAACATAGCAATCACACTGCATAAGATATTACCATTCATATTTTTGACATAGGCTACAATGATAGTGAGTCTCCCATGAGACTCATCGATTGGTATTGTCCCTCTTTACTTGCACTAGCTTTCTTTCTTTCTTGATCCTTGTACATAGTTTCATTTTTATATTACTTGTATATAACTTATATCCATAAAACATTAAAAAAAAAATTAAAATTTCAAAAAAACACAAAAACCTTCAAATATTTACTTAGAAAATACAAAATTATAGATTGTATACATTGCCATGTTTACATCTCTTATATTTAATAGACACTACATATGGTAGCTATTTTAGTATAGTTAATTTTATCATACATACATGCTTCACTTGTTCTTTTCAAGTGCTTATAGAATATTATAGGAATTAGGTCCACTACATCGATCCATATTTTCTATTATCTACCCAATAAGTGCATACACAGATACATGTGATCTTCATTTGACACATTCATCCATTTGGGAGTACCCTATATATAGTTTTCATTACCAAGTTATGTATTTATAAAATCTACATCATAGATTTAACATTGTTATATATTGATATTGATCATTCTACACTTATGTTTTTTTATCTACTACTACTTTAGACTCAATATATGTGAATCTTAGCTCTTACACAGATTGTATTACATGTTCATGTATAGTATCATTTGAATATGCCATTAATCTATGTCTTTATGCCACTTATTTTCACTATATGTATTATTTAAACATGTGTTGATGCCTTTGTGTGTGCCTTCTTAATTATGTATGTTGATATTTGAACATGGTCTTCCATTTGGATTCAAGCTAACTTTATTTTTGTTTTTATATGTAGACATTTGAACATGTCCTTGTATGTCTTACATTCTTAGATCTAGTGACATATGCCCATGTCCCTTATATTTTGGCCCCTTGGCCTACTTTGTGTGTCGTATGTATGCTTTCTTTTATTTATCATGACCATGACAATTGTATCTTTCTTGTTACACACTCTAATTTTATATGCCATGAGGGACCTCATGCATCTCCCCTTCCTAATTAGGTGTCGTGATGGACACCATGCCCCATCCCCTAGGTAACTACTTAATTATTACTCAAATTTATTGTTACATGCATTTTCATATCTATATTGACATCCTTATGAATTCTAAACATGAGGTACATTGCACATTATAAACTATGCTCAAATTATCTTACATTCTAATGTTATATATGCAAATTATATTGGATTATTATGTAAATATCATAGATGCTCCAACTAACACACATCTTGTAGGGATTTTTATTTTAAGGATAGTTATTACATAGGTTCAAAAACTCCCATCAAAAGAGATGGAATTTATAGGGGTTTTTCATAAAGATCAGGATCTTATAATGCATTCATAGTACATTTTTAGCACATGAGATCATATTATATAAATCAAACTCAGGTAAACGTAGTGGGAAAATAATGGTATAGGGATAGACATAGTTACATAGAAATTAGAGTAGAAGGACATTAATGCCCAATTTGGGACACTAATAGGTGCTACTATATAATTTAAGGCATTATTTCCTAGTATACTTAGTATAAAAAAAACCCATATTGGCTAGAAAAGTACAATAAGTACAATATAGGTTTACACAAGTTCAATTATAAATTTATTAGATCATACTATTTTAGCTTAGATTCATACCTATTTAGCTCCTATTCATACAATTTTTATTATATTAGGGGAATAATGTATGACATGAAAATTACCATATTCAATTTAGATACTTAGATATAGATCATTATAGCTCAGTCTAGAATCCATATGTTTAGATATCATATTTGGGGACATGTGTGTGACACATTATTTTGGTATGCTCACTTACATACCATTTGATCAGATGGAATGAAAAATTACATGTCATTATCTATGTGTATACACTCAATATCATATTCCATATTACACATTATTTCTATGCCTTATTCCATCTATAATGGTTGGTATTCTCGAGTGGCCCAAAGATGCCTAATATACCCAAGTAGCCACATAGCTGGCATACCTAGTTAAACACTTCTAGTTATATCATGTAGTTTTAGTTTCAAATGCATTTAATCCACATGGGTTATAGTTGATGGATTCATATCCTACTTTAGTTATTGACCCACCCACATGAGAGGGTTTAACACACCATTAGTCTAATACAAGTTATTCATAGGTCATGATCCACCAAGAATGGGTGGGAAATGATAGATTCAAATATTTATTGATTTCTTGAGCCACCCACACATGAGGATTGAGAAATCCATTAGCTCAGTCTAAGCTAATCATTGATTGATCACTATACACACACACACATAGGTTTCCACTAGGTTTATGCATTGGTTCATGTATCCAATGAGGTATATTTGTTCCTTTCCTCTCTCTTATCCATTTTCTTAATTTTTATTCAATTTTACTTCTTTACTCAGTTTTATCTTTTCTTTTGATATATTTTAAGTAAGGACTAGCTTATGCATGTTTCACTTTCAAGATATGCATTAGAGAATGATTCACATACTCAAACCTAGCTTCATAAGCTTCAACTCTTAGGTAAGTCTAGGTACACTTCTTTTTCCTTTTTCTTAGTCATTTCACTTTTTTTCATTTCAAGAATAAGGGTGGGGGGGCACAAATGTAATCACCTAAAATTGGCATGTTAGTGTTAAGAGTGATATTAGAGACTACTTATCCCTAGATTATATCTAGACCTATCATAGAGCCTATTTTCACACTTATTTGGCCTTCATGTGGGCCAAAGACATCCCTAGTCATAACTAAAGTAGTCTTAAATCCTCATTTATGCATCTTGGCCCTTTGTGCCTAGTGTTATACCATTTGGACACTATTAACATAATATGGACAATAGTTCCCCATGGAATTAGTGTCTTAATAATGACACTAATTTCCTTTCCCTCCCTTTTCACAAATGGGAAACTTTTTAAATCTAAAACCTCTTAGGGTTCTCCTCGACCTATTTTAACACCTGCATAAACAACATAATAGTATAAATATTAGTATTTTATCCCTCTAACCACTAGATGGAAATAATATGCAAAATTCATATGAAAACCCATAAATAATTATGCACAATTAATTTTATCAACCCCTGGTATGCCCTAATTTTTCATACTACCATCTACAACATTTCTAAGCTCAGATTACCCATATTTTTAGTCTCAAGAACATTTAAATCACTTAAGTTAACTATTATACTAACTTCACTTGCACTAGAACTTAAGTGAGGAGAATTACATCAGGCTTGATCCCTATTTAGAATATTGGTATGTAGGAAACTATCATCATAGCAAGGTGTTAATGATGTCTAACCTAGCCCACTAACAAACACACCTTTCAAATTATAATAATTAGAACCCATAGCAAAATGGAGGATTAGATTTTTCTCAAAAATTTATTCAAATAGGCTATATACATGGTTTCATAAATCATGTACATAGAAATATACCTCATATACTTAGAAATAGGTGCACCCAAAAGCTCTGGATAGTCCTACAAAGAGGGCACTAC